>JAUTXW010003848.1:0-64118 GCA_030620095.1 Kuschelorhynchus macadamiae | reverse complement strand
TTTAAATTAAAACATTGGATACCTCCATGGTAATAGCAACTAGTATGCCTTATAAATATAATGACATACTAATAAAAAAAACTTAAAACAATTGAAATAAAATATTCCGTTTTTTTATATAATTTATATAGGTCATATACAAAATAAACTTGGCAAGCACCCCCAGCACACTGGATTCCCGCTCTCTCTTTATTTAGCAGAGCCTGTAATTATGTCATGGAACTGTGAAGAATGGTAAACGTTTAATAATGTCTAATATATTAATTACTTTTAACTTTTAGTTAGAAATAACAATTTTTTGTGTTATAGGGCGTCATAAAATAATCAATCTTTTACGTAGTTTATAAATTAACTTTGTGAAAAATAAATTTTTAGCGATACGCCAAAAACAAGCTCAGTGTAACCTTCCGAAACCTTAGTTTTTTTTTAGATAATTTAAAAAAGCGGTTCATCTATAAATTTTTGTATATCGGAATTATTAAAAAAAGTAATCTTTCAAATGTATATTTTCAAATGGGTAAAATTCTTTACAAGAGCCTATTCTAAATTTTTGCTTTAAACCTATGTGGTATTCGGTATTTAAAATACCTCTGACTTTAGTTTGTTATATGGTTTTGTGTTATATATTTATATACAGGTGTTAAAGCAATACTTCCTTGCTTACATACACGGAGCCATTGAATTCAAAGTAATTTTGATCTACACACACTGTTAACAAATTACTTTGAATTCAATGGCTCCGTGTATGTAAGTAAAGAAGGTTTAATAATGGGTAATCCTTTGAGTCCTATACTAGCAGAAATATTTCTAGATAATATAGAACAATTAATGTATAATCACCCGTTAAGAAACAAGTTCATTTATTGGTATAGATATGTAGACGAACTACTAATAAACCATCTTACACAGATATAACAATACATGAAACATCAAATCATCCTTTTGCACATAAAATGGCAGCTTTCAACAGTTTTGTACATCGTATTATTAGTATACCTATAAAGAATTGAATATTATAAACCAAATTGCTATTAACAATGGCTATAGTCCTAATATAGTCGACAAAATAGTAAATAAAAACAATATAAAAAAGCAATCAATTTAATCTATCCAAATAATAATTTAAAAGATATACCCAAATTTAATACAATAACATATACAGGCAAAATTAGCTCTAAAATCAGTAAACATCTCATGAGAGCAGATTATAAAGTTGCCTTCTGTACAAATAATACATTAAGGAAATATATTAAAAATAATAAATCCAAGTCTGATAAATCATAAAATCAGGGGTATGCGAATTAGAATGTGGTTCCTGTGATAAAGTTTACATTGGCCAAACGGGTAGATTTTTCAATAAACGTGTAAAAGAACACAAATCCTCATATAATAAAGAAAAAACAGACTCCAATTACGCTAAACATTTGATAGAAGCAAATCATACATTTAAAAACGAATATAAAATTTTGCATAGGGCTAATAAAAGCTACAAATGGAACCATTTGGAAAGTTTAGAAATTAACAAGAGGAAAACCCGAAATATTTTATTGAATGACCAGTTGGACTTAAATGGTTCCCCTCGGTTAAATCTTTATACCTAAAGAATAGACGAGGTGGGTAAACACCGATATTGTTTTATTGACACTATTAAGATTTTATATATATATATATATATATATATATATATATATATATATATATATATTTTTTATATTTGGTACAGATTTTAGTGTCAGTTTCAAGTAGCTTTTGACAAAGACACAGTGTGTCGAAACAGCTGTCAAGCAGAAATAAATAAGTGGAAATTAATAAACTAAACGTGTTTATTTTGTATACTAGTATCTACTTTCAAAGTGATCTTCGCATAATTGTAATTACAATAACTTTTTTCTTAAAGATCTTTTACAACCACAAAAACAACACTGTATAAAAAATAAATGTTAGTAAATAATAACATAAGCTCTCGCACTATCGATATCGCCGCTCGAGCAAGCACTTTTCTGTGCTGATTTAAAATATCAACTGGACCTCTTACTATGTCTCAGATGGCTGAGCATCCGCAGGAGGAGGAGTTTCCTAATATCCCAGCACTGGACCATTATCTAGTGTTTTGCTATTAAACATGCCATTGTTGTTAAACCGGGACTCATCCGAATACAATATTGAAAGTGCCAAATTATTATTCTGTAAAAACTAGCTACAGTAGTTCAATCTTCTTTAAAAGTCGCCGACATAAAGGTGTAATTGATATTTAGCTGCCCCTTTTTCATTTGTTTTGATTTAGGCTTTCACGGAAAACTTGATATTTTGAAAGTTTTGAAAATGAGATCGTAACCAAACCTTACTATTATAACAATTTTAAAACTGACGGGACAGCTGACTGTTGTTCATATGTTTTAATAATTCAGAATTATGAGATAAAGACAAAAGTTAAAATGCACGATTTTGGTTTTCTTAATTATCTCAAAAATAATTAAGAAATCTTAACACGGATTTGAGTTTGTAATAAAATTCTCTAAAACTTTGCTAATGTAACCAACCTCGTAGCTATAACGTTTTCCGAGATAGCAATACATGTATGCCAGATCTGGGACATACTGTATATAGTAAAAAATCAGATCAGATCAAAATCTGATTTCTTTAACTTTAAGAATTACATCTCAGAAGTGTTAGGTGCAAAGGCACGGTATTTAAATTTGCCACTTTAAAAAAGCCACTACTTCTCAAGATTGGACCCAAATAAATAAAAAATGATGCCAAGAAGTAAAAACGGTCTATTCACTAAGAAATAATTTTTAAGTAAATTTTGACCAAATTGAAGCCCTGTCTGTATAACAGGCAAACCAATAGGAAATTGCTAAATTTCTTGATAAATTAGATCTAAATAACCTAAAATACGCAAGGTTAATGTACCACTTCAACCTATCGCCAGTGCAATAGGATCTCCTACTTACAAAATTGGTAAAATATCTTTCAAATATTCTTAATAATTTTACAGGAAAAACACAGTCATATATTAGAAACTCGCATTTCGTAGAAAAACTTAAATCAATCCAATTAGATCCCAAAGATATCTTAGTCAGTTTCGATGGAGAATCGCTGTATACGAATGTGCCTATATATCATTCAATTTCCATAATATCAGACTTATTTCGCTATAATAGTATTGTCAACTCACTTTTAGATCTAATTGAAGCATGACTTACATCAACGTATTTTATCTTTCAAGGAACTTTCTACGAGCAAACCTCAAAAGCGGCCATGGGACCTCCGCTGTCACCAGTGGTAGCCAATATCTTCATGGAAACTTTTGAGGAAAAAGCCTTAGAGTCATCCCCACTAAAACAAAAATCATGTTTCAGATATGTAGGCGACACTTTTGATATGGCCTCATGGTCCAGAAAACCTTCTTGGGTTTCTTGATCATCTGAATCAACAACATGGTGATATAAAATTTACAATGGAAATCCAATCAGAACGCACGATTCCCTTTCTAGATGTTCTTGTAGAAAGCAAAGGGGATAGTTCCTTAGTACACTCTGTATATAGAAAATCAACGCATATGAACAGGTACTTAAATGCAAGTTCCCATCATCACCCAGCACAAAAGCAATCAGTTATTAATTCGTTGGTTTATAGAGCCCTCGCGATTTGTGACCAAAATTCGTTACAATCGGAAACAGAGAAACTGACTTAAGCTTTAAGAGGGAATGGATATTGAACTGAGGATATTAGACGGTCAATTAGAAAATATAATAATCCTGTTCCACGAAATGATATTAATAAGGAATTACCGATAGGGAGTGTAGTTCTTCCCTTTATACACGGAACCACAGAGAAGATGGCAAGGTTACTTCGCCGGTCCGACGTAGGTATAATCTTCAACAGACACAAGAAAATTTGACAACGATTGCGATCGCCAAAAAAGATTATTCCATTTCAAACGGAAGGAGTATATGCAATTCCTTGTTCCTGTGGTGATGTCTATATTGCAGAAACTGGACGATCCATATCGACTAGGCTTAAGGAACATGAACGATGTATCAGAAAGAAACATATTGTACAATCTGCTGTATCTGAACACATCTGAATTCTATAAATGCAAAATTAGAGAATCCATTGAAATTTATAAGCATCCTAACAATTTTAATACGGGCTTCAGTCTACATCATACGTGGAAACCGATTGTTACAACGAGTCACGCTTTGGTAAACACAGGTCGACTATAAATAGCCGGCCTGGGTCTCTCCGAACTCATTCAGTGTTCTGATCTCGTGAAGTGAAGATCCCTGAATATGCCTTGTGCAATCGAAGGCGAAACGTCGGAGAGTGATTCCATTTTGACACAGTGTAATCTCAAGAACCATCATTTTTTAACCTCCCTTTGAAACGCCGGCAGCAGCAACTTCGTTATATTTAGTAACGACGTTTCAAAATGTAGAATTTTTTTGTCGACGAGCAATAATTGTTGAGACCAAAAATAGAACTAAAATTAAATTGACAACCGTACAAATGGAGTTTCAAATTATGGTTGAATACCAGGATTAATGGCAATAGAATTTATATTGCGCTATTTAATATAAAATTATATCCTACCCTTTATTATATCGTTTACTGGCATAAATTATTATTTGCATGTTTTTCTATATTCCAAATAATAGATTATTTGCGTATGTAGATTCAAAAAGGGACAATTAATTATTAATTATAAGTTCTATTGTTATGTGTATCCATTGTCAGTTAAATTATATGCTTTGAGCACCATTGATGTAGACAATTTCCGATATTCAAATTATCACATGAAATGGATTAGATAAGAATCCTATCCAAGATAAGAAGTCACAATGGATGTGTATGGGTGGTAGTTAATAGAGTTAGGATTCAATGATGCATTGCTGGGAAGATTATTGCTAGTAACATCACAATTGCATCATAGTAGGTATATCATAGACTTGATTGCGAGTTTACTTAAAGCTCAAGTGTATCTACATTTTTAAATTCATTAGATAATATGACAGTTACTTAAAAACTTTGAAAAAAAAACTTTATTTTTTAGAAACATTTATTAGTTAAAAAAATCTGTAAATTTCTTTTATCAGGAACTTCCCTCGTTATGATTTTTTTTCCAATGGTTAGGAATAGTGAAATGTAATCCAGTTTAGTTCAGTACATAGTCGCAGTATACAGTGTGTCTTCTTAATTTTCTACATATGGGAAACTTTTTTATTAGTAGTTTTACGGAAAAAAGTTACTCTTTATAAAAAGTTCTGCTTTCTGCCAAAATAATATTAAAATATTCAAACTTGAAATTGCATATACAGGGTGGTCAAAAATTCCAAAATATCGCAATTGACTTAAGAGAAAAGTACCTTTAATTTTTATTTTATAGCAAAATGTAATACAAAATCTTACTTAGAATAAAAAAATATATCTAGCACTAGATTCGTTGCTTCCTATCTGAAATCACTTCTTAAGGAATGTAAAACTTTGGCTTTTAACTGGCCAGTCCAGTTTCTTACTTTTGTTCCTACCTACATACCCGCAAAATTTTCTTATTTATCGATTGTTGATAATGACATTGTCACTGCCATTGTCAACCACAATATTGTATTACTTTATTGAAACATCAGTTTGAATATTATAGTAAAATAGAAATGCCGCTGAGAAATGCCGCTGAAATTAAGCAAAGAAGATAAAATTGAAATAATTTTAATTGTTGAAAATTATAAAACATTTCGAGGTAATTGTTCCGTATAGCAGTTTCTGCTATTATAAGAGATTTTTGAAAAATTCTTTTACAGACTACTTATATAGGTCCAATATAAAAATAATCCATGGGGGGAGCTTTGAAAAAATGTTTCAATAATTTGTTATTAACAAAAGATACTTACGGGATGGCGGAGTGAACAGGGGTGCTGGGCGGGGATAATACAGCAATAATTTAACAGGAACAAACACAAACAGAAATTTACGTCACTCACGGCACTTTTTCTGCACTAAAACATTAAAAAAACTGCAAAAATTCACAATAATTATTTGTTTATATGACGCATCAGAACCACTTGAAGCGCGCGCCATTAACCGGCCATCGCCATATTACACCTAAAAAGCAAGGTTATCATTGACAGGAAATAATTGTTGAGGACCGGTGTTGCCAAACTCTTGCATTCATCCTAAAAATTTGGGAAAAAAACAGCTGTTGAATAATTATGCTCCTTCATTATACCTTCTTCGGGGATTTCCATTCAAATCTTCATAAATACCGTGTGTTAAATATTTACTAAAATAATTAGACCTTCTATTTTCCCCTTCAGCTGGATGTAGCCAATATAAATACAATTGTTTTATGGTTTCAAAATATGTTGATATTAATGAAACACCTTTAATTCTCACTAAAAAATTATAAGCGTCCATATGATTTCGTATACCGTTAAGAAACAAAAAAGATAATAGTTTAACCCGTTCATTATAACAAAAGGTTTCACTGGTAAGTGTGTCTTTAATAAACTGCGGCCAATTGTAATAGGGGCTAACAATATCTTGCACCAACCACAAATAATCGTTAGGGTTATACTGGCGTCTGTACGCTATTTCCATACGTTCAGTAATATTATTAGTATTCATTATTAACAAATTAACGACACTAAACACTACTATGTTAAAAAACAAACAACCAAACAATGAGTCAGCTCCACTACGACGACAATCGTATATCGTTGTATTGATGATTAATCACAGCCTTCTTGATAAAAAATACTTAATACTGTCAATGCAAAAAATTCAAATATTCTGGATTAATATATTTATGTCAGTTTGACGATCGCCGTTGTCGGAGTTTGATAGTTAGATCGAGTATTTTTTTTGCATTTGGTAAATTTCAATACAATGTTATGTGACGGTTGCGATTTCACGCTTCGCTCTTTCATTTTCATATTAGCGTCGCGTAAAAAACTAACAGACATTTTGATGAACCATGGCGTTATACATAAAAGTGTTGAGTGCCCAACGTGCCATCAAAGAGTAGAACTAAATGTAAACAGTTTGTTATTTACATGTGACAAACGTTACAAACAGGGAAACAAAATTAAAAAATGCAAATTCCGAAGTAGTGGTAGGAAAGGGACCTGGTTTGCCCAATCCAAAATGAAATTAGAAGACATTGTGTACATAACTCTTTTATGGTTGAAATTGCCATATCCCCGACAAAAGTTTATTAAAAGGGAACTTAAGTGTAGCTCCAAGACAGTAGTGGATTGGTCTTCTTTCTGTCGGGAAATTTGTCTAAATTGGTGCATAAACAATTCGATAAAAATTGGCGGGCCTGGGAAAATTGTGGAGATTGACGAAGCCAAATTCGGCAAGAGAAAATATAATCGGGGGCGCATAATTGACGGAAAATGGGTTTTCGGGGGATTTGAGCGGGACACCAAAAACATTTTTTTAGTACCGGTGGAAGATAGAACGGCTGATACGCTCCTTAAAGTGATCAAAGATTGGATTCTTCCAGGAACCACAATTGTGTCGGATTGTTGGAAGTCTTACAATACCTTAAACAACGAAGGTTTCCAGCATTGGAGAATAAATCATTCCCAAAATTTTGTTGACCCCGACGATCCATTAATCCATACTCAAAACATCGAACGGACATGGAGAAACGTCAGAGGAGGAACTCCCCGGTATGGACGAAAAGAAGGGCACATGGTTGGCTACTTGGTGGAGTTTCTCTTCAAACGTCGACATTACGAAGACGACATACATAATTTTTTAATTGAAATCGGACGTGTTTACCCTCCTACTGTGTAATAATTTCCTTTTTTTCCCTTCTTTTTAAATAGTATATAAAATAAATATTTTTTCAACTTTGCATCAGAAACAGTGCCGCGAGTGACGTAAATATTTGATAAATTCATGTTAAAATTATTTTCTGATTCGCTTTGTCAATATGAACACCTATTGAAAGAGTTTTAATTGTTCGCACCCGGCAACATCGCATTTTTCACTGTGTGATGGCGCGTTGGTGCGTGTCATAACCTATCCGATAAACAATAAACTATTGTGGATTTTTGAAGTTTTTCTAATAATTTAGTGCAGAAAAAGTGCGGTGAGTGACGTAAAATACTATTTGTGTTTGTTCCCGTTGGATTATTGCTGTATTAACCCCGCCCAGCACCCCTGTTCACTCCGCCATCCCGTAAGTATCTTTTGTTAATAACAAATTATTGAAACATTTTTTCAAAGCTCCCCCATGGATTATTTTTATATTGAACCTATATAAGTAGTCTGTAAAAGAATTTTTCAAAAATCTCTTATAATAGCAGAAACTGCTATACGGAACAATTACCCATTTCGAGAATCTGCAGACATTTTTAACAACAGACACCCCGATAAAATTATAAATTTCACAACAGTGGGGAATATTCTAACTAAATTCAAGACTTTTGGAAACGTAGAAAATAACTTTAACAAGAAACGGAGGTCAAGGGTTGCGAATGACAAATCACGCAATGCTCTCTGTGATAGAAGACCCTAAAAAGTCCCTACGCAAAAGGTCAGCAACATTACCAAATAACGTAAGTAAAGATACAGTTTCAAAAATATTGAAAGAAAACAGTTTTCGACCTTACAAACCAAAATTTATACATACCTTGAGACCAGGAGACTTTGAGCGACGTTCGAGTTTTGCTGTCTGATACAAGGGGAGCTAGAAGATGATCCTTTTATGGCAAGACGCATTATTTTTACCGATTAAGCAACGTTTATTTCCAATGGGACTGTAAGTTCGCAAAACTGTCGTTGGTGGAGTGACGTCAATCCTAATTTTGTTATACAAACTCGTGATCAGTATTCATTCAAAACAAATGTGTGGTGCGGAATTTATAAAGATAGAGTAATTGGACCAGTTTTTTTTCGACATAATTTAAATAGTCAACGCTACTTGGATTTTCTAAATACTTACTTGTACGATTTTATTCATGAACTACCCATAAGTGAGAGGTTCCAAATATGGTACCAGCAGGATGGCGCACCATGCCACGGAGCAAGGGATGTAAGACAGTACTTAAATTTTATTTTTAATGAACGAGTAATCGACAAGTATTCTGATATTTTCTGGCCAGCTGGATCTCCGGACTTGAACCCTCTTGATTATATCTTTTGGGGCTACTTAAAAAAGAAAGTGTATCTAAAAAGGCCATTTCAGAATGTTGATCATTTGGAGAGGGTAATTAGGGAAGAAATACAGGCCATAACGCCTGCCATGATTAGAAACGTTTTAAGAGAATTTTCTGTAAGAACGGTTACCTGTATGGAAAGAGATGGTGGATATATTGAGGAAAATGTGCAGTGACGGAAAAGCTAGTTTTTATTGTTAATTAAGTTATTTACATGTAATGTTTATTAGAATTAAAATTAGTGAAGTTATTTTCTACATTTCCAAAAGTCTTGAATTTAGTTAGAATATTCCCCACTGTTGTGAAATGTGTAATTTTATCTGGGTGTCTGTTGTTAAAAATGTTTGCAGCTTCTCGAAATGTTTTATAATTTTCTCCGACAATTAAAATTATTTCAATTTTATCTTCTTTGCTTAATTTCAGCGGCATTTCTTTTTACTGTAATATTCAAACTGATGTTTCAATAAAGTAATACAATATTGTGGTTGACAATGGCAGTGACAATGCCATTATCAACAATCGATAAATAGGGAAATTTTGCTGGTATGTAGGTACGAAAAAAAGTAAGAAACTGGACTTGCCAGTAAGAAGCCAAAGTTTTACATTCCTTAAGAAGTGATTTCAGATAGGAAGCAACGAATCTAGCGCTAGATATGTTTTTTATTCTAAGTAAGATTTTGTATTACATTTTGCTATAAAAATAAAAATTAAAGGTACTTTTCTCTTGAGTCAATTTCGATTTCTTGGAATTTTTGACCACTCTGTATATGCAATCTCAAGTTTGAATATTTTAGTATTATTTTGGCAGAAAGCAGAACATTTTATAAAGAGTAACTTTTTTCTGTAAAACTACTAATAAAATAGTTTCCCATATGTAGAGAACTTAAGTAGACACACTGTATATGCGTCACGTATACTGTCTTTTCAAAAAATTTTCTTGGGCGCCATTTTATTCCATCATATTGGATTCTTACCAATATTCTACCAATTTCTTTCTACCTATATCATACCTGACTTTTAGGCATAATTTAAAATACATTCAATAATTAGTTTTTGCATTGACGCTTACCGCCATTTTGTTACGTCATGTTGAATTCGTACCAGGTTATCCCTTTATCAGATTTAATTTTTCTGCAAAATTTCAAGTCAATTGAACAAGATTTTTTTACGTCGATTTTTTAAAAATTTTGTTTGGCCGTCATTTTATTTCGCCATCTTAAATTCGTATCACAACTTTACCAATTTAACTCTAATTAATTCTTGTGAAAAATTTGAGGTAAAATGAATAATTAGTTTTTTTAATAATAATTTGTTAGCGATCCTCTTGTTGTTATATTAAAGTGGTGTATTATTTGAGGTTAGCAGCCAGTAAAAGAAACAAAACTCTTTTTTTAAATTGTAAAGTTTCGCAACTTTATTGTGGCATCCTCAGGACACACATATAAATCATAATATCCTGCGTGAAACCCATATTATCAGTTTTTACCTACTCCATTGTCCGCAGATATTTTCCAGATATTAAGTTTCCAAATGGTTTTCTTTAAAGATCTTTTTGTTGTTATGTTAGAGTGGTGTATTATTTGGGGTTAGGATCCAGTAAAAAAAAACAAAAGTCCTTTTTAAATTGGCGACCTTTTGCAACTTTATTGTTGCATCATCAGAACACATATAGATTTTATATAATGCATGAAACCCATATTATCAGTCTTTATCTACTGCGTTGGTCCGCAGATATTTCTAACCCCAAATAATACACCACTCTAACATAAAACCAAGAGGATCGTTAACGAAAACTTTTTAGAAACTTAATATCTGGTAAATATCTGCGGATCTATATAGTAAATAAAGACTGATAAAATCGTGTTCATGCAGGATGTAGAATGTATATATGTGTCCTGAGGATGCAACAATAAAGTTGCAAAACGTCGACAAATTAAAAAAGTATTTTGTTTTTTTACTGGATTCTAACCCCAAATAATACACCGCTCTAACATAACAACAAGAAGATCGTTAACGAAAACCATTTAGAAACTTAATATCTGAAAAATATCTGCGGACCAACGGAGTAGATAAAGATTGATAATATGGGTTTTAAGCAGGATATAGGATCTATCTGTGTCCTGAGGATGCAACAATAAAGTTGCGAAACGTCGACAATTTAAAAAAATACTCTTTTTGCTGTATATTAACCCTTAATAATACACCACTCTAACAATTTTTTACCATTGTTCCGCCATATTGGATCCTTACCAAAATATTACAAGGTCATCACCATATGACCCTCAATTTTTGGTCAAAATTTGAAATCAATCGGGTATGTAGTATTTAAGCTATGCCGCGAACTGACAGACAGACAGACGGACCGACGGAATTGATAAAACATGTTTTTTGGTATTAGGGAAGCTAAAACGTGAAGATATGTGAAACCTGAGAGGGTGATTTTTTTACGATCCAAACATTTTATTTGGTCGCCATTTTGTTCCGCGATCTTCAACTATAGTCGAATGCGTTCTTATCGTGCGGGTCCAAAGGTCACCAACATTATGAATCAAATAAGAAAACACAGTGAATACCAAAATGTTGTGTGATTCTTTTATCGAGCTGTTAAATCTTGATGGGCTATTTACAAATATACAGGGAGAAAGAAAAAAGTTTTTTTTATTATATTACGCAATATTATTAAGATAACCACTTAATATTATTTTATATATTAAATGCCGAGGGATTAAATAAGAAAATTCGCTAAATATGTATTTGGTTAAAATTTTTTGGTTGGCAAAAACAAAAATACACAAAATGGCAAGTGGAACAATCAGGATAGGTTCTGTTTATACAGCCACTTAACGAAAGTGAGATTTTTTTATCAATCGCCAAAAATTATGAGCCCCGCTTGACCTAAAAATCTAACCACTTATACAGTAGGGTGGGTCGATTTTCTAGTTTTTTCATGCCTGTAGTGAAGAAAGTTGCCAAATGGTCTAGAATGAATAGGGTTATTTTTATTTTTTTTTATTTTAATATTTAACCCCCCCGCCCGACCCCTAAAAAAAATAAAAAAATTAAATCGTTTTTTAGTGACGCCTGTTGCTTCAAACAACTAAGAATAGCTTCAAATAAACCACATTAAAATTTTATTAAATTCGAAGAACGTTTAACCCCCCCGCCAGGCATATTTTTAAAAAACAGCCGCCACATCTCCACTCCACGCCACGTCTATGGTAATCTACGTTAGTGGACCGTCTGGCGCCGTTTGTATCGACGGTACCGACGGCAACGGCCAAGTGTGCTTTTATTTTCAGTATACTGTTGATTAGCGTCAAGTGTAGTTGAGTTTTGCCAGTATTATATTCCATATTCGTCGAATACGTTAAATTCTTGCTCCGAGTAAAGTGTTCCTGTGAAAAACAATGTCTAATGTACGTAAAGTATTAACGCGGAAGACAATTCGTGATCCCGTGTTTGATGAACCTTCCGATTTATGTGAAACAATGCTTCCGTGTTATGGTGACGTAATGCGATATTTTCTATATATCCAGAATGACGTGGCCGGTAGTGGCGAAGGTAAAAATAAAACAGTTACCGAAATAATTAAAATTGTTGTTAAAAAAGTTCAACAAATATGGATGAAGGCAAGTCTACCGTTTATATCAGACCAGCAGTGTATTTCATTATTGAAAAAATATCACCAACAATTTATGAACATTAAGAAGTCACTAAAGAAAACAAGCGATGCTGCCAAAAATAAACTTCACAAATTTCGAGATGATGCTAATACTAAGCTTTTTGATATTTCCAAGTGCAAATGCACCGATTTTTCCTTCTGTATTTGTGAGAAGTCGAATAAAGTTCCAAAAATGGAACAGCCTTTTCTTAATGACCAAAGAACTACAAGATTGATGTTTATAGGGCAAGTGGATGCCAAAACAAGTAAAACTTTACAGAAAAAACAAAAAAGAAAAAATAGAGACCTCACTTGTAATGTTCCGGCAAAGAAAATTCAACCAAACATTCCCAGTAATCTCCCAGAAAAAACGATTGAAGAAGACGACCCATCAGACATATCAGAACGTAGCGAACCAAGTTTTGATCCAAACTTTAATCCAGAGCCCTCAACTTCTACAGGAATAACCCTCAAATTCCCTGCATTAGCTAAAGCAATGGACCGAGCTGGATTGTCCAGTAGAAAAGGAGCTATGATCGCTAGCGCAGTTCTTGAAGATGTTGGATTGATATCCCAAAAGGACAAGTCCTATGTAATAGATAAGTCCAAGTTGGATCGACAAAGGAAAAGGCAACGGTGTGATTTACAAAAAAACATACTGGAATATGGTGCAACGCTTCAAGCTCTCTATTTTGATGGTCGCAAAGATCGAACTCTTCATATAGAAAAACAGGGAGATACTTCATCGCGAAAGACTATTGTCGAAGAACATATAGTGCTATTGAAGGAACCAGGTAGCGACTATATAGGGCACGTAACACCTGAAAATGGTACTGCAAAGACCATAGCTGCGACAATTCTAAGTTTTTTCACAGACAACGAGGTTCCACTTAGCGATTTGATTGCTGTCGGCTGCGATGGTACAGTTATTAATACTGGAGTCAACGGTGGAGTAATTCATTTGTTAGAATTACATCTTAATCGACCTTTACAATGGCTAATTTGTCAACTCCATGCAAACGAATTGCCACTCCGGCATTTACTCCGACATCTGGATGGAAAAACCACAGGACCAGGATCATTCTCGGGTCAAATTAGCAAGCTGTTAGAAACTTGTGAGCAGTTACCTGTTGTGTGCTACGCAAAAATCGAAGTCGATTTACCTGAGGTTGATTCAAAAGAATTAAGCACTGATCAGAATTATTTGTACCAGATTTGCAACGCTATATCTACTGGAAACTGTCCACCCAATCTAGCAAATAAATCTCCTGGCAAGTTATCCCATGCAAGATGGCTAACTACGGCAAATCGTATTTTGCGTGCTTACATTGCGATTAAAAATCCCTCTCCTAGTCTAAAAATTTTGACAGAGTACATTCTACGAGTCTATGCTAAGATTTGGTTTCTAGTGAAAACTGTACCATTGTGCACATCTGGAACTCTCCATCTTTGGAAGCTAATCCAATATTCCAGATATTTGAGTGACGAATTAAAAGCCGTAGTTGACCCCGTGATTCAACGAAATGGCTTTTATGGCCATCCTGAAAATATCATATTGACCATGATCTTTGACTCGCGTCGTCATATAAGAGAATTAGGATATAGGAGGATATTGAGCTGCAGGTCGAAGGAGAAAGAAAATTTGACGAGCTCTGTAAGAAAATTTGAAATTCCCAAGTTCAATTTTGAAGCCGAATCTTAACTGGATCTAATAAATTGGCACCAGTGCAAAGTAACGGAGCCGCCAATGACAAAACATCTAACTATTGAAGAAATTCAGACATTTGTTGAATTCGGCAGCTATCCAGAAGGGGATTTATGGAAGTTACCCTGCCACACACAGACTGTTGAAAGAGGTGTCAAATTAGTGACAGAGGCATCTTCGGCCGTATGTGGGTTCACTAATAGGGATGGTTGGATACGTACAACTCTAGCATCTAGGAGCAATATGCCAAAGTTCAACACAAAATCAGATTATAAAGTAGAAAAATAAAAACTGCTACACCTATATGGTTAAGGGAAAGGGTGGGCAGGGATGGAACTCGATGGCAGCCACCTCCCCGTGGTGAGTTCTGGGTTATTTTGTATATTTTTTATACAAAATAAGCGAAGAGCTGCAGTTAAGTGGACAAATAGGAAAAAAACGTTTTCTTTTTTTTTTATCAATGGCTGGCGGGGGGACTAAATGTATTTAGAAATTGAAAAAAATTTTTTTGGGTAATGAGAAAAACATAATTAACAATTTTTTGGTACAGGCAAACGAGGGTGGGGGGGCTAGCGGGGGGGTCAAACCAAGACAAAAAAATTTGAAAAAATTTCTACATGATTATTTCACCCAAATGCAACTTTTCAAACTACAGGCCTCTTGAAATTGAAAAAAAAGTAAAAAAACGACCCACCCTATTATACAGTGTCATTTATTTAAATGCAGGCCACCCCTGTGCAAAGAAAACTTGTTTTTTTTTGTATTGTGATAACAAAAAAATTTTATTTTGCAAAAATATTATACACTTTTGTTAAAAATACAAGATAATTAGTTATTACTTCCCTCGTGAGATTTTTACGTTTAAGGGTCCCTTGATGCTGCAAAACATGTTTTCTCAATTCCGTCTGTCTGTAGGTATGTCTGTCCGTCAGTCTGTCTGTTCGCGGCATTGCTAAAAAACAATAAATACAAAACTATAAAACATCGATTGACACAATAATAACCTTTTGAAGAAGATCTCTATGAAGCGCGAAACGTCAAGGAAATAAATAATTCTTTTAAGAAAATAAACCAGTACCCAAGAATTTTCAACGAAAAATATTAAACATGGTTAAAGAAAACGCAACAAAAAAAAAATCGTTAGCCCCGAGTTTCTGGAAAAGCGATTTTACCGATTTTTATATATCAAATTTTGTCTTATAATTAATAAAAAAATTTACTTACTTTAAACACGCTTTAAAATTGCAACAAGTATTCTGTAATTATTTATTTATTGCCTACAAAATTACAAATGTACTAAAAAAGTAACCCAAAACATGGTGTCAAGTCTAATAAAAAAATTTTTAAATTAAAATTCACTAATATCCAGGAGCCAGTGGCAAAAGCTCTAAGAAACGGTATAAAGGATGTACAGAAACTTGTGCATGAAAAAAAAAAAACATAATTTACTTCCGAAGAAGATTAAGAAATGTACATGAAAAAATCCAATATATATCCAAATAATTCATAATGCAATTTATGATTTATACACGTCAAAGACTAATATAATCCTTCAGAAACTTTTTAATATTATAGACTAAGAAATATCATCATCACTTAAAAAGTCCTTATCTTCTGAGTCGTCCTCAAATGGCGCAATGATCATTGGTGCTATTTCGACATCTAGAACTCGTTCTCGATTCCACCAATCCCATATTAATTTCTCCGTATGTTCCACAGTTTTCTTCCAGTACTCCGGCGTAATATAATTTAATGAATCTGGCCAAACAATTTGCACTTCATCTGATGATTCACGAGTTTTTCGTACTATGATTTTGCCCCAGCCCATATTAATTCTATTGCGTTGAACTGGCAATGGTATGGCGGCAGTCGTAAAACCTCATGTCCATTTTCCCGTAATATTTCATCTACGCCATATATTGTTGTTGTTTTAATAGATTTTGCCATTAAAAGAAGTTCTAGTTTCAGCATATTGGTTAAAGGATTTTGTTTTTGTTTTATTAGCCAGTAATAAATATCACTTTTCTTCCAGGATGAAGTAGGTTGTTTATTTAAGATTCTTGAATGATAAGATGCATTGTTCAGAATGATTAAAGATGGAGCATCTAAATTTGCAATCAGTTGTTCTCTTAATCACTTTTCAAACAATTCACAGTTCATATTATCATGGTAGTCCTTACTTTTGGATGTTGAATAAAACAGTAAACTTGCACCTGAAATCCCGTTGAAGAACCTGCATGCAAAATGATGAACCGTTTTCCCGTCCCACTTCCTTTTTTTCTCTTGACTCTTTTTACAGACTCGTCCTGCCAAGATTTCGAACCACTTCCATTAGAAAATATCCAAGTCTCGTCTAAAAATACCACTTTTCTAAATTTTGAATTAACATTTTCCGTGTATTTCTTTAGAAACTGGATACGCTGACTTGCTATATGTGGCAACTCGCATAAAAATCTTCGATTACAGTCTTTTTTATATCGAAAACCCAACATTTTTATTAATTTTGAAAACGATTTTAGTTCAATTTCCAATATGCCTCGATTTTTTAAAGCTTCTTTTAAAACTTGAAGGGTTATATTAGTTTTTGATGTGTATAAATCGTAAATTGCGTTACGAACATCCATTTTCACATTGTCACTTAAGTCTTCTGTCTTTGGCTTTTTTCGTGTACATTTCTTAATCTTCTTCGGTAGTAAATTATGCTTTTTTTCATGCACAATTTTCTGCACAGTCCTTATACCGATTCCCAGAGCTTTTGCTACTGTCTCCTTGATATTGGCCGGTGAATTTTCATTTTCGTAATATTTTATTAGATTTAATATATTTTTTTTCGCTTGTGGATGGAAAAAACCCGAAAATGGTTTTCTATTATTCATTTTGTCACTGACTTGTCAATCTGACTTTGAAGTGACATCGCTCAAAGATTTTTGCAACTGCTGGTATTTATATGCTTATCCTCTTTTTGGTATGGAAATATCATAGGTCTATCTAATTCATCTTCCGGATTTTATGCGGAGGATATGATTACACGTAATAAAAGAAAAACAAACTTAAAAAGTTTGTCGTTGATAAATCGTATGACTCGCACGATAACACTGCTTTTGACTATAGAAACACAGTTTTACTAGTTGATACCTATACCACAATTAGTTACGACACACAAATTGAAATCAATCTTTTAAGTAGTTTTTCAAGCTGAATTTTTAAATATTTTATTATACCGCCATTTTGTTCCGCCATCTTGGATTCGTACCAAAATTTTACCAGTTCATTCAAAGATACAACTTGATGTTTATGCAAAATTTGAAATAAATTGGATAAGTAGTTTTTTCATAATAATTTTTTTAACATTTCACTAGGCCGTCATTTTGTTTTGTCACACTGGCCTTTTACCAAAATATTACCAGATCATCCACATATGATTCTTAACTTTTAGTCAAAATTTGAAATCAATTGGGTTAGTTTTAAGCTATGCGCGAACTGACAGACAGACCGACAGACGGGCCTACGGAGTTGATAAAACATATTGTTTCGCATCTAGAGACGCTAAAACGTGAGAGGCTGAATTTTTTAATGTTTTATTAAATAGCCATTTTGTTCCACCACTATGGATTCGTAAGAAAATTATACCAGTTGATTCCAACATAATACTTTGATGTTTGTCCAAAATTTGAGATAAATTTCAGTAGGCTGCCATTTTGTGTCGCCATATTGGATTTTTACCAAAATATTTCCAGGTCATCCCCATATAACTCTTAATTTTTGATAAAAATTGGAAGTCAATCGGGTAAGTAGTCTTTAAGTTATACCGCGAACTGACAGACAGACAGACAGACCGACAGACGGACCGACAAAATTAATAAAACATATTTTTTGTCATCTAGGGAGGTTAAAATCTAAAAATGTGTTGAACCTGAGAGGGTAGTTTTTTCAAAATTACAAATATTTTATTTGGCCGCCATTTTGTGCGGCCATCTTGAATTAGTGCCACAATTTTACTAGTTGATCCCTATACTACAATTAGTTATGGCACACAATTTGAAATCAAACCGTTAAGCAGTTTTTTCTGGCAGCATTTATAAATATTTTATTAAGCCGCCATTTTGTTTCGCCATCTTGGATTCCTACCAAAATGTTATCAGTTAATTCCAACAAAATGGTTGATGTTTTTGCAAAATTTGAGATAAATTGGACGAGCAGTTTTTTAATATAAGTTTTTTTAACATTTCACTACGCCGCCATACTCAATTTTTACCAAAATTTTACCAGGTCATACCACATATGTTTCCACAAATATTTGACCAAAATTTTAAGTCAATCGAGTAAGTAATTTTTTAGCTACGCCGCGAACAGCCAGACAGACAGACAGACGGACGGAATTGAGAAAACATGTTTTTCGGCACCAATTGCTATAGAAGTTCATTTATGCAGATACAGTTTTTAATCTCAAAGAGATTGTCTAAAATATCCACAAGATAATTACTTTTTTTCGTGAAACATCTTCCAATCCATTCCATCCATTCCAATCCAATCCATTCCATCCATCCAATCTTGCAAAAGAAGTTACTAACCAGCAAATGTATCTCAAAATTGTAGATGAAAAAGAGAAAGGGAAATATGATACTGCATAGCATTTTTACTAAAAACTTTTAAACAAAAAACCGAAATTTAAAAAATAAATTAATGTTTTCAGAAGATTTTATGACGATCGTAGAAAAGAACTTTTTATCCGGCTATCTTTAATATATGTTTATGATTTATTTAGTATCAAGTGTAGGTCTAAAATATTACAGATTATATGACGCAAAGCAAAAGTGACAAACATTAGGCTTAAATCGTTTCAACCAAATGAATAAATTAGGTAGAAAAGGCAAATTATTAACTGGTATTATGTCAGTTGCCTAATTGAAAACTCAAACTTTGTTAAACTTCTGTTAGATCCTACACCCAGAGAAACACCATTATTATTATTACCTAAAGTAAACTTTCGGTTAACGAAGGGATCGAAGGCTTAACGTAAATATGCTTTAGAAATATTTCAATGTTTGATTAAATCACAAACATGAGCAGAAACAATGCGCAGAATTTAATTCAACACCTAAAAAAATTTGTTTCGGTAAAAATAGTACTCCCCCTTGTAAGTATGTCAAAGAATTTGAAAGTTTAAAGTATTACGTTATATTACCTTTATAATATTATTTTTCTCCAATTTATATTTTTAATAAAACAATCATTTTACGCCAATGATTTTGATAGCCCCAAGTTTAATTTAAATCGGTGTATTTGTTGTTGAATATATATTTAAATTTTTAACAACATAAAACACTATAAAAAGTGACCGAGCTGACTTCCATAAATGTATGTCACAAAGACAAAACATTTCTTAATAATTATAATAAAATTGGTCTGCGCATCCTCAATTTTTTTTAATGAGCAACTCTAGCATAAAAGTATAGTTTATAAACTCAAAATGAAAATGGTGTTAAATCTCGCTATTACTAGTAAAAATATGAGTGAAGGCTCATCATGCAAGAATTTTAGACCCCACATATAAACAATTTCAAAAGTTAGACTGTTCTGCATGAAAATCCTCCCCGCCAAACTAATGTGTCATCTTGATAATTTCTATCTGTGTAACCCTTAAACTAACTGTAAATTGTCGTATCATGTACCAAAATCTAGAGAACATCAACAACATGTTTTGATTGATTGTAAAGCAGATATAAAGATTTACCTGTGCGATATATAACTTCTTATGGCATGCCGTGGTGCGACGGTGCCAAGTCTAAGATTTCTCTAAGTTTGGAGAAATTGCGAACAATCTAACAACACCGCTTGGAGGGTGTCTGGGGATGACCTCCGATCTAGAAAGTCTTAACCCCCTAGGGCTTAAAATAACGGAGATACCCATTAAACCCCAAGCAATTCCAAATGTCACCATACCCCGTAGTCGTTATATACGAAATATATGAAATGGAAATATATATACGAAATGTAAATAAATAAGCAGCCAGCCGGCCGTCGCATAGTGTAAAGTTAATATAATAATAAGTTTTGTATGTAATTTATTGGCCATAAGTCCAAATCACCAAATATTTAATTGACTTCTTTAAATAGTTTGGAAGTAAAGTCTAGAAGGCTGGTTACAGTTTTCTGTATTTATGTTTGTTAATCATTCATTTGTTTTTGAATCAGCTGTCATTAATTTCGCAGGTTTTGATAATCACTCCGCGTCTTGCAAATTGTGTGTTTCTGTGTTTTTAACATTTTATTGTGAATTTTTTATTTAAAATTAGAATATTTTATGAAATGGAGGAAATACAAGTAGGTATGTAGATTAGTTTTTTATAAAAATGTTGGACCTAAATTGGTTTTATATAGTATTTTACATATTGTTTTATTCGCTATTCTAAAGTTTCTCTAGTTTTAAACATATAAGAATTTGACTCACTGGCCGACAAAAAAAAAATTTTTGTTGTAACACAAATCAGAATAACATAATCTAATAGAATGGACCTATCCAAATACGAAAATGACAAATAGAAAGTTGCAGCACGTAGAGTTTTCTTGTTAGAGTTGTAGAACCATATCGAACGTTACGATATTAAATATCTATAGAAAAAATTATTTCAGAAAATTCTTAACCCTGTGTATTGACTATGTTTACAGTTTTCGCCTATTAAACATACCATACCTCTACCAGAAAAGCAAACGAGAAAAATATTAACTTAAAACACTAAACTTTATTTTTTCCGTTTATGAGGTGTCCTATCTTCTCTCTTCAAAAACCAACAGTAGTCACCCATCATGGCTGGATCCCATCGTCATTGGTACCGAATTTCCATTGTTCTGATATCTTGGTAAAACCTTTCACCCTGCTCGGCACTAACAGCTCCCGAATTTTTAGGCAAAAATGACAGATGGGAATGGACGAAGTGAATTTTTAATGAAATTCTGGCACCAAGCGCTTTATAGTCATTAACTAATTGTTCATAATTTTCATCCATATTGTTGCCTAAAAATCCTCTTACTACATTAACAAATGAATTCCGTGCTCTGAGTTCCTGCCTGATAAGCTTTTCCGTAAAATTGACATCGTCCAGTAATTTTCTGATTTGTGGCCCAATAAAAATGCCTTCTTTTAATTTGGCATCACTTAACTGGGGAAAGACTTGTCTTAGGTATCTAAATCCATCACTATTTTTATTCAAAGCCTTCATAAAGTTTTTCATCAGCTCAAGTTTAATGTGAAGATGAGGCAAAAGGACATTTTTGGGATCAACAAGAGATATAAATTTAACATTTTGAGATCCCGGTTGAAATTCGCTTGTTTCTGGCCAAACTTTTGTTACATAATGCTGTGCACGACTATTCCATAAACAAAGAAAACAGCAATATTTTGTAAATACCCGTGAAGTCCCACTAAAATCGCTATCCCTTTTAAGTCCCCACATATCTGCCATTTATACCTATTGTAGTTTATTTTATCCAAAATCGTGCGCATATATTCTTAATTTTCTTTCATTGCAACTGAATGGGCAACTGGTATAGAGGGTTTTAAATTTCCGTTATGCAGTAACAAAGCTTTTAAGCTATATTTAGATGAGTCTATGAATAAGCGCCACTCACGGGGAGAATGTTCAATATCAAGTTCCTGCATTAAACTGTCTACATCAGTACACGCACAGCACAACGAATTTTCCATACTGTAGAATTTAGAAAACATAGCATTTCTTTTTCGTGATCTTTGTTTCTTTGGCCAATAGGTTCTATTCCTTAAGACGGAAACCCAGAAGTTCTGACTGTTGCTTGGATAACCCCAAATCACGTACTAAATCATTTAATTTACTTTGAACAATCAAATGTGGCTCGCCGGAAATGGAACCTCTGGTAAAAGTGGGGTCGTTGCACTGTTCTTCTGAGCTGCGTGATGATGCGTTATCTCCATTATCTCCCAAATCAATAGCTTGCCAATTTAAAGGCGCAATCGGTACTGGCAAATTTTCATTATGAGGACCAAGTCGTATGGCAGATTGCAAATTTGAATGTTCTATATTGTGCTTTCCCTTTTTGGAATAACCTTCAGTCTTTGTCAGGCAAAAATAACAATCGTCAGAATGATTGGTGGGTTCTCGCCATACCATTGAAACTGCAAAAGGCATACATTTTCTCTTTCCCTTCATCGACTGCTCCAATGATACACTACAACTAACACAGCACACATGGGGAGTCCACCGCTTATCTTGATCCCCAATTGACACGCCAAAATATTTTAAGTAGGCTTTTTTTACATTTTCGGAATATGGCCCGGCTTGTGATTTCACCAGAAATTCTTCACAAATATAACAAAATTTGTCAGGAGAAATTTTGCCACTTCGGCGAGTTTGACTCGACATTCTCGTCTTTACATACACTTGCTTATCGATACACAGAGAACCACTCAATTCGAAACTAACAGAAGAGTGATGTTTAACATTTATTTTATGTCTAATGTTGTAACCAACCCAGTCTAGGTAATTTTTCCGTTGTAAAATGGACCCATTTTAGTCGCCCCACAATAAAATTGTTTACCTGCCAAAGGTTCTAATTGGGCTATTAAAAAATGGTACGTATTAGGGCTTTCCGATTTTTTTTATTATTGGGAAGGTATTTCCATTGTGAAAATAATGAGCTGGCCTGTGTTAGAAAAATCTTATCGGCCAGTGATATAGAGTATTAGTCTATGCACAGATATATATCCAGTATTGAATCGAGTTGACTGCATTCCTTGATTGAGACTCTTAACTCTACTTATATACTATTTGAAACTGTAATAAAAGTTTGCGGATTTTTGCGAAAATCAGGCAGTTCAATTTAAATGAGAAGACAAGGGGCCATTTTTTAAATTCAATTATTAAACATCAGGCCTTATGGGCTTTGCCAAATCATATTCTTATGGAAATTTTCCTGCATATCTGGATTTATTAGGAAAAAACATTAATACAGTGAAATTGATTTCCAAAAGATTTTTTTTTATAAACGATATTATGATAAATAATCCTTTGTTAATTCCATATGGTTTTTATGACGCAATAGAATAATAGTAGATGAATCAAGACACTCGCCTTGGGCTCGTTTTGCATACTTCATCCTCGTGGACATTATTACATACGAGTAGAATAGTATACTTTTTCTGTGACTTATTAGCGTTTATAATAATGTCGTCAGACATGGGTCATTTGATTGATAGGCTCGTAAAACAATTTTTTTAAATTCTGAATTCTAAAATTGACGTCACATCAATTTTTCTTGAAAGCAGATAATTTCTATAATATTTATCTAAAAGAGCTAAAATTTTGTACACACTCTTCTAGCACGTGATACTTCATTAAAATGGGGGCCATGAGTAATAAATTATTATGCAGGGGTAAATAATAGGTGATCTTATCGATTCAAAACCAGCGAATAATAATAATATTATTAAAAATATGTATATTTTTTATTTAAATTATCACTGGATTTTGTTTTTGACATATAGTCAGTTATCCATTTTATAAACGCGCAGTATATTTTAGAAACTATTTCAGAGGTACAGGAAATGAGCGAAAGTTTCTTTTTCAGAATAAGTGGTTTTTTATTTCTATTTGATAATAACAAATATTGTATTATCTATTTGAATAATCAACCTGAAATCAGTGTCATTTGATAGAGTTTTGAAAACTAAGACAGAAAAGTACAAGCCCTTATGCTCTAATTTCATCCGTTGACAGCCACTCAAAATGTCAAATCTTAATTTTTCACCTGCCATTGTTTCGAAAACGGTTGAAGATGATACAAAATTTTAAATACAATATATTAATATAATTTTTATTAGAATTGAAATATATAGTACTATACACAGTATTCCATAGGAAAAAACACATTTTTGATTTATTACTTTTTGAGGTACTGTATTATAAAAAATATTTTTACGTTATGCACCTCTTTAAATTTTGCAACTGTCATATGAAATTTTTTTGTATATCTTGTTGTTTAGGAGCTATTAAAGGCGAACACCTTGTTGATGCGCTCTGTATAAATATTGCTCTTAATTTTAGATTTTTTTTTTAAAAACCACTAAATATTTGGCAAAAAATCGTTTCGGTTTAACTTTGGAAATATTGTTCATTATACTGTGTTTTTTCAGTAAAGGTCATTCGTCAAATATTTCTATGACATCTTTGATGATTCCTTGTATAATGTTTAACAATTTTCACCTAAAAATATTGCATATATATTTAATACGTTTTGCACCAGTAGAATCTCACAAATAACCGCTTTGAATTATTATACATTTAAATTAGTTTTTTTTTGGCGACATCCTGTATAAATTACAAATTTCTTGATATGCCCTTCAGACATCTTTGGAATATTTACTTTACATTAGGTTATGTAAACTGCAATATAACAGGCACGGATACACATCTCTTTTTAAATAAGTCGTTTCAGTTAGTTGAAAATATTTTAATATACCCTGTATATAGTACAAAAACTAAAAATATTAAATTAATTCGACATCCAACTACTTTTTTAACAGTCGCAAACCAAATCGGATAGATTCAAATAAAAAAATAGTTTTGGCCAACCGTTCCATTTACCTACCAGCTGTCCGTCGATCTGTATCATATTTCCCTTTCTAAAGGATCATATGGAGATGAACTGCTAATTCAATTTTTATATTTGGCCAATCGCGTTACATTTTTTATTTTTTGTTCCCCCCCCCCCTTCCCTTAAAAAATAAATTTGTGTATCTGTACAAAACACCTAGAGCAGTTCTGAAATTAATATTAATATAATGCTACGTATTAGTTTAGTTGCAGTATGCCAAATTGAAACAACAAATTTCCCTAGGACCCTCCATTACTCTCGAGTTAATAGCAGGGATACAATTATTTTAAGGAACTACGAAGGGATCAAAGGGTTCGAACTGTTCGAAGGCGAATTAGAACAAAGGAAATAATTTGAAATTTAAATGTACGAAATATAAGGTGTCTCACTTTCCTCCAGTTTTGCCTAAATACACACACACAACTAACCCCTTTTACTACAAAAATATAAAATAGATTGGCCTCCTTCTAAAAAAATTGTCAGGCTGAAGTAAATTTAGTTGCATCTATTTGGCTTTGCACTTCAGCTTGACTCTAATCTTCTATCTATATCTATGTCTGCTGACCCAAGAATCGTAAACCGCACAGGTTGGTTCCACCCGGCCATAACTGTTGAGCATCTGTATAATTAGATTTTTCTCAATTTTTTGCAACTTTTAGAACATAGATTAATCGTCGGACCATCGTAGGATGTTCCTTTATTCAAATCTAGTTATGTGCGTCCTTTCAATAACTTTCTCATGGGAACCAAGCTGACACGCCAATGCAAATACACGGAAAATGTTAATTCAAAATTTAGAAAAGTGGTATTTTTAACGAGACCTGGATATTTTCTAATGGAAGTGGTTCGAAATCTTGGCAGGACGAGTCTGTAAAAAGTGTCAAGAGAAAAAAGAGATGTGGGACGGGAAAACGGTTCATCATTTTGCATGCAGGTTCTTCAAAAGGATTTTCCTCGGGTGCAAGTTTACTGTTTTCTTCAAAATCCAAAAGTATGGACTACCATGATAATATGAACTGTGAACTGTTTAAAAAACGGTTAAAAAAACAACTGATTCCAAATTTAGGTGCTCCATCTTTAATCATTCTGGACAATGCATCTTATCATTCAAGAATCTTAAATAAATAACCTACTTCATCCTGGAAGAAAAGTGATATTTATGACTGGCTAATAAAACAAAAAGAAAATCCTTTACCCAATATGCTGAAACTAGAACTTCTTTTAATGGCAAAATCTATTAAAAAACCGACAATATATGCCGTAGATGAAATATTAAGGGAAAATGGACATGAAGTTTTACGACTGCCGCCATACCATTGCCAGTTTAACGCAATAGAATTAATATGGCCTGGGGCAAAATCATATTACGAAAAACACGTGAACGATGGTCTTACATCAGATGAAGTGCAAATTGTTTGGCAGGATTCATTAAATTATATTAAGCCGGAGTACTGGAAGAAATCTGTGGAACATACGGAGAAATTAATATGGGATTGGTGGAATCGAGAACGAGTTCTAGATGTCGAAATAGCACCAATGATCATTGCGCTATTTGTGGACGAATCAGAGGATGAGGACTTTTTAAGTGATGGTGATATTTTTTTGTCTATAATATTAAAAAGTTTCTGAAGGATTATATTAGTCTTTGACGTGTATAAATCATAAACTGCATTATGACTATCCATTTTTGCATTGTAACTCAAGTCTTTTGCCTTTGGATTTTTTCGTGTACATTTCTTAATCTTCTTCGGAAGTAAATTATGTTTTTTTTTTCATGCACAAGTTTCTGTACATTTCTTATACCGATTCTCAGAGCTTTTGCCACTGGCTCCTGGATATTAGCCAGTGAATTTTAATTTAAATTTTTTGCTTACTTTTTTAGTACATTTGTAATTTTGTAGGCAATAAATAAATAATTATAGAATGCTTATTCCAATTTTAAAGCGTGTTTACAATAAGTAATTTTTTTTATTAATTATAAGACAAAATTTGATATAATATATATATATATATATATATATATATATATATATATATATATATATATATATATATATATATATATATATTGTGGATGGATTGGATCATTGTGTCTGCTGTGATGCAGAACATGTTCCAAACAAGGATCATTTTCTTGTTATGACGTTGGTGTAAGTGGAATGAAAACATACTATCATTTAATACTCCCAACGAAAGCCAGGAGTCACAATGTAATTCAATGCCGGTCGTGGTATTAGCCAGCGGAGTAGTTGTTTTTGTGATTTAATTTTGTGCCTTTGCCCTACACGGGGCTGGCTAGTCTATGGCGGCCTGATGAGCTCTAATAAGAGCGAAATCGCGATCGTCGTTTGACTAAAATGGATCATTGTGTCTGCTGTGATGCAGAACATGTTCCAAACAAGGATCATTTTCTTGTTATGACGTTGGTGTAAGTGGAATGAAAACATACTATCATTTAATACTCCCAACGAAAGCCAGGAGTCACAATGTAATTTAATGCCGGTCGTGGTATTAGCCAGCGGAGTAGTTGTTTTTGTGATTCAATTTTGTGCCTTTGCCCTACACGGGGCTGGCTAGTCTATGGCGGCCAGATGAGCAAAAATAATAGCGAAATCTCGATCCTCGATTTACTCAAATGGATCATTGTGTCTGCTGTGATGGAGAACATGTTCCAAACAAGGATCATTTTCTTGTTATGACGTTGGTGTAAGTGGAATGAAAACATACTATCATTTAATACTCCCAACGAAAGCCGGGAGTCACAATGTAATTCAATGCCGGTCGTGGTATTAGCCAGCGGAGTAGTTGTTTTTGTGATTCAATTTTGTGCCTTTGCCCTACACGGGGCTGGCTAGTCTATGGCGGCCTGATGAGCTCTAATAAGAGCGAAATCGCGATCGTCGTTTGACTAAAATGGACCACTGTGTCTGCTGTGATGCAGAACATGTTCCAAACAAGGATCATTTTCTTGTTATGACGTTGGTGTAAGTGCAATGAAAACATACTATCATATATATATATATATATATATATATATATATATATATATATATTATATATATATATACATCTAGATATATATATATATATATATATATATATATATATATATATATATATATATATATATATATATATACATATATATATGTATATATATATATTATATATACATATATATATGTATATATATATATATATATATATATATATATATATATATATATATATATATATATATATATATATATATATATTCAGTATTTTTCGCATGCATGACCCTTAATTTTAGACTGAAATTTGAAGAAATCGGATAAGTAGATTTTTAGCTATACCGCGACGACAGACGGTAGTGAGAAAACATGTTTTCTGGCATCTAGGGACCCTCAAACGTAAAGGTCTAAAAAATCTTACGAGGGAAGTAATAACTAATTATCTTGTGTTTTTAACAAAAGTGAATATTATTTTTACAAAATAAAATTTTTTTATTATCAAAATACAAAAAAAAACAAGTTTTCCTTGCTTATGAATGGCCCCCGTTTAAATAAATGACACTGTATAAGTGGTTAGATTTTTAGGTCAAGCGGGGCTCATAATTTTGGGAGATTGATAAAAAAATCTCACCTTCATTAAGTGGCTGTATAAACAGAACATATCCTGATTGTTCCACTGATTCGAATCGCCTTCCGACTTTATTAAGGCGCTTGCCATTTTGTGTATTTTTGTTTTTGCCAACCAAAAAATTTTAACCAAATACATATTTAGCGAATTTTCTTATTTAGTCTCTCGGCATTTAATATATAAAATAATATTAAGTGTTGATAATATTGCGTAATATAATAAAAAAAACTATTTCTTTCTCCCTGTATATTTGTAAATAGCCCATCGAGTTTTAATAGCTCGATAAAAGAATCACACAACATTTTGGTATTCACTGTGTTTTCTGATTTGATTCATAATGTTGGTAACCTTTGGACCCGCACGATAAGACCGCATTAGACTATACTTCTAATAATCAATATTCAATGTTTAAGTCGTAATAATTATTTTAAAATAAATAATTGTTTTTTAAAAATAGTTTCTTTGTGACTAAAAACATAAAGATCTTGTGATATACAGGATAAAAAATTAGTATTTTAACTTAATGGTGATTCATTAAGAAAGCGTCTGACGGCGAAAAATTTAACTCTCAGTTTTTAGGTCAAATATCGATGTTTTAGGTTTAAGAATCCTCCTTAATAAATAAAAAAAATCCTGTTTGTCCGTCTGCGAACGTGGGTGTGGGCGGGTGCGTTTCCAATGGGCATGTATATGTGTAAACTTGTTTTGTGAACAAAATAGCTCTCAAACTATTAATTGATTTTGATGAAATTTGTCGGGAAGATTACCTGTGTAAAGAGAAGAATCTGATTAGTCCTTTAGGAAAAGCAAAAATGACGAAACAAAATGGCGGCTATACAAATAGAACATAAAAACGGCCATAATCCCAAAACTTTTATTTTGATCTTAACAAAAATTGATAGAGGCACTACCCAACCAAACTGAAAATTTAATAACAATTTTTAAAAAATCCGATATGGTGGAACAAAATGACGGCTATTTATATTTAAACATTATGAACGAACATAATTTTGTATTACATTTGTGAAATTATTACTTCAGGACAAATATTAGTCGTAGAACTTATTTTGAAAAGCACTAATTTCTAAAATTCCGTATAATGAAAATAGGAAATAAGTTGATTTCCTTATTATTAGATAAGACACTAAATATCAGAATCTAAGGATTCCCTCGAATACTATTAATATGGGTAACAGATTTGATTAATATTAAATAAAATATTGGTTAATAAACGATAAATTTTTCATACGGGAATAAGCCAAAATTAAAGGTCTACCGTCATTGAAGAGGTGAAAAACAAGTTTATTGACTAAGCAGATTGACCTTAACTTTCGAATCAGAAGGCCTTGTAACTCTGAGGGTATAATATCATATATTTTCACCTTTACTCCTTTCCAAACTTCCTTCAAGATCTTTTATAGGTTTTCCGCCAGTAGGATGTGGTACTTTTAAGACACTCACAATTTCTTTAAATATCATCTCGCCCGTCAACCAATTTTTAATTTTTTTATAAAGAACTCTATTAGTCTGTTTCCATTTTTGCCTAAATTGACACAAAAATAATACGCTTCACAATTGTAAAGTTCATCGGAGATAACTCAAAGTCTTCTTTTATATGAAAAAAAAAACTCTTGCTCACTACAACTGGTAATAAAACTATCAGCAAGATACTTTCGACTCATCGCACACATATTTTTAACACGAAATTACGCACAATAATAGTACTTTGACAATAATCACAACAATATGGCGGACCTTGTAATAGTTTTTTTACGTCAGGCACAGCCTACTTACAAAATTGCTATTGCGAGTAAACGGGCAACTTTGGGCAGCCAGATTTTTTTTCTTTCGAATAAGTTTAACATAGACTTACCTTTTGGCCTTAACGCAAAACTTCGCCCGGCTTCGCTAGTAATTTTTTTCGTTAGTGAAGTACTGAAGATTAGTGTAGAGACAAACACTTTAATAACTTACAGTGTTTTAAATAAAAATGGAAATGATATTATTTTCTATTATCTCTAAAGAAGTACAATGGTTAATTTTTCATAAAATAAAAAAAAAAGATATTGTGTGAAACCTACTTTAATGAAATTTACAAAATTATCGGTCCAATTATTTCGATTTCAGAGTCGATTCCGGAATCCATTTTTCCTGAATTGGCCTTCTATCTATATACAACGTACGAAAGCGTAGAAGGGCCACAATTTTTTTATTTTTATTTTTGTAACAAATTCCGACTTCTATCTCGGAATTCCGACTTCTGTCTCGGAATTCCGACTTCTATCTCGGAATTCCGACTTCTATCTCGGAATTCCGACTTCTATCTCGGAATTCCGACTTCTATCTCGGAATTCCGACTTCTATCTCGGAATTCTGACTTGTAACTCGGAATTCCGACTTCTATCTCGGAATTCCGACTTCTATCTCGGAATTCCGACTTCTATCTCGGAATTCTGACTTGTAACTCGGAATTCCGACTTCTATCTCGGAATTCCGACTTTTAACTAGGAATTCCGACTTCTATCTCGGAATTCCGACTTGTAACTCGGAATTCCGACTTCTATCTCGGAATTCCGACTTCTAACTCGGAATTCCGACTTCTATCTCGGAATTCCGACTTCTATCTCGGAATTCCGACTTCTATCTCGGAATTCCGACTTCTAAATCGGAATTTCTATCTGCGTTGTAATTAATACACGACTGCTTATTAGCGCAATCACTTTTTTATACTCTTTTAACGTCAAATGAAGCGATCATTTTGAATGAAATTAATGTTTTGATTATACGGATCAGGATGAAGCTAAGTAAAACTAAAGAAATTTATTAACTGTGCATAAAGTCCAAATTAAGAAATAATGACTGGGTCGGTTCCGATGGCTTGAATATGATTGACATGAAAAATAAAAATTTGTACTCTGCTTTATCTTTTTCATAGATAGTAGAAATAATAAAACACCATTTAGTAAGAACATCTGATCCATATTATGTTAAAAAGATGCAATAGCATGGAGGGGATGCACGCATTTTCAGATATATAATTTTTTTTTCAGATTTTAATATACGCATTGTAGTGTGGGGGCATATGTCTCCTCGCTCTTCATCAAGGGTTATCGTCATTTACTCATAAGTATTGTTCTTTTCTTTTCCCAATTTGCCAACTATTTACTATTATACATAAAATTTAAATATAATTATTATTTTTTTTCTTTTAGAAGAAAAGAAATATATTTGTTTAAAAAAATATCTTTTTTTTTGAGTAACTAACTAGCACCTATGAAAGGTTTATGCATCCTCTATTAAAGTAACTTATATTTCGTTAAACGATTATTCATTAATCTTTATTTTTCAATTCCGTTATTATTCATTCAGATTAAATTTCATCAAAGTATAAAAGATTTTAGGTTGACTTTTTCAAGTAAGGACAGGAACATAACTTATCAGTTACATTCTATGGATGATACAAAATATAATAACTAAAACAACAGTCAGAAAAACCAAATTTCCCTGATACCTGTTAATTAAAATATTATTCGAGTAAATGTACTCGTTTTAAAACGCTTTTGTTAGTTTCATTTGATTTTCACCCACTTTATAACGCCAGATTACAATCGATGCCCATGCAATTATTTGATAAGTTGGTCCCATTATCCTGAACAGGATCATCAGGATAAAAAAATTTCATCTCGGAAAGGGACCTTGGAAAATGGCTACCATATAAAAGGAAGGCAGCAGACGCGCAAATTACCCATTCTCGGCACGGGGAGGTAGCGAAGAAAAATAAATTATAGTTTCACAAAACTAAAAAACGCGCTCTAATAGTAAACGGAACTAAAAAGATAAAAAAATATAGTTTAAAAAACTAAAAAACACGCTTTAATAGTAAATTGAACTAAAAAGATAAAAATTACTTTTGTAAAAAAGTGTAGGGTGCCTTTATACCATATTTTGATACTGACTTTACTTTCAGAAATTATACCGATAAAATATTTATAACTGATATCAGACCCACGCTGTTTTCACAATGACATTAATTTTCTTGTTAATCACTTTATTTTCGTCCAAATGGTTTTATTTTAGTTCAGTTTACTATTACAGCGTGTTTTTCAGTTTTTTAAACTATAATTTATTAGAATTCCTCCACAAATGAAGACATTGATATTTTATGAAGTTTGAAAACAAAAATTTGTAACATGATTTCAGCAAAAAAAAATTGTTAGCAAATCATATCCTCATAAATCAAGTTTTCGTTGTAGTTCTTATTTCTAACTTTGTGGAAGGACATCAATCTATCAAAACAGATACAGGAACACAGTGAAAAGTTAATCATAATTTTGATTGTTTCTTCAAGCACCTTATTTTCTTTCTTTTAGCTTTATCTATTCGGTAAACCTTTTTACAAATAAAGATCATTCTACTAACAAGGTACAACTCAATGATCGTAGTTGTAAATTTTCTTCGTGTTGATCACACCCAACAAAAGGAATAGGTATTTCTTTTAATTTGTCCAAAATATCAAAATGGGTACCTTGATATACGTGGTTTGCTGACAAAATATCTAATACAGTAGACTATATTACTGATTATAGACTCTTTGACTAATGTTCCCAGTCATTTACGTTTTTTATATATTAAGTTTCATTACCCGTTTTGGATCTTCTTCTACTTGTCGTAAAAGTTTGTAACAGATACATCATTAATATATTGGAATGACTCGGCAGGCCGGGGTCTTCTACCCTTAAGGACCTCACTGCCACTTTTATGCATACTATATACTATATATTATTATTAGACCTATTGACAACAACTTCCAATTAATATTTTGACTACCTAGTTTTGTTCGGGGCCTGGGACATAATATGAAAATATGACTTTTCTCATTCAATAAAATTTGTTTCAGTTTTCCAATCCTGTCACTTTTATTCATAGAGTTGTTATTTCTAGACACATTGGTAATTTAATTAATTGAATTTTTCCTACTTTATTAAATTTAATTTGAATTTTCTAACCTGCTGCTACATTAATTCATAATATATATTATTTCCAGACATCGGGGTAACAGCCCCCTATAAATATTTTGGCTTGTACTACGATCCGAGGGAGTCTATTTAGGGTAAAATATACTTTTTTTCTTATTTATTAAAGTCTATTTAAGTTATCTACTCTTTAGAGATTCGCTGCACTTCTTATTTAAACTTGATAATAATTATAGATATGTTAGTAAAAGCATCCTATAAATAGTTTGGCTTGCATTGCCGACCATGGTGTCGCTCCAAGGAATAGAATTTAATAATTTATTTATTTTTTCCTCATTTATTAAAATTTCTTTGTCTTCTATCCTTCAGGGGTTAGATTTCATCATACTAGATACTATTTCTAGACATTTTCAACAATTAATATTTTACACAAGTCATAAATGTCTTTATCACAAGGACAATTATTAAATGTGCAGTCACTGGACAACGCATCCAAAGCAAAAATTGGAACATTTATGTGACAACACTACTATAAGTCAAAATTCCGAGTTAGAAGTCGGAATTCCGAGATAGAAGTCGGAATTCCGAGTTACAAGTCAGAATTCCGAGATAGAAGTCGGAATTCCAAGATAGAAGTCGGAATTCCGAGTTACAAGTCGGAATTCCGAGATAGAAGTCGGAATTCCGAGATAGAAGTCGGAATTCCGAGTTAGAAGTCGGAATTCCGAGATAGAAGTCGGAATTCCGAGATAGAAGTCGGAATTCCGAGATAGAAGTCGGAATTCCGAGTTACAAGTCAAAATTCCGAGATAGAAGTCGGAATTCCGAGATAGAAGTCGGAATTCCGAGTTAGAAGTCGGAATTTGTTACAAAAATAAAAAAAAAAAATTGTGGCCCTTCTACGCTTTCGTAACAACGCAATTACACTTCGTTTTCGGGTTAGAGCGTTATTTTTTAACAGTAGATATTACAGCTTTGAATAAAAAGTATCTGTAAAGAGTTTTACTTGAACAATATTTTGGAGGTTTTGGCTACTAAATAACATTAAAGCTTGACACTGTGCGTCGCCTGGCTTGCTCGAATAAACTTTCATTCGTTATTTCTATAGGAGGATAATATGGTTTAGCCCTTTGATGTTGTTATTTTGGATTTTATTGCAATAAATTTCGACAAATTTTATTAGACAAATAGAACAACATTACCATATGAATTTCGGTCAATAAGCAATAGTCGATTGCTCATCAAAATGTTTTAGAAATTATATATTTGGACATAAAAATAAATGATTAGGAAATAAATTGTTAAGACAATATGTCAAGACAAAAATATATTATCATGAGTGCCTTCTTAATTTATGAAATTTTGTTATACAGTGAAACCTCCGAACAATGGACACCTCTGCTGAACGGACGATTTTGTCACCGACCGTCAGTATATGTATTCCTGTGTATTAAACCCTCTTAACAAGCGACTCTCTCATCAGCGGACACAGACAGTAAAATTTGGGACATTTTTAATAAAAACAGTAAAATTTACCTCCTCAGAACGGACAGATGTTCAGATAATTTTTGAAAAACCCACATTTAATCCGGTATTTTTAGTGCACCTTATGGGCAATATTTAGATCTATGCTAATAAGCGGCGCCTACCTGTTGTTATTAGCACCAGTTTAACAATAGGCACCTTATTTTTATAAAATGTAGTCTTCATCAATAGAATATCTTAGTTTTGATGTCAGTCTGGTGCGATCAATATGTCTTCAAACAAAAGAAAGTTTTTGAGTCTTCAAGACAAAGTTGAAATAATCAAGTACGCGGTAGAAAACAAACTTAGTGTTAGAGTATTAGCCGAAAAATTCTGTCTAGAAAAAAACCTCAAATTAGTGATATTTTGAGAAACAACAACGATCTTAACAAGCGATTCGCCGAGACCGGGAAGCATATTCGTATCGGACGTAAGTAATTGCACATTTGAAGATGCCGAACTACGGTTCATAAAGGACGAGAGTGATTGCACAGAGCTGTGCGATATCGTTCGTCCGATACGATTGGCAATTAGCTGCATCAACATTGAGTCTATTATATATTTAAAATAAAAAAAACCTAATACAATGTAGTTAAAAATAGAAACGCCATTTTATATGAAAAGTACAGGGGAATAGCAACTAAGGCCAAAAAGTATAATTTTCAGTACAAAGAAAACAAAGCTTAAAGCAATGGAAACTCGACACTTTCGTAGTATTTTTAGCGAAACATATGGCAGATCGAATGGACTCTGTTGGTTTTTCCCCTGTATACCCTTCATACACATACATACTATTATTTTTATTGGAAATGAATAAAGTTCAAAAAATAAAAATGAATAAAATGAACATTTGTTTAAAAGTAAAATGTTAACTTTTGAAAACTAAAGTAAATACAAAAAAATGTTTATTTGGAAAACTTGTTGTCTCCTAGCGCAATACTGAGTTCCACACATTTATTTAAAGCGTGCGATGCTTTCTTCTTCTTATTCACAAGGGACTTGATTTTTCTGCCTGCTTGTAACCTCCTTTTTCCTTTTGAAGCCGTTTTTCTGCGCGCCACTGATGCTGGCTGTACACTTATCTTTTTTCCTTTTCTTTGCGTTTTTTTGCATGGTCTCAAAGGTAAAGATTGCGGAACTTTGAACATTTGAAATAGACCACTTATAAGGGTCGATGAAGAATTTACGTTTTTATCGTAAGCTGCGACACACGAATTAATTGCCCCAGAAAATCCGTGTGGGTTATCTCTCAATCTAGCTTTAACGTCTCTGTCTAGTATGGAAAGAAAGTTGGACTATTTCTCTTCGGCGTTACATATTATTTCATTTATATTAAGTTGAGTGTGCTCTTCATCTAATATAATGAAATCTACAGGCGCATTCAACACGGGTGTAAATTCTTCAGTTTCCTTGAAATAGCTGTTGCCTCAAGACTCCCAGTAAGTCTTAATGGCCAAAAAAGCCCTTCGGGTGGTTGTGTACCAGTTGCAATTTCGTATAATACAACTTTGTTTTCGACAGTTGATACATTGCATATGTCTTTTGGGCTAAAGTCGGTAATAATAATCGATTGATGCTTACATATTTTTCCATTTTCTCCTATGGGGCAACTGCAAATTCCATCGCTCATATCGACCAAATATTCTTGAGATCCACTAGAAGACTTTACAGAATATTACATGGCAGCTAATTGTTTCACCTGATCCTCGCTCACATCTTTAGAATTTGGATATAACCTTTTTATAGTCATATTATTTACTCTATCAAAAACTAAATCTAAAAGTCGCTGCTTATAGTAGCTTTCAAAATCACAGACTACAAAATCAGTGAGCTGTGATAAATTATAGGCTTTTGTGCGCTCTAAAGGGATATCTTTAAAAAGCCTAAACATGACTTCAATAAAGTTATTTGTGTCAGATCCACGGTTGGCAAATTTTTTCTGAAAAACAGGCATCAAGACTGCAAATCGTTGTCAATTTTGTTTTGAATATACTTATGAAAATTTGAAAATTGACATTTCTCCTTGAAAGCATCTAAACTTAAATCAAGTTCTTGTTGACTTTTTGCGTACAAAATATTCCTAAATATACGATAATGACTCTGTCTATGCTCCTTAGGAATATTATTTTTCGACATATTAAGCCACTTCCATACAGCTTTTAAAACATGGAATATGCATAAGAGCATTTTAGAAGAGGGCCAGTACTTCTGAAGGACTCTTCTTTCGATCATATCATCGTCAGTGATAATAACCGTAGGGTTTAATTTAAAAGGAATGATACTGATTAAATAATCAACGGCTCGGTCAAAAACCTCTTCTTTTTGACTAGTTGAAATAATATAAGCTAAAGGTATACCGCCTGCTACTGAATGGGTGGCGAAGAAATATAGTTTGTGGTTTTGGACATCACAGTTGCTAGTCGCATCTACAAATAACAGTTCGGATGATTGGCGGAGTTTCTCTGAAGTCCTTTTCATGATTCCGGTACAAAATGACACAGCATAGTGCTCACCAATTTCACAAATCTTTAAGGAAACATCAGTGTTCTTCATTAGGTTTTGTTGCAGTTTTGATAACATGTTTATTCCTACTTTTTCCCTATAATTTGATTTAAAATGATATCTCCATATATTTTCAAAATCTGATTTTTTGGGGCAGAAATGACGATCTGAAGATAAGACGTCATATTTATCACCAAATTCTTCCGTCTTCTTAAAACAAAAGCTGTGATATGCAGAAGCTACTGAATGACCCCTTTCAAAGTACTCGATTACTTCTGTTTTTGTTTTCTCGCTAATGGGTCTTTTTATAAGAGCTGCTGCGCTTTCAACAGTGTGATTGTGTGTCAATTCAAAGTGAATGATGCAAGACCACTCGCTACCAAGCTCATCGGGAATTTTTGTCTAGATTTTCTTTTGGGAATGTGAATAACTGAAACCGTTAATTTCGCCGGACATTCTATATTTCTAGAAAGATGTGGTCTTTTTCGTGGCCCACTTAATTTATGAACTATCGTATTAAAGTGGCAGTGATACAATCTTTTGAAAACGTACTTCCTTGCCTTACATGGGGGCGTTCTTACAGTCCTTGTTATTGACCATGTGTTAGTAGTAGTTAGCTCGGATAACTCGGAGACCCATTTCTGTAAAATATTGTTCCATTTAACCCTATTTTATCACCAAATTTTATTATTATTTCATATTTTACAAAAACGGTAGCTATCCTTGTAACTTACACAGATTAGGAACCGATTTTAAATTAAAATTAGTTTTAAAATATTGTTTTATGCTGACTATAAATTTTCATACTTTTAAAATTAGGAAATGTTAATAAGTGGACTCATTAATAATTGAAAGAATAAGTACTTAATGAAATAAATTTTACGTTTTGAAAACTTCAAATTTTCCATTCAACAATGTACTTCATAATTTTCAGCGTCGAGTATATTCATATTATGATGTACGAAATAAATTAAAACGGACTTTACTTAGTAATCAGAAAGAGTAGAAACGTCCCTATGCTTAACACAAGCAGATGCAGACAGTAGACAGTTCGCAATATTTATTCCTGATTTATCGGAAGTTTATTACCTACTAATTTAAAATTAAAATCAGACCTAAATAATAATTTAACTTGAACAATACCCCCAATTTATTTTATTTGAGTAATTTCTCAAAAAAAAATAAATAAAAAAAAACTTTTTCTACAACCGCGCGTAAAGTACTCACTTTACGCACTGCTTAAGACGCGTAAAATTTGCCATTTTAAAAGAGTGCGTAAAGTAACTTTGACATTTATTTTTATCCTGAACTGACACTTGCCAAAATATCAAAATTTTCGAATTACTTTACGAACTAGTGCGTAAAGTAATTTTCTTTACACACTAGGGCGTAAAGTAATTGGTAAATTTTGATATATTGCAACAGTTTTTTTGGTTTTAGAAAAAAAAAGTGTATGCCACTAGTGTGTAAAGTACCTTTTTTGACTCATGTGATTTTCGCCTACGGCTCGAGCGTAAATATTCACATTCGTCCAAAAAAAGTCACTTTGCACACTTGTTGCATAAATAACTATTATCGATAGGAAGGAGTGAACCTAGAACCGTCCGCACAAAAGTCGAATACCTACTTGACCACTGAGCCAATATGCCATCTCGACTTGAGTCATCTAAAAGAAAAACGACCTGCATTGATTGATTGTAATCTGTTGTAGGGTATGGATGGATCTAAAGTGTAGCCACAACCATTAAATGACCCTATACATTGTAATTAAGTATGAATATTATAATTCATTTAAAAATATATTCGATAGTAAAAAATAAAAATAAATGATAAATTGGATGATTACAAAATACGGCAAATTGAAGATATTAGGTAAATCAGAAAATGCGGCGATGCACCGAGAGCGACTGAATGAGGTACTGCTTTGGGTACTGGTTAATTCGACGGTGACGCGACTGACGCCAATAGGAATCGATTTATGCGTCTGCTGCACGGTGCACACGCGCCGATTACGCGCCGTAATTTGTTTTGATTTATTCTATCGTGGCTTTGGATACCTAACACACCGTCACTTTAATACAGGACTTATTAATCTTAAACATCTTACTATTGATTTCTATGCAGGCAGCTTTTTTGTTTTTGAATACAAGTCGGGAATAAATATCGAGAAACTATCTGAATCGAATCCGTTTCGAAAATACAACACGATAACTAACCTCAAAAATTTTACACTTGACGGCATGATATAATACTTGAATACTTACATCGATTTCTTTTTCATCATTAAATTTAGTTCTTATTGTATCGCTGCTAACACGGTGGTAATCATAATTTTCTGGAAGCATACTACACATTTTATACTTTTATAATACAAATTACATATAAATTAATACAAATCAATAACACGCTGACATCTACTTCTACTTTATTTCAAGACAGAAAGAACACGAAGTATCCTTATCGGATGACTGATTTTGCACACAATGTGCAATCACGTATGTCCGTTAAGTAACCTGGGTCGCATAAGTTCGTTTATTTCCGGTTGTGCAATAACGTACGTCCGATACGAATATGCGACCGGGAACATGAAAAAGAAAAAGAAGTTTGCGAAAACTGAGGGTGCTGCCATAGACCAAATTGTCTACGACTAGTTTTGTAAAGTACACTCCAAAAACATTCCAATATCCGGTACAATAATAAAGGAAAAAGCAGAAGAAATTGCGAAGAATCTAGAAGTTGATGGTTTTAAAGGATCAAATGGATGGTTGGAGAAGTTTTCAAATTCATCTGTGGCGAAGCAGTGGCTGTAGACTTGATTCAGGTAACTGATTGGCGGAGGAAATTATGTGCTATTATCAAAAACTACGCACCGAGAGATATTTATAACGCCAATGAAACGGGAGTCTTTTTCCGCGTCTCGCCAAATAAAACGTTTTCTTTAAAACGCGAAACATGTGCTGGCGGGAAAGCGTCCAAGTAGACACTCACTATTTTACTTTGCTCCGCTATGAATGGAGAAAAAGAAAATGCACTGGTGATTGGAAAAAGTAAAAAAACCCGTTGTTTTAAAGGATCAAGGGTTGAAAAATTGCCACTTGAATGGTACTATAACAAGAAAGCATGAATGACAAGAGATATAATGTCGGATTGGTTGATGAAATTTGACCAAAAAATGAAAAGGCAAAACCGAAATGTAAATTTATTTTAGGATAATGCTGCAGCTTACCCAAAACTGGAGTTAAAAAATGTTAAAATAATTTTTTTACCGCCAAATACGACATTATATTGCCAGCAATTGGACCAGGGCGTGATTCCAAATTTTAGAAACCACTACCGAAAGTTTTTAATCAAGCGACTTTTGTCACCCATGGAGTATTCTGAACCTACCGAACAATTGGAGAAATCCATAAATGTTGTTTGGATGCATGGAAAAAAGTCGAATCCAGGACCATCAATAACTGCTTCCGCAAAGCTGGATTCGACGAAATTCTCGAGGGAAACGTTGACTAAGGTAGTGAAGAAGATGTGCCATTATCGGAATTATGTAGAAACATCAATGTATTCTCTTCCGACTTAAGTTCATATCCAGAAATTGATGACAGTTTATTCACGGAAAATCCTAACATAAGCGTACGTGAGTGCATCAGTGAATTTCAAAATAATAACAGTCAGATTTCATCTGATGATGAAGAAATTACTTCTTCCGATATTAAGAACATTAAGGAAGCATATAAAATGATAAGGGATATTGAAAACTTTTGTATGTATTGTAAAAAATCTCAGAAAAAAAATGGAATCTCAAACTATTAAAAATAAATTAACTAGTTTAAAACAAACAACACTTGATAATTTTTTTAAATAGAAACTTTATATAAAGTAGAACTGTATCAAACTCTATATGTAGGTAGTTTAATATTTTATATTATGCAGTACATTTTTATTGTATGCATATATGTATGTAAAAGATGTTGGTGTATACGTAGTAACAATTGTATTAATAATTTATACTAAACATATTATTTTTTTACTTAAAAATAAAATATTTTTTTAAATAAAATTACATGGGTATTTGTTTTGTTTACTCCCCACAACGGACACCTCTATCAACGGACAGTTTCTGTGGCACGGTTACTGCCTGTTGCTGAGAGGTTTCACTGTATTATGCCATTTATGACAGGATGCCACAAATCATTAAATATAAATAAGCACCTTTCCGTAATTTAGGTATCTAAATGTATTAATTTAAAAAGCAAATAGTTAAAGTGATTCTCAAATATGAAAGTAAAAACATGGTATTATGATTTTTTAATAATTTTCTAAAGATTACAAAAAATATCTAAATATAACCACTTTTACAACAAAAACGGAAACAAAAAACCCAATAACTACAGAGGCTTCTGATACCTAATATAAATAACTTTTAGATTAATTAACAAAGTTGAGATTTGCATTAATACTAAAAAAGTAACAATCCAGAGCAAAAATTAAAATTAAAAGTACCTGCTATATGTTAAAAGAAAACACAACTTGCCCGAAAAATTATTAAAAAAAAATAATAAAGAATCCAAGTATATCTATAGCTAACATTTGTCTACTGCACCGGTATGCCCACAGTTTCGTCATAATAATTGATTTCGGAAACCTATGAAAAGTTACATCTGGCAAGTGATTTTTGTAACTATTTTTGCAATTATACATATAACACATATTCCCAGACATTGTTTTTTGTTATCTAGACTTCTGCAGAAATAAATTTATCAGTTATAAAAGAAGTTTTAATTCTTTTGTTGGCTAATTACGTTTCACTATGGACGAACAACACTTTTTCATAATTGGGTGACCTATTACCACTTGTAAAGACTCAAGAATATCGAAAAAACAATGCTTAAAAGGCGAATTTCTCTTATAGAGCAATGTAGGTTAGGTTAAAAGTGAGTGGATCCAACCGACCCTCCACTGCGTCTCTGTGGTCTATTGTGGCTCACACCTATGTTTACACTTCCCTGAGCAACTCTAAGTCCTCAGTGAGTCTTATTATTGCCTTTGGAGAGGTATTCTTCAAGTCCTCGGGCAGCAGGATATCTCTACCGAAAATAAAGAAAATGATCGTTGCAGCTGCCGGGCATTCACATAGCACATGTCTGGCTGTCTCGTCGTCCTCCATACATAGGCGGCACTCGGATTCGTCTTTAAGCTCCATCCTGTGCATGTGATGTCTTAGACCACAATGGCCAGTATATAGGCCTACTGCTGTTTTGAGCTTAATTCTGTTCATATTTAACAAACTTTCTGTTATCCTCTTCTTCATAGCAAGGGGGATAAATGCCTTTGCATGGGACAGGCCTAGCAGTCCGAGCCAATAGAGATTAGCTTTTTCCTCAACCAGGTCCAAAATTGCGCGCTTGGCCGTTTCGTGGAATACTCCTAAAGTTGGTTCAGGTCCCATGAATCTCGTCTCTGCTCCTTTCTTTGCTAGAAGGTCCGCAGACTCATTTCCCTCCAAACCTGCATGTCCTTGTATCCAGATAAGAGCGATTTTATTGCCGCTCCCCAGGCCAGCAAGTGCCTTTTGGCAGTTCCAGACTGTTTTGGATGTACAATGACTCGCTTTAAGTACTTTAAGGGCCGCTTGACTATCCGAGAATATTTTATCGTTTTATGTGTTGTTTGTTGATTCTGCAACATTCTAACACACAATTCGATAGCATAGACTTCTGCTTGGAATATTAAGGTGTTGTTTCCCATGCTTATTGACAGATCAACCTTCGGTCTTATCTCATGTATTCCAGCTCCTACACCTTTATTGGTTTTGGAGCCGTACGTGAAGAGGCACAGCTCTCCTTTAAGTAGATCAGATTTGATCATTTCACACCCTGTCTAGCCATTTAAATTGTTCGTATTGTTTTTCCGGATAAAAATATCTAATACAGTTTTTCATTTTTGTGCTTAAATTTTTTATAGGCGGTTTTGCCCTTCCTTTGGAAATTACTTGAAGCTTATCAGCGAAGTTTAATGTTGAAAATCCCTTTATTATTAAGACACACACCACACACTCTTCTTACTAAATTCTCCAACATTTTCAACGTTATTACCGACAGCCGAAGTTGACGGTATTTGCATATCCACGTCCGTATTATTGTCTTCCATATCACACAACACACGGATAGCCGTTCAAACAAAGAACCTAACCACTTAAAGCATGCGACTGAAATGCAAAAATTGCAAACAGCCGGTGAAAAGTTCAATAACCTCTGGCTCGATTCACAGGAAATCAAGCATGCAGGACTTGGCTGCAAAGAAGCTAGCGGCCCGCATAGATTCTATTCTAGGCTGGGTCGGAGTCAAGGTCGCATTTGTTATAGGCTTGATAATTAAGATAATATTTTAGCGTTTTTAATATAAACTAAATTAATGGTTTCCTATTTCAAAAATTACATTTTAGAAGATGTTTTGTAATTTTTTTTGGGGAAGCACTGCTTCCCTTGCTTCCATGGACTGCACGCCCCTGCAAAATACATTGGGCCACCATATTATTACCACTCATCCAGAGCCTTATCACACTCGCATAAAAGGCAAAGTTTCTACAGAAACAAGCTAAAATGTATCGAGGTAACGATGCGTTTATACAATCGGGCCAAATCGACTCTAAACGCAATAATTTGACTTATATGAGAATACACTGAGTTCCAAAAAAAGTTATTGATTTTTGACCCAAGTTCAATGTCTTATATCTTCTAAACTAGTGTATAGATTTTGAACAATTTTTTTTTCGTAGGTGGGTAATACCTTTGTACAAATTAAACAAATGGAAAATTTTTCGAAGATTCTTGGATAATAATGTAAAGACTGGAACTATGTTTTTTTGTTATTTTTTGACTTGTCCTGTGCATTAGTTGAAGATTCGTATAGGAACTATTTACACCCTATATGTAAGACCCATGAGCATTTTGTTTTTTATTCACCGACTTATTTTTAAAATTGATCGAATTGGAGCGTTTTTGCTGAAACCTTACCAAGCTGAATAGTTGTTAATGGAAAACTTAGAGAATGTTTTTTTTTAACTTAAAATAACAATAACTGGACAAAAATTTAAAAATTTTGTTAAGTACCGAATATTGGCTTCTCTATAGCAACTCTGAGTGCTTCTTATCTTGTAGCATACTTGAAATTAAGTTTTTTATTTTATCCATTGGTATACCGTCCCATTTTTTTGATCTTGTATATGCCAATTCTGCTAGGCTCTCCAGAGACCGTTCGTGAGAACGCAGCCTTCTTAATTTATTCCACAAATGTTTTACTGCATTCATACCAGTGCTTCCCGCAGGCTCTATAATGCGACGATATCCGCAGTTTCGCACTATTGCTAGGGTATACGACTGGGCATTATCCTACATCAGAATATGCAGAACAATACTCAGGTATAACAATAATTTTAGACTTTTGCAGGTCTCCTAGCCTTTAAATTCACTTCTGCTGAGCCTACACAAACCGTCTGCTCACTAACCATAGCATCCCAAACTTGGCAAAGATCGTCTTGAACTTTTACAGGTGTATTTGATCGATTCCGTAAAATCCGCAAAAAAGACTTGCAAATTCGTAATCAGCGACAAAAACTAAACTTAAAACCCTTTAAGTCTTTTTTAATGGAACTAAACAAGGTTTTAGTGATAAAATGCCCCAAATTACACCCCAACAAACGGCAAGATTAGTTGTTTTATTGAATGATAGGCGTAGCAAACGCTACGCTGATCGTGCTATGGGGGTTCCTGAAGTAGCAGCTCGTAGAGCGATCCTGAAATATAAACAAACAGGAAGCATTGCTCGGAAGGTTGGTTCTGGTCACCCTCGAAAAACCTCCCCTAAAGACAAGTCGATGAATAAAAAAACAAAATGCTCACAAAAAAAGGTCTTTCATATAAGGTGTAAAAAGTTCCTATGCGAATCCTTAACTAATACACAGGGCAAGTCAAAAAATAGCAAAAAAGCATGGTTCGAGCTTTTTCGTTATTATCCAAGAATCCTTGAGAACATTTTCATTTGTTTCATTTCTGCTGGAAGACAAAGGTAATATCTACCTAGGAAAAAAAATTGTTTAAAATCGGTCCATTGGTTTAAAAGATATAAAACATTGAACTTGGGCCAAAAATCAAGTGCGTTACTTTTTTTGGAACTGAGTGTATAATATAGAAGCGCGTCTATCACAATACTTCCCTTGCAAGAGGGATCAGTTGTAAATTATAAGGCAATCACCCAAAGGCACACATACAAGTAAATAAATTTGGCGCGAGTTTATAACAAGTTGTTTTAAACTTCCTATTTCTAATGGTATTTGGACATCTTTATTTTATGCTACTGAGTTTTATATGTGATAATTATAAACAATCAGTTTCTTAATTGTTTTCGTCTGCCTTATTCAATTAGGACTTGATTTCTTTTATAGATTCGGAATCCAATCTATTTGTAATTCCACTGCTCTCGACAATCTTTCAGGACAAAGAATTTAGAACGCCACAGTAAGCGAAATTGTTCAATATCCTTTGTCTTGTTATCCTGTTATTTTCGGCGACTGAAAATGCCGTTATACTCGACAATGTGTATAAGATATAGTTAGTTATATTTGTCTGCTAGAGTTATAGAGTTATGAGTAAATAGGATTTGTTTTATGTTATTTGTTAATTAATTCCGTAATGTATATATATATATATATATATATATATATATATATATATATAGTAGAAAATAGATTTGTTTGACTAGAGAGACTAGTAGAGAATAGATTTGGGATGACCGCTAAAGCAAAAAAATTTGTCTAACCATAGACACGTGTTTCTGACTTAAGGTCTTCATCAGTAGAGTCAACTAGTTGAAAGATGAGTGCAACTAGCGCCAAAATAAATTCATAAAACAAAACCAGAGTCACCAACAGGAGCAAGACCGACATTTGTGATTAACAAAAGAACATCCGAAATCCGGACTTGATACTCTATTCACCTGTGGCGAAACTCATAACCCAAGAATAGTAAATCCAAAGTAGAAAATATATAACGCTGCAAGATATAGTAGAAAATGGATTTTTTGGGATGACCGCTAAAGCAAAGGAATTTGGCTAAGCATAGACACGTGTTTATGACTTAAGGTTTTCATCAGGACAGTCAACTAGTTGAAAGACGGGTACAACTAGCGCCAAAATAAATATATAAAACAATACCAGAGTCACCAACAGGAGTAAAACCGACATTTGTGTTTACCAAGAGAACATCCGAAATCTTCGCCGGACTTGATACTCTGTTTACCACGGAGCAGCATATAACCACCTGTAGAGAAACTCATAACTCAAGAGTAGTAACTCAAAAGTAGAAAATATATAACGTGGCAAGAACTAGTATATAGTAGAAAATGGATTCTTTGGGATAACCGCTAAAGCAAAGGAATTTGGCTAAGCATAGACACGTGTTTATGACTTAAGGTCTTCATCAGGACAGTCAACTAGTTGAGAGACGAGTACAACTAGCGCAAAAATAAATACATAAAACAATACCAGAGTCACCAACAAGAGCAAAACCGACATTTGTAATTACCAGGAGAACATCCGAAATCTTCGCCGGACTTGATACTCTATTGGTGAAATACTGTATTGGTAATAACAAATATCGGTTTTTGCTCCTGTTGGTGACTCTGGTATTGTTTTGTGTATTTATTGTGGCGCTAGTTGTACTCGTCTTTCAACTAGTTGACTAAACTGATGAAGAACTTAAGTCAGAAACACGTGTCTATGGTTTGCCAAATTCCTTTGTTTTAGCGGTCAGCCCAACGAATCCATTTTTTACTATATACTAGTTCTTGCCTCGTTATATATTTTCTACTTATAATTAATATATATATATATATATATATATATATATATATATATATATATATAACTTGTGGCACATTATTGGAAACGTAATTTAACGTAAAATTAAATGGATAAATAAAATATACAAGATCTGATTTAAATTTTGGCAGATAATTTACATTAAAGCAGACATTTTTATTATTTTTTCGAAAAGGCGTAATATTTTGAAAAAAAACACAATAATGTGCTTTCATGCTTTTTCTAACCTAAAAAGTTTCATTTTAATCAGGTCACCTTAGAAGTTTGACACTGTCTTTTGTTTTGTGTGTTATATGGTGAATATAACGTTTTTCAGAAAACCGGTTTTAGTGCCGCCATTTTGGAAGGTAAAAATTAACTTGTGATACATCATTGGAAAGGGAATTTTACACAGAATACGACTTTGAAAAAAAATATACGGGGTTATCTGTCAAAATATGCATCTTACTAAGTACATAAGTTACTAAACATACATAAGTTTCAAAACGGCATCTGGAAAGGTAAAAAAATTAAAGCGTGTACTCTATATTTATATATATATATATATATATATATATATATATATATATATATATATACTTAAAGTAGAGTTTCTTGGGTATTTGGTTCTTTAATGGAAGGTATTTAAGACATCATATAAGTGTAGAGATTCTTATATATTACCAAACGTTTCGACTAGAATCTAGTCTTCATCAGTGCTACAATTTATTAGTTAAGTTTTTTTTTGAAAAGTTTACAATATGTGTTTAGTTCGACTCACCTAATGAAGTAATTACTTAAAAATCCTAGTGGTTTCATCGTTGTGCTCTATTAAAATAATAAACTAACATTCAACACAACATGTATATAGTTTCAAAACAAAGACGGGCACAGTATTTATAACATAGAACGGACACAGTGCTCACATGTATTTTAAAATATAAACTGACTAGTCGAATCTCATATTATTCTTAATTCTACCTTAGCCTTTTTTTTTCCTATTAAATATTGATAACGATAACATATACTGGTGGAATAATATATATATATATATATATATATATATATATATATATATTTATTTTGATTTAAGTAGGTGGGGTATTAATTAATAACGTTGTAATAAATTTTACTTAAGTTTTTTATGTCAGATTTGTCATTTATATAATTTTTATTTTTTTTTATGTATAACATTTCTAGGAATTCTCTCTTTCGCTGTTTTGGCACAGTTTTTAAGATTTTTGTTTCTTTAAATTTAAATTTTAAATAAAAAAAGGTTTGGATCTAGTGATTTGTTAGGGCTGTTTTATTGTTCTTGTCATACTGGTGGCCATTTATGCGATTTTGTAGGTATTGTGTTGTTTGTCCAATATAACTAATAAATTGTTGTAGCACTGATGAAGACTAGATTCTAGTAGAAACGTTTGGTAATATATAAGAATCTCTATACTTATATTATGTCTTAAATACCTTCCATTAAAGAACCAAATACCCAAGAAACTCTACTTTAAGAATATATTTTATTGGTTCAAGAAATCATTTTTCAGGTATATATATATATATATATATATATATATATATATATATATATATAAAATAACAAATACTCTAATATCTAGATCCGTGCGACTAACTTAAACACAGACGAGACAAAACAAACTTAAAGTAATATCTAGCTTTAAAGAAAAATGGCTACACAAATCGCACCATAGAGAAAGCTATTAATGCACAGGTTTCCCGAACAACGAACAACAAGAAATATGAACCGGAAAAGCAACGAGTAGTCTTACCATATGTAAAAGGCACAACAGACAGAATCGGAACAATTCTGAGGAAACACAACATACAAACAATACACAAGCCACAAACAACTATAGGTAAACTACTCGGAAACCCAAAAGATAAAATCAAACTGGAAAACTACGGAGTGTACAGTATTCCGTGCCAGGACTGTGAAAAGTTGTACGTAGGGCAAACTAACAGGCGAATATCAGCAAGAGTGGAAGAGCATAAACTCAGCATCAGAAATAAACAAACAACCTCAGCTTTATTCCTACATCATCATGAAACAGGCCATAAAATAAATTTCGATGGATGCAGGGAGATTGCCAATATAGAACATTATAAGACCAGAATAATCCGAGAAGCCATAGAAATTGAAAAACAAGGTGATTTGAATAAAAGGGACGAATCATTAAAACTAAATCATTAAAAATACCATACAACAGTATGGAAGACAATAATCAACAAATCTAAAATCGCAAAACTCAAGCGCAATTAGCGCAACAACAACAGCACCATCCGGAAAACATAAATAACGACCAACGCCTGTGCAGATATAACCTTCGGCCCCGAGTGGGGGTATAAAAGGAAGCGTCGTAGTCACCAACACTTCAGTCTCTATTCGGACGCGAGAAAGAAAGCTTCGAAAATGCCAAATGTGATTTTGGCGAATCGTCAGCAAAACTGTTCTTTTCAGAACGACAGTAGTGAACGGATGTACACCCGGAATAAAAACACATTATAAATATATATACATATATATAATATATATATATACATATATATATAATATATATATATATATATATATATATATATATATATATATATATATATATATATATATATATATATATATATATATATATATATATATATATATATATATATATATATATATATATATATATATATATATATATATATATATATATATATATATATATATATATATATATATATATATATATATATATATATATATATATATATATATATATATATATATATATATATATATATATATATATATATATATATATATATATATATATATATATATATATATATATATATATATATATATATATATATATATATATATATATATATATATATATATATATATATATATATATATATATATATATATATATATATATATATATATATATATATATATATATATATATATATATATATATATATATATATATATATATATATATATATATATATATATATATATATATATATATATATATATATATATATATATATATATATATATATATATATATATATATATATATATATATATATATATATATATATATATATATATATATATATATATATATATATATATATATATATATATATATATATATATATATATATATATATATATATATATATATATATATATATATATATATATATATATATATATATATATATATATATATATATATATATATATATATATATATATATATATATATATATATATATATATATATATATATATATATATATATATATATATATATATATATATATATATATATATATATATATATATATATATATATATATATATATATATATATATATATATATATATATATATATATATATATATATATATATATATATATATATATATATATATATATATATATATATATATATTATTGTTGAACGATGTTCCCGAATGACTGGAATTGGAAAGTCCACCGTTTTCAAATTATTGAGGGAGAGAAAGGTAGCAAGTCAAGTGGATTTTGGTGTGGTTTGTTGTCAAGAAATATATAGCGTAAAAAAACATTATTAGGTATGCAAAAGGACTATAGGGTGACTCACCAATAATTTATGTCACTTCCATAATTTGGCATTGATCTCATAGCGAAATTCTTTCTTTTCATCAAGTACAGGTAGTACCACCCGGTTTTGGGTCAATTTATAAGTTTTGCCTATTGTTATCCGTTTATAAACACTGAAAATGGTACGCCAAAACAAAAATTATGTATAATATGTACATAATATATATATGGATAAAATAATCTTTATTGTATATTATTCTACAACAATTAAATTATAATAGGTTATATTTTTCATCGTCTGAGGAACTGTCATCACCTCTTGACATTATTATTAAAAGGTCGACCGTCTGATTGATCAGGTAGTCAAGTTCCTACATTTTCTCCTACTGTTTAATCACGTGCTGGACTGCTTTTCGTTAGTTCTCTGGTATAACTTCCTTAATTGCTTGATCAAACATAACTTAACACCTTTCGTTTTAAATGTCGTGTTTTGTCTTTCTACAAAACACTTTCACTTGCGCCCTTATAAGTTCTATAGGATTTAGTTCGCAATGATATGGCGGTACACGCAGCACCATTTTATTTTTTCTGCTGTATCTTCCTCGGCATATTTCATAAAACGAATTGTCTGTAAATTTGCTATGGCTAGTAGCAGGAGCGGATGGGCTCCTTAAGGCCGGCCCGGGCATTAGTACCAGGCAACCGACCTATAGCTCATACCAAATATATTCCCTATATTGGTAACCAAAAAACTACATATGGACATACTACAAAAAATATCTTGATAAGTATGATAAGTGAAACAGTATAAATTTAAGCATAAAACAGATAAAACTTCATAATGCATCTAAGAAATGGAAAAACAAATTAGTCATAGTTAAGGAACACAAAATAAAAATAATATCAAATAATAAATTTCTGCTGTGATAAAATCTTTGGAACCACGTCGTAACTCATTACTTGTACTATAATAATAGTGAGTAGACTACTAAACCTAATGAATAAACTACTACCTATTATAACGGGTAAAAATAAAAAGTTTCGATGTATTAAAAACAAACCGAATCCCCTTCTTCTGTTTGTTAATATTAAAATAGCTAGTAACCTAACAACTTACGCAATAGGCTTCTTGATCAAGCTAGTTCGTTAATAATATCCTCATTATCAATTTTTTGCTAAGAATTTCTCTTTCATAGTTATGAACGATTCCAAGTGTTCACCACTTCAGTGGCGGTTATTCAGATGAAGTAGGTGAAGTGCTACTTCACCAGGAAAAATAAACAAGCAAACATCTAATTATATTTATTATATATCTCTTAAAATTTAAGTTTTTACATTCATTTATTCACCTAATTGGCAAAAAATAAAATGTAAATCTCGAATAAATATTTTACTTGACCGTTGGCGGCATGTCTTTTTAAAACTTTCAATCGAACTTTATTATAACGACTATAACAGTGGCGCAAACCGCTTCGACTTTGCTGGAGGTGCTATGTTTAGTTTACGATTTTCCTACTACGTTGTCATAACAATGCGTACGCGATGACGTCGAGCGCATAGAAGAATACTGTTAACCAGCGCCATACAACGCTCTCGGTAAATTGCTAACGCAGTACACTACGCCCACGTGTCGTTCAGTTTGGGGTGGTTGTTTACTTTTATTTTCGCGGATTTCGCTGCAACCGGTTAGTTTCCTATTTATGATGTTGTTACAATTTTATTTGGTGTCGGGTTTATTAATTTACATTATCGATGAATCCGATCACGGATGTGGTTTGCATTTTGTTGGAAACTCCATTTAATTGATGGAAGGAACAAGAGTTTTAATCGTCATCCTGGTTTTCGGCGTACAAATGGTTATGTAGTAGTCAAATATTACAAAAATTTTTTTGCTGGCCTTGTTTACTAGTTTCCAATAAATATTCAGTGTGGAATAAGGAAGGATTTGCAGGTATGTTAAATGTATGAAGGTCTTTACATAGACATGAAGACTCGGCGGACATTTAAAATGCGAATTAACGCTAAAAACATTTGTAAAAAATCAAGACACTTTAAAAGAAAATGCTAAACTATTTAAAATACATTTTAACGAAAATGTCCGATTAAATAGACTATTTATGTGCTTGGTAATTAACACAGTTTTGTACCTTGCAAAACAAGAGTTAGTCTTTCGCGGCTATGATGAGAGCAGCGAGTCAGTAAAGAGGGGGAATTTTAAAAAGCTTTTAGGTTTATTATTATCGAGAAGTTCCCAAGGCGCAAGTGTGATGTCTGGCCATCTAAATCGCCTTCAAAAAAAGAAAATTGTCTTGCGCATCGTCTTAACCTTGTGATACAGCAAAGTTTAAAAATATTTCTAAATGTCGAATTTTTTTGCAAGCCTTAGTGATATTCCCTCATTTTCTCATCACTAAGCCAAACGAAAGTATGCTCTTACATCTGCATCTACGAGGCGTATACCAACAATTACAGAAGCTCGTTGGTCTTCAAATTCGAAGATAGTAAATGTGATTGTTTAAGTTCCGCTCTTAAAAAAAAATCGTTTGACATTCATTTTTGCATATCCAATATACAACGCTGTCGTGAGGCGCTCCGTAAAAAAAGAAATGAACATTTTTTTAATACCATGTGTGATAAAGCAAATTCTATTACAGAAATAAATCATTACAAACGTGAGCTTGCTAAGCTTTCACTTGAAGAAATTAAGGCTAAGTATAGAACCCTTTTTTATGAAATATTGGACCATATTTTAATGGAAATGACAATAAGCTTTCAAGACTGTGAAAAACTTACATTTTTATGTTTAGCAGATTCTGCTAAATTTTCCGAATATAGTTTAAATTTTCCGAGTGGCCCGTTTGAAAATTTGTTACAGTTATATGGGGTAATATTTTCAAAAAGTCAACGACCTAAAAATGAGCTTGGTTTTATTTTTGCCAATTACAGTAATTGGAATATATCGCTACAAGAGAAAGTGAAAAAAATTAATAAAAATAAAGATATTTTAACCAAAGCATATAAAGTGTTTTCCCTTATTTTGACAATTCCGTCGACAAGTGCTTCTTATTAAGTGCTTAACTTATTTAAGAAATACAATATCTCAAAAAAGACCTACTTCTCTAGGCAATATTTCAATTCAAAAGGAATGTCTGCAGGAGATTAGAGCAACTCATCCATTTTATGAGGATGTTATAAATAAATTTGCTGCTATGAAGGATAGGAGAATTGATTTAGTATACAAAATTTAGGTAAGTCGTAAAAAAATATTCTACCCCTTCCACATATAAAAAAAATTTTTGCGATATTTTCTTGCTTCTTTTGCACTTTACTTACTTTTTAACCCGCGAGCCACCACTGCACCACCTAAAGAATTTCCAAGTCTGTGTTTGATATATTTTAAAATCGAAAAACTACGCTCGCAAGTTGCTTATGCATAGACATAGACATAGACATAGATGGGGAGCCCGACAAGGGCAGCACTTAGGCTCACTACCTCAGCACAAAACCTGCAGTATGGATCGTTGTCGAGTCCAATCTTATGCAGGTAATATTTCACTAGCCAGTGTTCAGTTAGGACCCCGGTAATAGTTCTAAGTTGACTTCTGTTTAGATTTAGAAGTCTATTAGACTCAGAACGGCTATAAGGGCCTGATATGAAGACCTTAGACTGTCTGAGTCCTGCTAGCTCGTGCCATTCAGCACGGAATTCCTCGACAGTGCGATTCTTAATCCTAGCCTTGACAGCTGAAGGAGCAATTCCAAGAGCAGGTTCCGGCCCAGTGAAAGCAGTGTTGCTACCTTCCCGAACCAGCTGATCCGCCCCTTCATTACCCCCAATGCCCTGATGGCCAGGCATCCAAATGAGGCTAACCCTATTGGACTCACACAACCTCTCTAGGGCTCTCCTGCATTCAAGTGTTAGCAGCGAATTGACCCTGTTCGAGGACAGAGCTTTAATTGCGGCTTGACTATCACAGCATATATAGATATGCTTGTCGTGGTATCCTCTGGTAAAGTTTTCCTGAACGAAGTCCAAGATTGCTGTAATCTCAGCCTGATATACAGTCGCATACCGTCCAAGAGCAAGACTAATTCTTGCCCTTGGACTCTCCCCATAAATTCCCGCCCCAGATCCCTCCTTCATTAGAGAGCCATCTGTAAACCAGACAAGGCCCTCCGGTTTGAGGAAGGATGGAGAGGAATCCCTCCATTGTTATCTCTCAGGAACAATTACACAAAACCTTTTAGAGGCAATTGAGACCGGAATATTGGCATCTCTCCTTTCTAGAAGAGGGTCTGATCTGATCAGTTCAGTCCAAACTCGCGTATGCCCAAAATTCCAGTCTCTGTATATCCAACGACCCCAGTCGTTTAAACGAACAGAAGCTTTCCGAGTCTCCTCCTTTACAAGCAAGTGCAGAGGACTTAGTCCCAGAATAGCCTACATAGATAGGGTCGGTGTGGTTCTTATGGCTCCAGTTATGCCCAGACACGCCAGTCTCTGGAGCTTGTCAAGCATCCTTCTGTATGTGGTCTTGCTACTTATGCAACAGGTAATGTTGAAATAAATTGGTAAGCTAAGGATAAGTACGTCTATGCATTTTGAAACATGTTGTATTTAATTATGGCGAGATAGCAACAATGTACGCAGTTTTTCATTTCATCATATGCCCATGATAAAAAAATTTCGAAGAGGCTTCGAATGTTTCAAATGTTTCATGAATCTTGCCTCTAAAATAATTAAAATTGTAATCATTGTTGGAATAGTCTTTGATCTAAATGTAAAAGTGCTTTGAAGGATATCAAAGATATGTTTTTTCGACACTCTATAACAATTCAACATTCCTAACAGAAAGATACAACGAGACAGTTGTTTGCCAATGTTGTATAACTTTCTGTTATTTCAACAGGAGCATAATATAAAAGAAAGTGACATATAAAATATATCTTGTCTGTCAAATTTTCTTATAACGCTACCATTACCATTAAAATAGCAGAAAGTGATACATTATAGTGCCTTATTATCAGTATCAACATTTAACATATTATCCAGTTATGCGACACCTATTCGAAACCGAAGATAGCTTTACATTCATAAGTTAGCGAAATAAAAACCTGTTAAATGACAAACCTGAGAAAACCATATTCAACTGTAACTTACCGATATGGTAAACCTCTTTTTCCCAGAGGCATGCAGTCCATGGAAGCAAGGTAAGCAGTGCTTCCCCAAAAAAAATTACAAAACATCTTCTAAAATGTAATTTTTGAAATAGGAAACCATTAATTTAGTTTATATCAAAAATGCTTAAATATTATCTTAATTATCAAGCCCATAATAAATGCGGCCTTGACTCCGACCGAGCGATAATAGAAAATAGAATAGAACTTATGCGGGCCGCTATCTTCTCTGCAGCCAAGTCCTGTATGCTTGATTTCCTGTGAATCGAGCCAGAGGTTATTTGCACCGGCTGTTTGCAATTTTTGCATTTCAGTCGCGTGCTTTAAGTGGGGGCGGAAGCTATCGTTGGAGTAGGTTCTTTGTTTGAACGGATATCCGTATGTTGTGTGATACGTGCGTCGCGTCGTGCATGGTGCGATATGGAAAACAATAATACGGACGTGGATATGCAAATACCGTCAACTTCGGCTGTCGGTAATAACGTTGAAAATGTTGGAGAAGTCAGTAAGAAGAGTTTGTGTGAATGTGTGGTGTGTGTCTTAATAATAAAGGGATTTTCAACATTAAACTTCGCTGATAAGCTTCAAATAATTTCCAAAGGAAGGGCAAAACCGCCTATGTAAAATTTAACCACAAAAATTAAAAACTGTACTAGAAATTTTGATCCGGAAAAACAATACGAACAATTCAAATTGCTAACAGGGTGTGAAAATATAAGTGAATTATTTTGTTGGCCATGTTTACTTTTTGAAAATGAAAAAAGTCTCTGAAATAAAACTGATTTTTCCGATTTAAACTATTTCCATAAAGCTGTAAAAAAACACATTATGTCCAAAGCGCATTTGCAGGCCGTCATAAAAGAAAAAGTCTTCGGCAAAACCAGAATTGAACACGCCCTTAATAAATAGTTGGAAATTAGTCACCGCCAACACAATGAACTAGTCGATAAAAATAGGCAAATATTAAGAAGACTTATCGATGTTGTTTGTCTTCTCTGACAGCACGAATTGGGATTTAGAGGTCATGAGGAAACAAAGGTTTCTTCAAATAGGGGAAATTTTCAAGATTTAAATCATTTAGAGCAGTCTAGCGGTTTTCGCGGAACGTCGAATCGAATCCAGAATGATTTAATTTCCCCTGTTGCAACCATTATTTTAAAAAGAATTAAGCAGCAGATTGGCAGGGCGCGGTCATTGCTATTGTTCTGGACGAAACAACTGATATCATTAATTTTAGCCAATTATTTATAGTAATACGCTACGTTAAAACAGACGGAAGTATTCGAGAGCGATTTTTAGGTTTTAAGAATGTGAAGAAGAAATTAAAGGAGAGAAAAAATTAGTTGCTCAAAGCTATGATGGAGCTGCAGTGATGACAGGACCATTAGGGGGTCTGCAAGCTAAAGTTCGAGAAACTTTCCCAAGTACTGTGTTTGTCCATTGTTTTGCTCATAAATTAAATTTAGTTTTATCCCAGTCCATCAATCACATTAAAGAGTGTAAAGTATTTTTCGTTACTTTAAGTGGCATGGCTGCTTTTTTTTTTCAAGTCAACAAAACGTACACAAGCTTTGGACTCCATTGTCCACAAACCATTGCCCAAAGTAGCTCCTACTAGGTGGAACTATAATGGAAGACTTGTGTTAACAGTATCTGAAAATCATGAATCACTCATTGAACTATTTGAGAATATAATAGAAAATAATGAAACGTGGGATTCAGAAGCAATAAATAGTTCCAGGGGCTTTTTGGACTGTTTGAAACGAGATTTTAATTAAATATTTGTTGAACATACTTTCAGAAATATTTCCATTCTTGGACAATGTTTTGAATATATTACAAACTAAAACAAATGACATTGCTTTTTGCCTAAAAAAAGTGGATGATTTTAAGTCCATGTTAAGCCAAAAAAGAGATGACTTGGACCCATTTTGGGAGAAAACGATGACGTTAAATGTAGAGCCTCAAGGTGGGAGATGTTCAAACATCATACAGACGCCTTTTTATGAAATAATTGATCAAATTCAGCAACAAATAAACTATAGATTTGACGGTTTAAATGATTTAAAATTCCTTGAGCTCTGCAATTTTGATGCATTTAAAGGAAAAACTTTTCCAGAAGATGCGTTTAAATCTCTTCTTCTTCATTATGGCCAGTTCTTCGACCGAGTGTTACTGCGATCTGAACTAAAAGTGATTTACGAAACTGGTGACATTAGCGCAAAAAATAACGCTAAGGAACTAATGCTATTTTTAAAAGACAAGGAGCTGGAAGATGCCTACACCGAGGTGTCGAAATTGTGTGCATTAGTATTGACAATACCTACCACAAGTTCATCAGTAGAACGCAATTTTTCAACACTTAAACGCATAAAAAATTTTGTGAGAAATTCAACGGGGCAGGAGAGACTTTCGCATATATTGCTGTTGTTACACAACATGTTGTTGTACAACTTAAGAGTGTCAATCACTCTATGAAGAACTTGTCTACTTTGAAATACTTTTGAATGCTGTTTTTCTGAAACTTCTGGACAATAAAATATCCTTTCAACAGTTTTATCAGACATGAATCTAAAATACGAGTCCACACACCGAGAATGCTGAATTGAGAATTCGGTTGCCCGGTGGTCCCATCCGCCCCTGGCTAGTTCTTTCTTTATCAAAGTGGGTTTAAACTCAATACCTTTGGTAGTTAGCCAGTCGATAATTTCTTGTTTTCTCGAAGATGAAGTTGTTTTTTTTTAAATCCCTCTTTGCTTCCAACGTGTGCAATTATTAGCCTCTTCCTCTTTCCCGAATGCGCTTTAATACCCGTTGACAGGCCTTCGATTAAAGCTTGTTGTCTTGCCAGATGTTTTGTACTATATAACCTTCATTGATCCACGTCTCATCGAGATAAAAAATTCTATTTTGCTCCCTGGGGTACTTTATATTTTTTGTCGCCAGCAAACAATTCCATCGCTTTCTAGTGAAAGTGCTTTTCGGTTAGGCTTTTCCCAAGCACAATCCACATTTTTTAAAGTTGTCCATAAGAGTTTTCTAGTTAGCAAAGGAACCTGTGATCTTGGCCAAGCGCCATCAAAACTAACGGCTGACTCGATAAATTATTAACTTTTTTTAATATAGTGATTTTTTAATTTGGAAATAATCGTCTCTCATAATTTTTTTAACAGTTACCCTCGTAGCACTTAAAACTTTTATTTATAAAAAAACCCGTTTATATTCCTCTCGTTGTTTGGTAAAAAGTTTAATAATTAAACACGAATTTGATAAATTGACAAAATTCAGAACACAAAGGTTTCTCAACAGATATGTCAAAATGTGATTAATCACTTTAAACTATATCATCTAACTTCAAAGGATAACACAATTATCAAGTCGAACAAATTAGAGTAGGCGACAAACAGAAAATAATTATTTTCCGAAAAGCACTCTCCGTTTTGACACATTAATGTATTTGACGAAACGAAAAGATTAATGATTTCTACAAAGAACCTCTGAAAATATGAAATCACAGCGAAAACGTAACAAAAGACAAAACGCAACTTCAGCTAAATGTTGGCGCAACTGTTCGTCCATATATCATTGCATCACGCTAAATCTACTGATACAAAAAGTTTTTAGTATCTTTATGAAAAATAATGCTACTACCTTAAAAGATTTTTTTACGGTGCGAAGTAACTTAAGCAATTAAGACCCTTTTTTTAACTTGTTAATAAGGAGGGTATTATAAACAAATTTCTTAATTTTGCATTTTTTTCAATTATCACTGACCGACAAAAAAATGTTTTTTTGTTATAACACTAATCAGAATAGCATAGTCTAATAGAATGGACCTATTCAAATACGAAAATGACAAATAGAAAGTTGTAGCACGTAGGGTTTTCTTGTTAGAGTTGTAGAACCATATCGAATGTTACGATACTTAATATCTATAGAAAAAATGATTTCAGAAAATTCTTAGCCCTGTTTGTCGACTATGTTTACAGTTTTCGCCTATTAAACATACCATACATCTAAGAGTAAAGCAAACGAGAAAAGTATTAACTTAAAACACTAATTAAACTTAATTTTTTTCCGTTTATGAGGTGTTCTATCTTCTCTCTTCAAAAACCAACAGTAGTCACCCATCATGGCTGGATCCCATCGTCATTGGTACCGAATTTCCATTGTTCTGATATCTTGGTGAAACCTTTCACCCTGCTCGTCACTAACAGCTCCCAAATTTTTAGGAAAAATTGACAGATGGGAATGGAGGAAGTGAATTTTTAATGACATTCTGGCACCAAGCGCTTTTTAGGCATCTAAGAGTTCATTAACTAATTGTTCATAATTTTCATCCATATTGTTGCCTAAAAATCCTCTTACTACATTAACAAATGAATTCCATGCTCTGAGTTCCTGCCTGGTAAGCTTTTCCGTAAAATTGACATCGTCCAGCAATTTTCTGATTTGTGGCCCAATAAAAATGCCTTTTTTTAATTTGGCATCACTTAACTGAGGAAAGACTTGTCTTAGGTATTTAAATCCATCACCATCTTTATTCAAAGTTTTTCATCAGCCCAAGTTTAATGTGAAAAGGAGGCAAAAGGACATTTTTGGGATCAACAAGAAGTATAAATTTAACATTTTGAGATCCCGGTTGAAATTCGCTTCTCTCAGGCCAAATTTTTGTTACATAGTGCTGATTTATTGCACGACTGTCCCATAAACAAAAAAAAACAGCAATATTTTGTAAATCCCTCCTGAAGTCCCACTAAAATCGCTATAACTTTTAAGTCCCCACATATCTGCGATTTATACCTATTGTAGTTTATTTTATCCAAAATCGTGCGCATATTTTCATAATTTTCTTTCATTGCAACTGAATGGGCAACTGGTATAGAGGGTTTGAAATTTCCATTATGCAATAACACAGCTTTTAAGCTATATTTAGATGAGTCTATGAATAAGCGCCAATCACGAGGAGAACGTTCAATATCAAGTTCCTGCATTAAACTGTCTATATCAGTACACGCGCACAACGAATTTTCCGTACTATAGAATTCAGAAAACATAGCATTTCTTTTTCTGAAATTCGTAATATTAGTTTCTTTCGCCAATAGGTTCCATTCCTTTAAGACGGGAACCCAGAAGTTCTGACTGTTGCTTGGATAACCCCAAATCACGTACTAAATCATTTAATTTACTTTGAACAATCAAATGTGGCTCGCCGGAACTGGGACCTGTCGGTAAAAGTGGGATCGTTGCACTGTTTTCTGAGCTGCCTGATGATGCGTTATCTCCATTATCTCTCAAATCAATAGCTTGCCAATTTAAAGGCGCAATCGGCACTGGCAAATTTTCATTATGAGGACCAGGTCGTATGGCAGCTTGCAAATTTGGATATTCTATATTGTGCTTTCCTTTTTTGGAATAACCTTCAGTCTTTGTCAGGCAAAAATAACAATCGTCAGAATGATTGGTGAGTTCTCGCCATACCATTGGAACTGCAAAAGGCATACTTTTTCTCTTTCCCTAGATCGACTGCTCCAATGATACACTACAACTAACACAGCACACATGGGGAGCCCACCGCTTATCTTGATCCCCAATTAACACACCAAAATATTTTAAGTAGGCTTTTTTTACATTTTCGAAAAATGGCCTGGCTTGTGATTTCACCAGAAATTCTCCACAAGTATAACAAAATTTGTCAGGAGAAATTTTCAAACTTCGGCGCGTTTGACTCGACATTCTCGTTTTCAGATACACTTGCTTATCGATACACAGAGAACCACTCAATTCAAAACTCAACAGAAGAGTGATGTTTAACATTTATTTTATGTATAATGTTGTAAACAACCCAGTCTAGGTAATTTTTTCGTTGTAAAATGGACCCATTTTAGCTGCCCTACAATAAAATTGTTTACCTGCCGATATAAAAGGTTCTAATTAGGCTATTAAAAAATGGTACGTATTAGGGCTTTTCGAATATTTTTTTTATTATTGGGAGGGTATTTCCATTGTGAAAATAATGAGCTGGCCTGTGGCCATTGTGAAAAAAATCTCGTGGGCCAGTATTATTACTGTTGTTTTGCATGATATTACCTAGACAGTATGTCCCAGATTCTCTTCTCTATACAGGGATATCGGCTCCTATTATACCTACAGTAAATGGAAGAAGTTTTAGAGAAAACTTAACGTATTTAATTGGTTTTGGAAATATCGGCGAAAAACCGAAAATGGCGGATTTCATTTCGCGGTAAATTCAAAACTATAAAGTTGACAGCTGTCAAAATGTGATATTATTGGACACTTTTTTAAGACGAATAAGATGGCGTGTACGACATGTTTTCCATCGTCTTTTGTTATCCGCAACCTGCCTCAACTTTCATTTTTCTCTTATGGCCGCCATATTGGATTTTTCGATTTTTGGAAAGAGCGTAAAATTTCCAGTCTAGTGCATAAAGATTTGAGTATCATCGAAATATCATACTTCCTAAAGTTAGGTCTCAATGTTTTCTAAGGAGCCATGATTTATTTGTCACAAGATTAAATTAATAAGTAATGTATTAAACGCTTTGCATTTTCAATACAATGAACGTAAATAACGACTAAAAAAATCTAAATAAATTCTTAACTACTTCGTACCTCAGTTACATTAATTTACAGATTTACAAAATGAACGGCCATTTGCGTCAAGACACTTTTGATAATTGATGACTGTATTTCGTACAACCCAGGCAAGTGTATTTCCGTTAATAATAATAATAATAATACATTTATTGTTCAACCGTACAATATTACACAAACAATTTATTATATTCTAGTTTTTATGCTAGACGGTTAGACAAAGGGCCATAAAATGATTGCAGCTACCCAGACAAGTCCGGGTACTGATAAAGTCCGTAAAACTTATGTATAGAAAATTAAATAGGTATATGACGCGTTTTCAGTTAAATTACTAAATTTACTGAATCAGATTACAAAATATATTTAATATGTAGTTTTAAAGACATAAAAAAGAAAAGACAAGGAATATAGAAAATATACAAACGGAGAAGAATTGAGAAAGAAGAGGAAGAGAAGATAGGGGGGAGGAAAATGATAGGATATATTTGTGAAATTTGGAACGAAAGCAGTTTCAAAGAACACGGTAGGTTTTTAAAACATAAGAATAATAGGTAATAGCCGAAAGCGTATAGATTCTTGAATAGTTTTTTTTATAATATGTTTAATAGAAAGGCAGGAGAGATCTGTATTCAGAAAATGAATAGAGTTTATAGTAGTACACAAATTATAATAAATTTACCTCTTAAATAGCTCCTTGCGATGTTGTGGAATTGTAATAATATGATTGTTTCTTAAATTTCCATCGTTGACGTCACTACGAAATTTGAGCTTGTTATAAAGATATTGATGTATTTTATAATTCATTGTTTTATATGATAACATAGCCATATGAAGTTTTCGCCTATTATGTATACTCAACCAACCGGCATCTTTTAAATTATGTGAAATATGGTTTCTTCCAGATATTCCGTAAATAAAGCGAAGAGAGCTATTTTGCACTTTTTGGATACGCCTAACCTCGATATTGTCAAGGCAAGGCCCGTAAACCCTGTCACAATGATATAAAACTGGTAACACCAGAGAATCACAAAGGAGTGTAAACTCAAACCGAAAAATCAATACAATGTTCTTTCAAACAACAT
>JAUTXW010003847.1:0-64576 GCA_030620095.1 Kuschelorhynchus macadamiae | reverse complement strand
TAACAAAACCTATACTGGTAGGTTTATCACCAGGTTTCTCAATAAAATCATCACTAAAACAATAAATCATCATTAGGGCCATAATTTGACTAATACGGTACATTCGGAAACATCAAAGCCCAATTAAAAATACAAAATTTAGAAACTTTATATTTCATGGAAATATTTATTTAACTAAAATCGTAGCAAAGCACTTCGGTTTTCGCTATCTTCAATGCTACCTGCAAGTAAAGAAATAATTTTTTCGTACAAATTCCAATGAAGAGATTAGTAAAAGGTTAGAATTTAGTCATTTAAGAAAAAAAACAAATTTAATCCAGAAGTACAGATATTGATAAAATATGCAATTTAGCAGAAATATGCAACTTGCAGAGAATTCAAATGTTTTCTTCACTCCGTTTATATAACAATATATAATTATTCGTCATAAACATTTGATTTCATGTAGCTTCAAACACAAGAACCATTGGATTAAAATCCGGACCTCGGGCAGGCCATTAATATATATAGCCTTATCCTATCAATTTTTGAAGAAAACATTCGATTAAACGGGTTCTCACTTCCACGAAAAATTGAGCTGGTTCTCCGTACTGTATAACAATTATGCCCCGTCGTTAATTTACGGGTATATTATCTAAAAGGTCCCCAAGTAAATTTTGTAGAAAATTCAGATAAGAAACTCCATTAAGTTTTAACAGAAAAATTACTAATTTGAGTAACACTGGAAGCAATCATAAAAGAGCAAATATCTAAAAAGCGGTTAACTTTAGCGACCTTAAAGCAGTATACATTTTTTATATAAAAAAAACAACAGCTCAGAAAGAAGTTATAGCACTTTTAAAGTTTAAGTAGGTAGCGCACCATATCAGCTGCAAAAAAAATAAATATCAGATTATTTTTTCAACAAATATTTTTTCAAACCCCCGTATACCAAATTTTAGAGTATATTATGACAAAAATTTAGAAAAATGTTAAATAAAATCGAAATAAAAATTATTGTTTTAACACCCTGTATCTTTATTAATATCCACTTTCGGAATAAGACAATTTAGCTAGATCGTAATATTTTGTTGCCAGAAGTCCACTGTTGCTCTATGTGCCATTACACGGCCCTGTATATTTTGTGTTGTGTATGTTTAAAATTATTATTTACTGTAAGTCCTAGTATTATATTTATTATCAAAACTTCTTTAAAATCTAGAATATGGAGGGTTAAAAATACAAACAAATGACATTAACCCTGGCTCAAAAATGTTTCGAGATTAATTATCGAAGATATTTATAATATGAAATTTGCTTTTGCAATGGCATTTAAAAATATGAGCTAAGAAAATGTATAAAATTTACAACATTAAAAAAATTGCTTTATTGTGTACCGTTAGAGGAATTTAAAAAGGAAGAAGAAATTCGATACACATTCCTAAACGTTTAAAATGCCGAAAAGTATCTCTAATTATCAAAACCGAAAATAATTCTTCCAAGTTTGAAGTGACACAGAAATTAATGACTTCTAGTTAGGGCGCATAAGTGTAAAAACCTCAAGAAAAACTTAATTTAAGGTGCTAAAACATATTTCAGTTGGCACTAATTTACTTCAAAAACTGACCCAATATGACATGATTACATATAGTATTAGTATTACTTTTTTTTGGCCGCAGGAGCCGATATCGATTGCTGCGATCATGGAATAACGCAATCTCGTTTCTATGGCTGTTTCTAATGTTGTTTAAAAACATTTTTAACATAGGTAGATTAATAAGACTGATTTTTACTTCGGTTTTCATAAGGTCTGTATTTAATATTAGAATACGAAAATGAATTTGACAATTACAATAGAATTTGAAAAAGCTGCAGCGTTATTCGTTGGTTGGTTGCTGCTAAAAGTATTTTGGTGATATTAGAAATGTTTTTTTCAGATGATCTGTACTCAACAAGTACGCATTATTTTACTTATGTTTTATAAATATTCTATTTGCATCAATACCGTTAGCTGACTCCGTTCAGTAAAAATTGTTTCTATTTTTTTTGTTTTCAAGTGGCTCTAATCCTTTACTATTTATTTTATTTGAAGAATCTATTGCTTCACTATGTAAATGATTTTCACATAATTTAACTATCTTGATGCCAAACTTACCACTTTAATTATTTAATTATATTTATAGTATTAGAACCAAAAATGGTACCAGTTCGGTGCTTAGAGTCTCGTACTAATATAGGAAACACGGTAAATATTTGTTGATGGTAACCATGTGGTAAATATTAGTAAATACATATGGCTTTTGTATCGCCTTCAAAAAGGGCCCCGAGTGGGCTGGCTGAGGGTGGATTTAGAACCAAACGACCTTATTTGTTAATGCTTATGTGCGAGAGTGGCTTAGTCAAATTCCTGTTGACACGCAAATAGGTTTATTAAGATTAGTATTATTAGCTAATCGATGAGATGCTTACTTTGTGCATAATTTGTAACTTGTTAGAGCGAATAAGCTTTGCAATAACTATACTATTAAACTACGTAGCGAAAGGGTGGTCCGTGTAAACAATGCTTTTGATTTTTTTTATAAATTCATCAGTCCAATAACTTACAACTAAAAAAATTGGTAAATTTCCTTTACCCGGAACTTATCTCGTTCTGAATATTTCCTTTTATTAGGCGTAGTGAAGTGCGACCTAATTTCGCTTGGTACATAGTCATTTAGTAACACATATAAACTAGCCCACAAAAAAGTGGCGAGCCTAAAATTTATATCAATTTCAACCCTTAATAATTTTTGAATGGTTCTTAGATTCTATTAATTTTTTTGTAATTTATTTCGATACCTTTTCACAATGATTTTGTGATATAAATTTAAACTTCGGAATAATACTGGATAATATACAGGGTCAAACGCAAACTTGTGTTTTTCACCAATTTTTGAGACGCTCTATAGAACGACCTGGCTTAAATATTACTATCGTCTATGAGTCATTTTGTTGCCTGTTTCTTTAGAATCATTTTGTTTTTTAAATGATCGTTTTGTCTTTTTTAGAAAAAGTGCAGCCCTATACGTAAAGTGCTGTTTTTCTAAATAAAAACATAAAAAGACTGCGTATCTATAGACAACATTTATTTTAAGCAATAATCAAACTTTTAATTTAAATTTTATAAACAAGAACTTAAATTAATAACGTTTTATAAACAAGAACTTAAATTAATACTGAGTGTTTCCCCCTCTGGCCTTTATTACACTTTGTAAACGCCATGGCATGCTTTCAATCAGTCGTGCAATTGAATTTTGGGAGATGTGATCCCATTCTTGAACCAGTGCTTCTCCAAGTTCCTCTAAATTGGCGTGTACATGTGGACGACTACGAACACGCTTACCAAGCTGATCCCAAACATGCTCAATCGGATGTAAATCCGGGCTCCTAGTTGGCTATGGCAAAAGATATATGCCCACTTGGTCCAAATATTGCCTCACAATACGAGCAGCGTGAGGTCGGGCATTATCATGCATAAAAAGGAACTCCTGTCCTATGAAATGAGCAAACGGTACGACGTGTTCAGCCAGTACATCAATATAACGCTCGCCATTGAGCGTATGGTAATATGCAAAGTTCGGTGCGCGCTGCGTGGGAAATCCCAACACATACCATCACAGAACCACCTCCAAAAGGTTGCTTTTCTACAAACATACCCTCACCGTACCTTTGGCCTTCCTGCCTCCAAACGCGTTAACGTCCATCGGAAGAATGTAAGCAAAACCGTGACTCGTCGGAAAATAATATTTGGGACCACTCTCGTACGTTCTACTGATTTTTTTCACGTACAAAATTAAGTCGAGATAAACGATGTTCTGGTAGCAATCTTTGACCATTTGCTGGTACTCTTGACTTTAATCCTCTCTCTTTAAGCCGACGACGCACTGTCTCATCACATACATTTTTATTACGAACCTCAAGTAAATGTCTCTTTACAATCACGGCATTCTGAAAAGGCCCTCTTAAGGTTTGCAGGGTAACAAACCTGACGTCTAAGTTTGATGTAACTCTCGGACGGCACGATCCTATTCTTCTCACAAACTGCCCAGTTTCTAGAAACCTGTTCCTTGCCCTTCTAGCGTGGTTTCTGAAACACCCACTATTCGTGCGGCGTGCGCAACGCTCCTTCCATCATTTACTAATGCTACAATCTGAGCAACTTGCTTTGGAGTAATTTGTCGTGCCATTACTAATGAAAACAACGCTTTCAAACTGACAGAAAGTCTTTTCAAGGCTTGACATTTCAAAGGCATTTTAAATTTCAAAGCACTCTACGCTTTTAAAATTCCATTTTTATTGAGTGTAAGGGAAATTACAGTAAAACATCGCTTTACTTGCACTGCTCTATACTTTCTAAAAAGAAAAATACGAAGGTCATTCAAAAAACAAAATGTTGCTAAAGAAACAGGCAATAAAATGACTCTTAGACGATAGTGATATTTATGCCAGGTCATTCTATAGAGCGTCTCAAAAATTGGTGAAAAAACACAAGTTTGCGTTTGACACTGTATATTATCCAATATTATTCCGAAGGTATCGGAATAAATTGCAATAATAATTAACAGAATCTAAGAATCCATTCAAAAATTATTAAGTGTTGAAATTGATACAAATTTCAGGCTCGCCACTTTATTTGTGGGCCAGTGTATAATGTTTTTTCAATCATTTATATTTGGCGCCATTTTGTTCCTCCATTTTGGATTCCTATCAATACATTGCCTGTTTTTACCGATTCCTACATAATACTTGATTTTGTGCAAAATTTGAGGTAAATTAGACAAGTAGTTTTTTTATATTTTTACATTTCACTAGGCCACCATTTTGTTGCGCCATATTGGATTTTTACCAATATGTTACCAGGTTATCCCCATATGACCCTTTTTTTAAATAAAGTTTGAAGTCAATCGGCTAAGTAGTTTTTTAGCTAAGCCGCGAAGAGACAGACCGACAGACCGACAGAAAGACAGACAAACTGACGGAATTGAGAAAACATGTTATTCAGCATTTAGAGACCCTGAAACGTAAACATCTGAAAAAATTTCGAAGGGTGAATTTTTCGCGATTACAATACTTCCCTTTTACGAGAAAAATATAAAAAAAAGTTGATGGTAAATTCTAGATTATTGCTATTGAATAATTTGTTGACACATTCTCCGCCTACTAGGTATTTTCGTAGTGATATTTTGTGAGTTTTTCGCAAAATCAACTCAAACGTTCTAAAGGGATCGATGTTGAGGTGTAAAGTCCTTTTAACGAAAAATGGTTCTGACTCAGTGACTGCAATAAAACTACCCGGATCCTTCCCATTGTATAGACATGAGCTTGGCAATAAACAAACATACTTGAGAGGGCCGGATTGTAATAATTTCTAGGTATAAAAACATCTAAAGTTTCTTTTATAATTATAAAAAATAATTTTAAATATTTTCAATGTTTAACTTTAACACATAACATTTTAAATACATTTTTGAAAAAGTGAATGTCAGTCTTTCACTTATCACAGGAAGCGTTCAATTGATTGTGATATCATTTTACGCCGGGGCGCACAGTAGTCAGTTTGATTCATCTGGCTAGGAAAAATTCAAAAAATAAAAATATTTAAAAAAATTTATTACTGTATGAAATAGCTTTAATATGCATGCACTGAGCTTAAAGTAAAACAATTTGGTCAATAACTGCACTTAGAATCATGCATTGAGCTGTTAAACAGCAAGTTTGACTTAGGCGGCCATGGTAAGTATATTAAACTGTCAGAATTACGTAATGTTTTATCGATTGTTTAATGCACGTCACGTGGAGTTTTTGAGTTTTTTGTGATTAAAAGTTTAAAATGGGTAAGTAAAACTTAAGTTTTAATAAAATTTTCAGAATATTTGATTTCTGTATTTTAGTAGAAGCATCTATGTTTATATTTGTCGTTTTTGTTAGATAATACTACGGATTTTTAGATTTAAAACTCCATACACTCTGATATTGGCGTGTATTTGTTAAACTGATATAACTGTGTTTTAATGTATATATTATTCTTTTATTCTCTAAAAAATTAGCTGCAACAACCTGCAACAAATAGAAAAATATACAGTTTATTTAATATCATGCACTCTAAGCAACCCCGACACTCCAAATCATTTGGTTCTATTTCACTCGCTTTATTTAAACTTATAAACCTAAACTTTGACATATATGCGTAATTCCTGCAGCGACATATTTTAAGTTATGAAAAATAAAATGGCGGATCTAATATGGCGGCGGCTTTTTATTTTTAATCGATTTTATTTGGTTTTACAGAGCTTGGCTGTCTGTCTATCAAATCTTGCAATTCATTTTTTCCGTTAACCGAATATTATAATATTATTTAAAAACTTTAAGAGTGGGGGTGGTTTAGACGTGTAAAGGGGTTAAAAAAATATTACTTTCAACAATTATTTTATAATTTTTTTTGGAATGAGGGGTTGTTTTCACCCTTGAAAGTAAAAGCGCCCCTCGGCGCATTAAAGAAAATGTTCTAAGGTGTATTCCCTACGTATTCCTGTCTAAATATCAAGCAAATTGTTTAAAGTGCCTGGAAATCATAGGTATTAACTTATTTTTATTTTGGCATACTGGAGTATGAATATGATTTTACATAGTGGCCTTACGCATTAAACTTTAACCATAGTATACACGCTATACCAATAAGATACATATTCATTAACACCCAAGATGACAAAATTTAAGAGAATATGTGGGTTTGGTGCCATTTTAATTCAATATATAATATTTCTCAGCCAGATCGTAAAAACTGACCACTGTGGGGCGCAGCGAGAGAGGCTTAGAGGTTAAACCCCAACCCCAATGGTCCGAAAAAAATCATTATTTTAGATCGAATTTAAATAAAACATTAACAATAATCCTGCTTTAGATAGCCAACCCTTTTTTTTGCTGCGCAGCTACGCTGGGGGAGAGGGGGTGGTTAGAAGCCCAAACACACTGTTGCGAACTTCGTAACACAAATTATTTTAAAAAAAACTGGTATTCGAGATATATGAATAAAAATATTTTTCAGTTCTATGCGACGAAACCACGGACATAAGTGGCGTGATTCAAATGACATTTTGTGTAAGGTTTATGCAAAATATTGTTCACGAGGAGTTTTTACAATTAGTACCCGAAACTGATAGTACTGGTCAAGGTAGGACGAGGGTGCGATGGAGCGGCTGCAAGGAGCATAATGTATAATATGTACATTGCTGTGCTCACACATTTAACTTAAGAAAACAATGTTGCGAGAAAAACGTCTAACTTCTTCCAAGATTTTTGCCTACGGTCTATGCTTTGATGTTCTTCTCACTGAAGTGGCGAACCAAAAATATGGTGTAAAAAAGGCGCACAAGTAACGAAAACAAACAAGCATGAAACGCTATTATCTACGCTTTTTAATCCCTGAAAACGCTGCTGGAAGCATGTCGGTCGCCAGACTCCGGTTAACCGTGAACCAAATAATGGTACCTTAATCCGCGATACTATCTTTAAGGATTGAGCGCTATAAAAGATCCATCCATTGTGCCTGACAGGCACAGAAATTAGAAACTCCTATGCTACTAAACAGGCAAATAATTTTATGGTCTTCTTCACACGGATAATGTGGGATTATCTTTAAGAAAAGATCTTAGGCTTGTTAAGGTAGCTTGTTGCCCTATAAGCTTTATAGTTAGTAGATGTGTAAATATTGAGTTATTGAGGTATGGAATTTATACTGTTTGTTTTGAATCTTCATCTTTTGGGTATATCTGTAAAGGTATTAAGGAATAAAGAATCGTCTTGATTAAAATGGTTAGCATATCATAGTTACCAACTGTACAATTTTAAAAATATTCTCAAGTATAGTATAGGTTATGCCAAAAAGCAAAGCTTTTGCAGTGTGTGTTAATACATTTTGCATTTTGTTAAATCCTGAAAGTGTTTGTTATATTTGCTTTGCTATACCTAAATTTAATGCTTATTGGATTGTAAATAACACTTATTTTCAAGAATCCCTTTCTTGTTATGTGCGGTGCTGAATTTTGTGAAAAAGTTGTTCATATTTGACGACAAGAAGAACTAAGATTTTCTATAGGGAGTTGTTAAAAGACCTACGGGGTTGTCAATATATTTGCCAAATTTAAAAAGCACACCCACATTTTTTATATTTATTTACCGAAATATTTTAAAGCAAAATGCAAATGCAGTGTATTAAATTTTGGAGTTCATTCAAGAAAGACTAAAAGAAAATATGATCAACAGCACCCTTAAATTCCAGAATTCAAGAAAAAAATTGTTTTTGCTATTATTTAAAAATTAGTTTAACATTGTTTTAATTTCTATATTTATTTAACCGTTTTAAATATTCCATAGACCCTTGCATACATTTTTTAACTCTGACTCAAATACAATATACCTGACCCCATCTCCTGCATGTTTTTGACGCAATCAAATAAATCTGTTCTTAAAACGGTTTGAAATTAGAATATTAAAAAATGTATACTTTTTGCAAAACGAATGTTTTAACCTACGATTTAGTAAATGTACCATAAGCCTAAAATTCATCAGTTGTCTCTCGAAATTCGGGTATTCGATATTTTTCTGTCTCTAACCCCGAAATAAAAGACAATCAATATTTTTTTATTCTAGTACATTTTATCTATGAGCTTAACATTAATTGTACTTGTTAATATATGCCTTAAGTCCCTGTTAGATATATACATAATTAATATTCAAAATATAAGGCTAAGGTGTAAGTTAATTTGCCTTAGAAAAAGTTTAACGAATATTTTATTCCGTAAAAGGTAAACTTTGCCTCAGTTAGGTTGGTGTCTAGCCCGATCGAACTCTACTTTAGCAAGCCCGGCTTCCGCATGCACGTATGAGTCAAATTATGGCTTTAATAATGGTTTTTATCGACGAACCTGGTGAGAACCTAACTGGAGAAATCCACCTAAAAGTAAAGATTTTGTTAAACAAAATCCTCATTTTATTATAGATTCTTTTTTACGTCAATTAAAAAAAGACTTAACCAGGGCCAACCAAAACGCAAGCCGATTTTCAAAACACACATCCCTTGCAATGCAACTGCCGAAAATTTAACAAAACTTGTTTATACTCCGCCGAATGACGTAAATGACTTAAAAATAAACTCTTCTCAAAAGTCTTCTGGTTCGTCTCGTCGAATGCAGACCTCTGTGTTGTTAACATAAGTGGTGCCACGTGTTCGGTTTTGCTGCTTTATTTCGGGGGGAAACGGGAGACTCAACCGCTCAGAGTGGAAACTAACGACCCCGCTAGAAAGGGAGCAGACGCTGTGAACGTGTGAGGCCTAGTTGTTCCTGCATTCTATCCCGTTCATCTGCCGCAGTTCTATATAGAATATTAGCGTAACGGCCGCTACGCGACGGGAGTGGGAGGGGTAAGGGGATAACTTGAAAGAAAGGGTCATCTCGTGATATCAGTAGTACTCTCAAGGGGCATCTAGTGGAAGCCAAGATGCATTTCAAGAGGAAATATAAAAGAGCTTTGGGGTATTCGGGAGCTTCGAGCTCGCCATCCGGATATCCTACCGATAACGTCTCCAAACTGGATTAAGGTGCAGGGTCGACTTTGAGGGTCGCCGATTTAACGACTCTGAGCCCCGGACGGAGAGCAATCTGGCAAATGGACTAGTATCCGCGCCAACAATCTAGCAATTAATTAATTAATTAAACTCTTCTTAACCGAGAAATGTCACAGAAACTCTGCCATAAGAAGCAATACATTCCCATTGAGTCCACTATATGATCGTTTTCCATCAATTTCTAACACATTGCCACTTATGGCAGGATTTTTATTAAATCTCTCGAATGTCATTTAAGAAATAATGTATTAAACCTGAACATGTTTATGTTTTCTGTTTTATGGACATATTATATATAGTGACCCATTAAAAAATATATGTTGGGTATGCTATACATTTTTGAGACATTATATATAAATAAATATTAATTTTCGGTAAGTTTCATAACAAACCCTACAACTTTTATAATACACAATTTTTTCTTTCTCCTAAAATTAAACAGTAGAATTGCTCAAAACTCTACAAATGTGATCTTTGAAAAAAAAGTTTTATTAAATATATGTCCGCAAATGCCCTATTTTTGAAATACAGGATGGTAAATGAAAAAAAAATTGTAAATTTTACCACACTGTATCTCGAAAATAGGGCATTTGCGCACAGGTATTTATTAATTTTTTTTCTTGAAAGGGTCCAAGGAATCGTTTTTGTAGAGTTTTGGGCGATTTTAACTCCAACTAAAACTTTGGCCTAAACGTTAAAGCTACTAGCTTCTTATTAATCGAGTGGCGTACTATTTTTATATATATATATATATATATATATATATATATATATATATATATATATATATATATACAGTGTGTATCAGCCAAATGGAATAAATTCGATAATAAATAAATGGGGGCGTGTTCGGAAAAACGCTTGGACCCGTCGATTGGTATTTTTAGTTGCTCATTTTCTCCAATAAAAACTTTTTATACAGGGTGTGTCCTGTAACAGTGGTCAATGCCAACTTTCCTATTTCAAATGCAACACCCCGGATATTATTTAATTTTTGGATTCTTTAGGAGATTCTAAACATATTTTATGTTCAATGTCCTATACCTATCTTCAACTAATTCGGCAATATTAAGTGTTTTCAAATTTATTGCAAAAATTAAGATTAAAAAAATAAAATTATTTATTTCTTCATAATGTATAAACAAAAGTAAAAAGTTAATTTAGGAACTGTTGAATATGCTCGCCGCGAACGTCTTGGCAAATTCCTAATCTTAAATAGAAATTTCTTCTAACGTTATTTAGCATCTCAGGCGTGACCGATCTAATCGCAAGCGTTATTCGTCTTCTTAAGTCAGCTAAGTCGAGGGGTTTAGTTTTGTATACAACATTTTTAATATGTCCCCATAAGAAAAAGTCTAATGGCGTCAGATCAGAGGATCGCGCTGGCCATTCTATCGATCCTCGTCTCCCTATACACCGATTTGGAAATATTCCGTTGAGGTACTGCCGGACATTAATTTGGTAATGGGGCGGTGCTCCATCTTGCTGAAACCATATCATATTCGCTAGAACTTGTGGGTTTGCTGGATCCGGATACAAATTTGTCAAAGTTGGCACGACATTATTTTGGAGTAGTGCTAAATAATTATCGCCATTCAAATTGCCGTCAATGAAAAAGGGGCCTATGATATGATCCCTAATAATTCCTGCCCAAACATTAACCTTTTCAGGATATTGAGTATGTTCTTCGCTGATCCAATGAGGATTTTCTCTAGACCAATAGCGGCAATTTTGACGATTTACATGACCGTGAAGTGTAAAGGTGCACTCATCCGAAAACAAAACATGTTCTAATTGAATAACATTGTTATCTAACATAGCCATCATTTGTTCACAAAAATAAGTTCTCCTATCATAATCGTCTTCCATGAGCTCCTGAGTTGGTATCATTTTATAGGGATGCATTTTATTTTCTTTTAATGTTCGAATAATCGACGAATGGCTAATATCGAACATTGCGGCGGCTTGTCGACTAGAAATATGTGGGTTTTCCTTAAACTCAAGCATAATATCCAATTTAGTATCATCATTTATTGAATTGGCAGCTGCTTTTTTTATCTGCCTCACATGTTCAAGCTCGCGAAACTGCTTTTCTATTTTACTAATTGTCCCTTGGGATATATGCGGCAAATTTGGAAATTTTTCATGAAATAAGCGAGCAACTTCCACTTGTGTTCGTGTGTTATCTCCATAACTAATCATTTGTAGAATTGTTATTTTATGCATTTCTGTTAAATGAACCATTTTTCTGATATTAGGTATTATGCAGTTAACGAAATTCAAAAGACTATGACACTGACACTGACAACTACTGTCTTGCAAAGAGAAAGGCCAGGCATTTTACACAAAAGTGAACAAAACTTAAAAGTAAACAAAACTGGCTCTTTTTATTCCATATCAATAAAAAGGAACGCTAAAATGGTTTTTGCTTACATTCTTAATATGAAGACCTAAATGGTAAATAAGTATTGAGTGTGTTGTAGCGAATTTTTGTAATCAAATAAATAGTTCAGTAACCAGCGCCACTTTCATGAATAATAATAAATTCGAAATAAATAAAATAAAAATAAATTTGAAAACACTTAATATTGCCGAAATAGTTGAAGATAGGTATAGGACATTGAACATAAAATATGTTTAGAATCTCCTAAAGAATCCAAAAATTAAATAATATCCGGGGTGTTGCATTTGAAATAAGAAAGTTGGCATTGACCACTGTTACAGGACACACCCTGTATAAAAAGTTTTTATTGGAGAAAATGAGCAACTAAAAATACCAATCGACGGTTCCAAGCGTTTTTCCGAACACGCCCCCATTTATTTATTATCGAATTATTCCATTTGGCTGATACACACTGTATATATATATACATATATATATATATATATATATATATATATATATATATATATATATATATTGATTTTTAGTCTTTTACGGATGGAAAAATAGAATGTGTTTTCAATCCGGGTGTTCTTTTCAGAACGACAGTAGTGAACGGATGTACACCCGGAATGAAAACATATTATATATATATACGAGTATATATATATATATATATATATATATATATATATATATATATAAATAATATATATATATATAAATAATATGTTTATATACCTATGAGGTTGTACTAAATCTTAATCAAAAAACTTTCACCATTTCGGAATCACTAAAGAAATGTATATAATATAATAATATAATATAGAATATTTTTTTCTGAAACTTTAACACCCTATATCTCGAAAAAGAAACATCTGCATGTCCATATTTATATGAACTTTTAGTCTTATTTTCATGCAAAGAATCTTCTTTTAAAAGATGGTACAGGCGCATCCTGTGTGTTACGATAAATTTTTTAAATTGTATTAAAAATAAAGCGAGCAATGAAATAAAATTTAAAAAATATATGTGTAAGCTAAGTTCTTATTCTCAAAAATATTATTTACATACGATATTTAAAGGGCGCCAAAATATTTCCGGTACGCAGGCGCCGATAGCCCTTGCGAGGGCTCTGAAAATGCAAAGTTGAAATCCGTTTAAGGGGTGTTTTATTTGTCTGTAGTTATATTGAGAAAGCATAAACTTACTCACTCACTAGCACAGTACTTAATTTTAAAAAAGTACATAAATTCAGGTTAATTTACCTTTGGTAAATATAGAATAAGCTAACTGAAATGTCCATACCCAACAAAAAACGTACCTGGCTTATTGACTACTCAAACTTTTTGAAGAGTTTCGAGCAAGGCTAGAAGGAGGCAGAACCAATGATAACAATTCCTTACACACTGACTCAGGTCGGTGCGGTTTTCAAAATCTTTCGAATATGTTTCTCTTCCAGTGTTAAATAAATATAAAGAGACCCATTCAATTTCACCTATGATGAAAATAAATTACTGCTTTTAGGAATCGGTTTTGTCAACACGTGTGTGATGGTTAACAATTAAAGAAGCCCTCCTTATGAATTAAACTTGAAAACGCTCCGTGAATGGGACAGTCTTCCAAAAGCAATAGAAAGCGTATTCGACTTTTAACGGTCTGCAGTTGGAAGAATGGGGATTTTATTTTTGGTTAATGGTTTCACATATAGTATTCTTTAACTTCTGCTTTAAGAAGATCAAAATAGTTGTCAAGTTTGGAATAATGACCTTATCCTTTACGAAATAGAAACATTATCCAGTAGTTTTCAAGATATATACTTATGTATATAAATTGTTTGTTATTTTTAGATAGAGAATAAAAATCAGTAAATTTCCTTTACCCGGAACTTACTTGGTTATGAATCTTTGGTTTTATTAGGAATAGTGAAGCGTCATTTTGTTGCGTCATATTGGATTTCCACCAATATTTTACCAGTGCCACTTTGTTACGTCATGTTGAATTCGTACCAGTTTATCCCTGTATCACATTTAATTTTGTCTGCAAAATTTAAAGTCAGTTGAATAAGATTTCTTTTTAGGTTCATTAAATATTTGGACGACATTTTGTTCCACCATCTTAACTTCGTACCACAACTACTAGTTTATCTCTATATCACACTTAATGCTTGCACAAAATGAACCTAATGAGTAGTTTTTTCAGGCCGATTTTTTAAATATTTTATTAGGCCGTCATTTGGTTTTGCTATCTTATATTCATACCAAAATGTAACCAGTTGATTCCTTTTTAACACTTGATCCTTGTAAAAAATTTGAGGAAATTGGATAATTAGTTTTTTTTGGTAATAATTTTTTAACGTTTCACTATTGGATTTTTACCAAAATATTACTATGTCATCCCCATATGATCTTTAATTTTTTTTAGTTTTTTTAGTACTCAATAATTTTTTTAATATTTCACTAGGCCACAATTTTGTTTTGCCATATTGGATTTTTGCCCACATGCTACCTGTGCATCTCCATATGATATAGTAATATTTTGTCAATCACGTAAGTAGATTTTATCTGTGCCGCGAACAGACAAACCGACAGACAGACAGTCCGACGAAGTTGAGAAAACATGTTTTTGGGCATCTAGGAACTCTGAAACGTAAAGATCTGAAAAAATATCGGTTAGGGATTTTTTCACGATGTCAATACTTCCTTTTTTACGTGGGAAGTAAAAACGTATTTAAAAATGTGTTGTTATTTCATGTATATGATTTGAGTATTAGTAATAAAAGTTTTACATCTTGTGTTCACACAGAGTTGGCTGAGAAAATAATTTGCTATACACAATTAAACGCTCCGAACGTTAACAAGTTGAAAGAACATGAAAAACGCAATATACTTGTGAAAAATGTTTAAAATTTCGACTAAAAAGAAATCGGAACATAAAACAACTCTAAAACTTTAAAAACCAATGGGCCAAATACTCCATCATGGAATAAGATATCTTTCTATCGTTAACTTTTAGATTTTTGATACGAAAGATACAGGATGTTTTACCTACAGCACACAAAACTAAAATAGTTTTTCCATAAAATAGGTTTTTATTAGAATATAGGCAAGTCCATCGATGCTATTTTAACAGAATTAAGTAGGCGAAAAAAGAGGAAAGTGAAACTTTTGTTTCAACATATGTTTCAGTTTTCTCGAAAATAAGAGAGAATTCGGAATTTTGTGAGTTTCGAATGAAAAAGTTAAAAGTACACTAATTGTATAAATCAAGTATTACTATAAAACACTTTTAGGAGCAGTATTGGTGCTTTATTATAGCAACTTGATTTTTGGAAAACTCGATTCTACAGGGCACCCAAAAAATCCGGAATAAAATTAGTATTTTCGAATAAGTAAATTTTGGCTAAAACACTGTAAACGATCTTTACCTTTTCCTATTTTTTTTTGTAGCTAAATATTTTACTTTCCTAGATTTTATCAGATGATCGTTCTTAGGATCTATCATCTGATGAGGCCACAGTGACCATTGTGTGTTTTTTGTAAAATAAATTAAGTAGGAATTTTAAAATGGTTTTGTTTCCTTTGTTAAAATATTTCGTTGCGATATATGCAGGGCCGTTTTTAGGGGTGGGCACGGTGTGCCGGCACAAAGGCGGCCAAATTATTGGGGCGGCCGCAGGCCGCCCGCCAAAAACACAAAATTAGCCATTTAATTACAAAAATATACCTATATTTTTGCTTTCAAAATAAAGAAAAATTAAATTACATTTTGTTAGGCTTTTAAGATAAAACATTCATAAGAAATTTATTACCGGTCATTTCTTTTTTTGCTGTGCATGAGTTGCCGAAATTACAATAGAACTATTTATAGCAGCGTTCCTTGGAAAAGCAATAAAAATGATAGATAAGGGCGGCCGCCTTTCAATGCAAAAATGTTTGTTTATACTTCATAATTGGTATGTGTACAGTATATAGTTTTATATAGCTCTATATACTGTAGAATGGGGCAGTTTTTAAATGTTTTGTTTTTCTTTTTGGTATTCGATTAACTAGCGAGAGTTTAACAGTGATATAAAGTGTTTGTTGTTTAGTTATTTTTTTCTACATTTTGCAAAAGTGAAATTTCAAAAGAAACAAATTTTCGTAATTTAAAAAGGTAAGTTCTTCGGATAGATATCTATATCCGCATCTTAGGTTTTGGATTTAATATTAAACATGTGAAAAAAAAATTTTTTTAGCTTGAGATCAAAAAGTGGTTTATTTTTAATTTTATGTCTAGATTAATTTTCTATATTTCAAGTTTTAAAAAATGTATAAAGTAGTTTTACTAATTTACTTATCTAATAAAAATATAATAATTATATTTATTTTTTGGGTCATTTTAAAAACAAAATCTGATGCTAGATTACAATTTTACTTATTATTTATAAAAAATTCCATTTGGTGCGAACTTAATTGGGGATACTATAAAATTATATCTTCGCAGATTCAGAACTATTACATAAACTAAATTTTCTAACTTTAATTACCTTTCAATTTTATTTCCAGATGTCCGATAGAAAAACAAAACGTTTATCTGGAGCTCAATATAAAAAAAGAAAATTAGAAAAGGAAGAAAACAAAAAAAAATTAAGTGGATCTTTGCAAAAATATTTAGTTCCATCAACATCGTCACAGGGTACAGATACAATTCAGGATGAAAATGTAAAGGATGCACATAAAGTAAGCGACCCTGAAGAAAAAAAACACCCTGAATCAAATACAGAAATAGATAATGAAGAAAAGATGCTCTTAACCGATGATAATCCTAACTTAAACGAAGTTTTCCCTGAAACTAATGATGATTTTGATGTCAGCGACCCATTCACCTGGCCGGATATTTTACAAAATCAAGTTATTGAGCAAATAGTACAAAACGATTTTCAGCATATAGAAAAAAAATTTCCTTCTGATGAATCGGGAAGGAAATTTTCTTCAACTCAATATTTTCGAATTTTGCCAAATGGTGAAAAAATTAAAAGAGCTTGGTTGGTATACTCTTGTAGAGCAAATAGCATTTTTTGTCTTTGTTGTAAAATATTTTGTAAGGAAGTGTTTAAGTTAAATAGCAAAATGGGGTATTCTGATTGGCGACATCTTTCACATATTTTATCCAAGCATGAATCTTCTGTACATCACTTGCAAGCTAATCAAAAATGGGTTGAGTTAAAAATGTAATTAAATAAAAAATTAACTATTGACAAAGAACGGCAAAATTATTTTGAACTTGAAAGGGAACGCTGGCGCTCTATCTTAAAAAGAGTTATTGCAATTATTCAATTTTTAGCTGGACAATCATTGGCATTTCGTGGAAAAAGTTCCGTCTTATACGAACAAAATAATGGCAATTTTTTAAAAGCTGTTGAAATGGTGGCAAAATTTGACCCAGTGTTATCCGATCATCTAAAAAAAATTACAAAGACCCAAGAATCAAAAAGTAAAAAACCTCACTATTTGGGAATTCATTTTCAAAACAAAATAATTACTTTGCTAGCAAAAAATATTTGCCATCATTTTACGACACTCTTAAAAAAATCCAAATATTTTTCCATAATTATAGATTCTACTCCAGATGCAAGTCATACAGAGCAAATTACATTTGTAGTCAGATATGTAGACTGTAACGAAGAAAATGTTGTCATAAAAGAGTGTTTTTTGGGTTTTTTTCCTATTTTATATACAACTGGGGAAGGGATTTTTAACCTATTGGTTAATGATATTTTGTCTAAGTTTGAATTAGATATTAGGGATATAAGAGGTCAGGGCTATGATAATGGGGCCAATATGTCCGGAAAACATATCGGACTTCAACAAAGGGTAAAAAATGTTAATTCCAGGGCTATATTTGTTCCTTGCACCGCTCACACACTAAATCTAGTAATAAACGATTCCGCTAAAATCTCCCACGAAACAATAAATTTTTTTAACATCGTGCAGGAACTGTATGTATTCTTTTCTTCTTCTCCTTTTCCTTGAGATGTTTTAAAAAAAAATGTTAGTAATTTAAATCTTACATCGGTAAGTGACACCCGATGGGAAAGCAGAGTTAAAGCGCTTAGACCACTTCGGAATCAACTAGGAAATATTTGTAAAGCTTTGGTTGAGCTTTCAGAAGATGTTACAAGAGACTCAAAAACAAAACTAAGTGCCAATTCATTATTAGAAAAAATAAAATCATTTACTTTTATCTGTAGCTTAGTCATATGGTACGAGTTATTAGTTAAAATTGACGTAGTAAATTATTGCAAAAAATTAATATTGATCTGACTCAGTGTGTCACATCATTAAAACATGTACTTAACTTTATTAACGAAATGCGATCGGACCAAAGTTTTAACACTTACATAGAAATTTCATCCAATTTAGCAAATGAAATTGATGTGGAACCAGATTTTCCAGAAGTTCGTATAAGGCGGAAAAAATCCCAATTTAGTTATGAAAGTACAGACAATGTATTAACTAACGAACGAGAGAAATTTAAAATAAATTTTTATTATACTGTTATTGACCGAGCTAGAATATCAGTAGAAAAAAGGTTTAATTCTCTTTCGTATTGCAGTAATATTTTTAACTTTTTAACACGGTTTCATGATGTGACATCGGATGATTTAAAACAAAAATGCGTTGAACTTGAAATCGCATTAACCCAAGACGAATCGAGGGATATAAGTGGCGTAGAACTATTTGAAGAAATTGTTACATTTAAATCTCTAACACATCAAATCAAACCTATTGAGATTCTAAAATTTATTTATAGTAATAATTTGGTCTCATCTTTTCCTAATTTATGTATAAGCTTGAGAATTTTTTTAACAATACCAGTAACGGTTGCATCTGGTGAACGGTCATTCTCAAAATTAAAAATAATAAAAAACTATTTAAGATCTTCTATGTCACAGGAAAGGCTTACAAATTTAGGTATAATTGCCATTGAAAATGAAATTTGTGAAAATTTAGACCATAATAAAATAATAGACGAGTTCGCAAGTACAAAAGCCAGAAAAATATTTTTGAAATGAAGAGGTTGTTTTTTTATTGGGACTTGCTTAGTTTTATACTTAGATACAATATAAAAGATACCAATTTTTGTTTGTTTGGCTTTTATATTATTTGATATTTAAATAATTAATAGTTTAAACATTTGTATTTTGTTTTATGTTGTTTATTGTTTCGTTTAATAGATTATTACCTTATGTTATGATACAATGTTACTTGTTAATGTATACGTAGGAACTTAAATATATTTTTTTGTTCAATAAATATTGTTTTTTTTTTGTTATAAAAGGGCGGCCGTTTTATTTCTGCACAAAGGCGGCCGAGGGGCTAGGAACGGCCCTGGATATATGCATTCTATCCTTGAGAAGAGTGTACTTTTAATTAATTTCGACAAAAAGCTTCATGCTTCTTGTCATAGTCATTGAATTATCAAGAGTAGAATACATATATCATACTCATCATACATATTTTAAGTAAATTACATTATTTAGTACTTTTTACAGCGGTAGTGACAAAAGCTTATTTTCTAATTTTTTTTTAATTATAATTTACAAAAATTAAACATACGTCTTGTGACGGTTCATTAAAAACCCCATAAAAATAGAATTCAACCATGTCAAATAAACCTAATAAATAATTAATAAATAAACAGGTCTTTTATTTTACCATCAAAACATACCATACAGAAATATAACAAAGTAATATGCTGAAGAGGTCTAGCACCACTATTTCACTGAACTACCATTAAAGTATTTTAAAAATTATTCTAAAACCAGCACTGTACTTAAAATCGGAATGAACGTACGTAACAAGAACAAAGTTAATAAGTGAAAATAGTAAAAAATATATTCAAATATGAGTGGAAAACTAAGGATCAGTAATATAATTTATAGTTTTCTCTAGCAAACGCGAAATTGTGTCTCAGTTGTTTAAAGGGTCTTTTTAATTTTGAATTTAACAACAGCAGATAGCAAATTATAATAATATAAGGGCGTATTGAGATTGACTTTCTAGAGGGGGGGGCAAGGTTTTACCTTTGATAACTTAAAAACAATAAGCTTAAATTGAAAACTAGCGACGATGACTACTAAAAAAAAAAGTTCATATTGATATATGGCCATGGCAATGCCTTAAAAATAATTTTTATTTTCAAACTTTTTGCTTGGGTTAAAACCTCTAAGGGCGGGGATTTGCGCCTTTTGCCCCTCCCCCTAAATACGCCTAAAATTAAGACAATCAGGGACTAAAACTATAGTGCAACATGATCGTATCTACGTAATCCATAATAATGTCGTAAATAAATAAGCATTTTGGATTTTATGTAATGTGTTTGGATTTTTGACAGCCAATATGCCCAGTATACAGGGAGACCGTAAGATAATGTCGAAAGTATTAAGAAGTCTGCCAATTTTAATTTAATATGGGTTGACAATATGTCTTTGTACCTATATATAATTTTAATCTTAAAATAACACATATTACAACCTCAGTTATTTGTATTTAGGGGATGAAAGCTAGATTTCTGCTATTTAAATGTTAATTAAAATGACTGTTTTAAAATATTTTAATAATTACTGTCATCGGACGGGTGGGGTGAAGAAATATAGGAGTATTTAAGCCATTCTTCTGTTTTCAAATGAGAACATAACCTTATGAAAGCTCATTAAATAGGCCATAAGAACGTATTTGGTTTGATTTTTAAATATATATTTGAGTAAAATCTTTAATCTAGTGAATAATAATAGTATTGTCAGAAAGCCTATGGAAATCATATTGGTGTGATGGGGGAGAAATCCGAAGTCAAAGTGAATATCCGGATAACCAATTATTTTACAGGTTACTGTCAGTAAGATATTTTATAAATTTGGGTAGACGGTACAGTCAGGAATTTGCCTAGAAAAAGAGGGTAACGTGTCTTAAGTGATGATCAAACATTGAACATAGCATTAAGAGCTAATAAAAAGTCGCATATTTCAACGGTTTCATTGGCCAGCAACACTATTGCTCCTAGAACTATGATCTAGAAATTTTTAAAATTAGAAAAATGTCACCCCTGTAAGGCATTTGTTGTCCAAGAGCTGCTAGAGGACAAATATGATAGACGTTTTCAATTTCGTAAGGAAATAATGACACTGTGTAGTGATAATAATGATTTTCCACCAAATATACTCTTTTCAGATGAAGCTATACGTTTTATTTAGACGGAGTGGTGACTAGTTTAAATTATGGCTTCCAGGTCCAGAAAATTCCCCTCTGAATATTTTAAGGATATACCTGAGAAAGAAAACATATGGACAAATATCATTCACGGGTTTCGGATCCATTTTTGAAAAAAATTATGAGTTTTGAATCGATACCTGTCATGCTTTCTAATGGAAGAATTTACTTCCAACAGGAGGGCGCCCCTTTACATTTTTGGTGTGAAGTGTCCGACGATATTTAGATGACATTTTCCCACCTAGCTGGATTGGTCGACGACGTACAATGGAATGACCATCAAGATCCCTAGAGATAAGGTACCTTGATTATTTTATCTGGGAATATGAGGACGAACAGGTTTTCCAGAAGTAAGTTACCGACCGCGTCTAGTAGAAACGCTGCCGCAGCTTCTACTATTGCCTTGGAGAATACCAAGTATAAGCTAAAATCGAAATATATGTTTATTTAAATTCTTCAAGAGCTTTCCAACGAACCATCCGCAAGACATATGTCCCTATTAAAAACAGGGGGTGGTTAGATAAAAAAAAATTGTTAGCTACCAAAACTAGGACAACCTTAAAATTCATTGCCCTGTTTCAGATTTTTCTCCAAAATTTAGTCAGTTGAAAAATATCAATTTTATTCCGGACTTTTGTCTGTAAAACAAAAACTACAATTTTTTTTATTGATGTTGACATTGGTGTCCACTTTAAGCGGAAGTGTCGAATTTTGACAGCAAAACAGCATCACCAAAAAATCAATACTTTCCAAGTTTTAGTTTCCCAGTTAAATGTTCCACCTTGTATATCTGATTACTATTGGTTTCGTGAGATTACTTCGGAAAACCTGATTAAAAACTAAAACACGATTAGTTTCATAAACGCTTTGAAAACCGTTGTATATTATTTTTAAACAATTACTTTCAGATGGCAATCACATGCAAATTATTCTTATCATCTAGCCTTTTGTTTCAAATCCATGGGCAGCTGCCCGTGCGAAACACAATATCAATTAGGTAAATTCAAAGTGGGGCATTATAGCGTCAAAACATAATTTTAATACGATAAGTGCCTACACTTTGGGTGTTTTGTTTGCTAAATAATTCAAAGCAATTCGCCGAATACAATGGCCTTTCTTCATAATAAAACCGTTTCGTTTTATCGGTTCCCAAAATCGATGAATTCACAAACATTTGCACAACAATTTTTGAAATTATCGGACGGTTAAATCTTGATCTTCGATCTGCACACTGCTGGGTACAAATATTTACCTTAAAAGCTTAAGCAAATGGACCCTTGTGTTAGAGAAATTTGAATGGTAGGGCTGGGGTGGAATTTTACAAAATAAGTAAATTCGATATATTAAGATATCATTGTTCTTACTTTACGAAATCAGAACTCTGAGTGAGTTTCAGGGAGGTTTTTATATGTGTCTGTGTGCTCACCTACATGAGATTGAGTGTTAAGATCGGTTTCCATGATGTAGTATGTATATATATTTTGCAAAAGTACTTAAAATATTCAGTAGTTGACTTGAAAATGAAAATGTAAGTATAAGTATAAAGTACATAAATACTTAAGTACTTTTAGGTACTCAGTACTTATCAAATACTTGCCGTATCTATAATACTTAAGTACTTACAGTACATTTGAATACTTAAGTATTTAGCCGATTTGTAAGTACTGAAATCATAATCAAGTTATTTTTTTTAAGTAATAAATATGTATTGGTAATTTTTATTATGTGATAACTTCTTTTCTAAACACATTCATTAAAATTAAACCATCTTGCATTTAAAATAAACGGTCGAGTTTATAACATTTTTTTGTAAATATATAATTATACATTATCTGCATTTTTAATGCTGCAATAGCAAAAACATATTGTTCGACTGTTAAACTAGAGCGTAAAATATAATCAAGAACTTGTACGAGTATGGTCACAAACAACAAACAACTAACCTGTATGCATTATATTGTAGTCCACTTAAACAACTTTACCACAATTGCTATAATGTCCTTATTGAGATATTACACAAACATTTTTTATCCGTAATATTGCCAAATTTAATTACTTCATTATACACATTATTTATGACAGTGATCTTTATATACTTTGCCTGAACCGCCTTGATTCTCTATTTTAATATTTATGTAAGACATTATTTCGAATTATCAAAACCTGCATTTTAATTCACCATATAGAATTATATATATATATATATATATATATATATATATATATATATATATATATATATATATATATATATATATATATATATATATATATATATATATATATATATATATATATATATATATATATATATATATATATATATATATATATATATATATATATATATATATATATATATATATATATATATATATATATATATATATATATATATATATATATATATATATATATATATATATATATATATATATATATATATATATATATATATATATATATATATATATATAATATATATATATATATATATATATATATATATATATATATATATATATATTGATATTGCTCGATTCCCGCTAATGGTGTTGCTTATATATATTTAGTTGCTAAAGCTCTAGCTAAAATTTATATACTATAGAATCCGATACTTCTTTATTATATTAGGTAAGTACAAAATTGTAAAGTAGGCATTTTTGAGAGTAATTTAGCAGCAGGTATTTGAAGTAAATCTTGTTTTTTTTGTGACTGTAAAAACAAGAACAGGTACGTATTTTTTAAATTCTGTCAGACTTTGATACGCAAAATCGTTAAAGCTGACCTCAACAATAAAACGATTGAGTTTGGAATTCATTAATTGTAAGCGAGCAGATACACTAGTAAGAGTGTTTCTCCGAGTTTTTTAACGTTTTTCGGTAGTCTAGTTTGACTTAAAAGTTATTTGAAAGACGTGATGGGTGATAAAAGTGATCATTGTAAATATGGTGTTAAAAAAAAGATAATAAATAATCCGAAACTAAAGGAAAGAAGCTTTTCATTAGGATCAATAAAGGATTTTTCTTCCGCTGAAACAAATACCGTTACTGGCGTAGATACAAAACTAAATAACCCACAGAAGCATGATAAGCCAAGGCAGGTAAATGCATATGAGAATAATACAGTTAATAATGCTAATCATGATAACACTGATAACGGAATACCTAGCAGGTCAAAAAACTATGTCTCAACTGATATGAATGATACTCAACTATTAGGGAATATTAGCACGACCGACGATATTTTACCGATAGATTCCATTTTCAAACCAAGAAACTCTGTATCACGTACTCCACCCAGAAAATTACTAACAACAAATTATCAGTTAGATTATAACACACCTAGTGCGAATTGTAATGCAGACAAAGTATTTAGTGAGGAATCTATGTATTTTGCACACATTAGCTCTCAAAAACGTCCTCGATCTGGTTCAAGCCCAGCATCTTTGGATCAGAACTATGTAAAAAGGAAACATTTAAGCACTGAAGAGGCCAGTTTGAATAGAGCAAAGAATTCTATTATGCAACCAACAGAAGACATTTTGAATGAAGTTCTTGATGCTCTTGAAAAGATTCAAGAGATTTCAGAGATTGTATGTCAAAGTGAAACAAAGGATTTCAATTCTGCATTTTTTACAGTTCATAGGCATGTAACATCTTTAGCATTTAAAATTGGTCAAATTGAAAAAAACAATATGGAACTAAATAACAGAATTAAGGAATTAACGGAAATCGATGCTCCTTTTTGCGCTCCGGACCAACTAGTAGGCACCACCAAGACACCTCAGCCTATTAATAGTGGGAGACCAAAATTTAGCGACGTAGCTAAATTCGTACCAGCCAGTAATAAACCCTTAGCTAATGCACCTATTTGGAAAACACCGCCACAAAAAAAGAAATATGAAACCATTGTAAAAATAAAGGACCAGAGTGATTCCAGAGTGGTACTCCAAGAAGTTAAGAAAAATCTGAAAGCTACTAGAACTGAAGGAAGTTTTAAAACGGTGAAGCATCTACAAAGTGGGAGTATTATTATTGAATGTGCAAATGCAAATCAGCAACAAATATTAAAAGACACTTTAAGTAAAAAAAATATGGAAGTTAGAGACATTTTAAATACTGATCCCATGATAATGATAACAGGCATTCTCAAAGGGTTTTCGCCGGAAAATTTTATTAAAGAGTTTGTTGCTGAAAACCCAGAAATCGCAGATACTTTTGGCCAGGATGTTACTAACCAATTTAAATTTATAACTAAAAAAGAATGCAGGAATACAACTAAGGAAAACTGGATTTTTCAGACACCCCCTCAAATATTTAAATGGATTATTAGGAACAGTAACCTTAGATTTGATTTATGTCCCGTTTATATCCAGGAGTACACAAATGTCGCTTTATGTTTTAAGTGCTGCAACTTTGGTCATGTTGCGAAATACTGCTCAGCTAGTGAGTGTTGTTTTAGATGTGGTGGTTCGCATGATGCTAAACAATGCACGGCATCGAGTTTAGATTGTCCTAACTGCAAACGGTCAAAATTACCTGTTGGTGATCATACAGCTCGCGATTCAAATTGTCCCGTTTATATACAAAGAATTAAAAGAATGCAACAGTGCACAAATTATTTAACTACCGACAGTTTTTTATCCAAGACATAGGTAAAAGCAGTAATGGTCAACCTCTCAGGGATAGTAGTACAGGACAACCTGAAAGAGAAGATATGATTTTTATTATTTCCTATCAGAATGTACGTGGATTAAATAGCAAAACGGCTGACTTTTATAATTCAGTAAGTTTAACTGAAAATGAATATGATGTAGTGGCAATAAGTGAAACATGGCTGTCAGATAGTGTATATGACAATGAACTATTTCCAGACAACTTTTTAGTGTTTAAAAATCGCAATAGGGAGGACACAAAACGTGGAGGAGGTGTACTACTAGCAGTTAAAAAAACTTATAAATGTAGTGCTTTAAAATTGGATTATAAGGTACCAGATATTGATATATTAATAGTTAAAGTATATACTACTGATACTAATTATTTATACATAGGTGTTGTTTATATTACTCCTAGTTGCTCAGCCTTAAAAAGAGATGAGCTGTTTTCATATATTGAAAGCTTAGAATATCTGTATCAAAGTAATTTGGTTATTTTAGGAGATTTTAATATTACGCACTTAAATAAGTATTATGAAACTAACTATACAGATCAATATGTAGATATGTTAATGAATTTTTTAAAGTTTTATAATTGTAAACAAAGGAATCATATTTCAAATGTCAACAACCGCTTATTGGATTTAGTTCTGACGAAAAACGAATGTGGTGTCTGTGAGAGTACATATAGTTTCGTTGCAAGTGATTCTCACCATCCCCCTCTTACAATTGAGTTAAATCTTAAAAACCCAAAACAGAAATGTCTGAAAGACAGTATTAATTTAACTAATTATAACTTTAGAAAAGCAGATTTTCTTGCGATGTATCAGTTATTTCAAAATTCATGCTGGAATGACCTTCAATCTTTCAGTGATGTCAACATAGCTGTGCAAAGTTTTTATAATCAAATATACGGAATTTTTGATATATGTGTACCAAAGAGTAAACATAATAGTAAATATCCTGTGTGGTTTAACAAAAACATTATTAAGGATATTAAAACCAAAGATAAGTTAAGAATACAAAGCAGAAGAACTGGCAACTTAGAAACGTATAATAAGTTTTTAGATCTTAGAGCCAAAATTAAAAAAGACATCAAAATAGCATATGAGCAATATCTTAACAAAATTCAATCTGATATTAGTGAGGATTCGAGGTCGTTCTGGCAATATATTAAAAATACCAAAAACGCAACTGGAATTCCGGAAAAAATGCACATGAATGGCGACGAGTTTTCTGAAGGCATAGATATATCGAATGCATTTGCTTCTTTTTTTAAATCTGTATACGTAAATGACTATCCTGATAATTTGAGTACTTATTCGACATGCTTAAATTCAGATTTTCTGTGTATTCCAGAGGTAAGCTATGAGGATGTGTGTAATGCTGTTAGGGACCTTAAAATCAATAAAGCGGTTGGACCTGATCACATACCTTCATTTATTTATAAGGGTATGATAGGATTCCTTAGTGAACCCCTTAGAATTTTGTTCAATTTATCACTAAAAACTAGTATTTTTCCCCAACTTTGGAAAGAAGTTAAGATATGCCCCGTGCTGAAGAAAGGTGATAAAACTGATATACAAAATTATAGACCAGTTGCTTTACTATCTTGTCCAGCAAAGATATTTGAATCCATTATATATAAATTTGTATATTCATCTGTTTACAATAAAATCACAGCAAGGCAACATGGTTTCTTAAATAAAAAATCAACTGGCACCAACTTATGTAACTTTACCCAGTACATAGCCGAAAGCCTTGACAGTAAATGCCAAGTAGATGTGATTTACACTGACTTTGCTAAAGCTTTTGACAGAGTATCACATCACATCCTCATGGATAAGCTCCATACAGAATTTGGATTTCATATAAACTTAGTTAGTTTCTTTCGGTCGTACTTGCAAAAAAGACAACAGAGAGTGGTTGTTAGGGGCCATTATTCTGAATACTTTGAAGCTACCTCTGGGATACCGCAGGGCTCCAACCTGGGACCGCTGCTGTTCCTTTTGTATATTAATAGTTTAGTTAAGGAAACCAATTGTTGTGAAATATTAATGTTTGCTGATGACCTGAAATTGTATTTGAAAGTACAAAGTATGGATGATTGTAGGATTCTTCAGGAAAACTTAAGTAACCTGTATGATTGGTCAATTAGAAATTGCTTACCCTTTAATATTAATAAATGTTATGTACTAAGTTTTAGTAGAAAAAATGTAAATTATAATTATAGTTATGTTATCGATGAAACAGTACTGTCACGGGTTGCTGAGATGCGGGATCTGGGAGTAACCTTCGATTCTCAATTGACTTTTAGGGCGCACATCTCAAACATAACAAATAAAGCATCTAAAATGTATGGGTATATAGTTAGAAACTGTAAGGATTTTAAAAATACTTCGAGTATTAAAACTTTATATGTTTCATATGTAAGAAATGTCTTGGAATATTGTTCTATAATATGGAACCCGTATTATGAAAACCATAAATTTTCCATTGAGAAAATTCAAAATAGATTTTTAAGGTATATAGACTATAAAGAAACTGGCATATACCAGCTACATATACCAAAAGCGGATGTGATGAATAGATGTAATCTTAAGAGCTTAGAGAATCGAAGGAATATGGCCTCTATTATATTTTTATATAAAGTTTTGAATAATTTGATTAACGATCCTGATATATTCTGCCGTGCTAAGACAAAAGGTCGTAACTGACAAATTTTGGTATTTTGAGTTTTTAGCATTTTTGAAAAGGACGTGATGAGATCTATCGATTTACTAAGTCCAGAAGTCGTATCTACACTAGAAATGCTTGAAATAATTTGATGATCTGTATCTACACTAGAAATGCTTGAAATAATTTGATGATCTGCCGAAAATTGAGCTTATACTAGGTTGTAATGTCGTATTTAATTCGTACAAAATCAAAATGTCGTATGTATCACTTACGCCATTTTGGTTTTGGTTATTACCAAAATTAAATGCAGCAATACAAAGTTAAAATGTCATATCTGATACGTACAAAGACGAATTGTCGTATCGTTATCCCATACGACTTTTTGATTAAGTATCAGTGAGATAATTCCATTTTGTTTGTGGTAGTTACGACTTACGACTTAATGTCAGTTATTATTTTGTAAAAAGTGTGGTTATGTTTTATGTTTATCGTCTATGAGATACCGGCATCATTTGCATAACAAAAGATTTATTAATCATTGATTTATTATTAGATAAATGTTTTAGTTTACGGGTTGTTCGGTGGATTTTTTGGGTTAGTTTTTAGATTAATAAAGTGGTGTAAATTATTACATTGTATACAAAGAAAATTCAACAGGTAAGTTTATAGGTTATGTTTTTGTATTTATCATATTTGCCTTATTAAAGCTGAAAGATATTAGTTGTATAGATTCTGGAGTCTATTAAATATCAATTATTATTTTATGTCATAGTAGGAAAATAATGTTTGAAAGTCGAGCCGAAAAAATGATCGCATTGGCTAGAGCTAATCAGCAGCTATCCGCTCGATTCAAGATTGCCCCAAAAAGTAAACAGTGTGGGGATGAAACTTTTAAAGATCCGGATTACGAACCCAATAATAATTATAAAAGTAAGTACGACTTAAATTTATTTTACGTGGTGATTTACTAACTTATTCATTAGAAGTTTGTGAAAAACGGTACTTACATAGGAGTGTTTTAAAAATGTTATTGTTTATATAAATGGTGATGCTCTATCGATCTAAAATATTTACAAAGTTGCGATGTTACCGTTTTTTTAAAAAGTAGTATACAATAGGAAAGTCAAATTTGTTTTGCTGTATCTTTAACACGAAAATACCGATTACCTTAACAAACTTTTAATGAATAAGTTAGGATGAATTACCCTGTATAATGATAATGATTTCCTATATAAAAATTTAGGAAAACGCACCTCTGAAGTGTTACCGAAGAAGCACGTGCGGCGTCTATGTTTTGATTTCCCGGCTGAGAGGGAAGCTGGCACCCAAAACAAGTCAGATATTACTGTCGAATCCTCATTAGGTCCTATTTCATCTACGATTAAGAGGAATGACGTATAATAAGTTTTTAGATCTTAGAGCCAAAATTAAAAAAGACATCAAAATAGCATATGAGCAATATCTTAACAAAATTCAATCTGATATTAGTGAGGATTCGAGGTCGTTCTGGCAATATATTAAAAATACCAAAAACGCAACTGGAATTCCGGAAAAAATGCACATGAATGGGGACGAGTTTTCTGAAGGCATAGATATATCGAATGCATTTGCTTCTTTTTTTAAATCTGTATGCGTAAATGACTATCCTGATAATTTGAGTACTTATTCGACATGCTTAAATTCAGATTTTCTGTGTATTCCAGAGGTAAGCTATGAGGATGTGTGTAATGCTGTTAGGGACCTTAAAATCAATAAAGCGGTTGGACCTGATCACATACCTTCATTTATTTATAAGGGTATGATAGGATTCCTTAGTGAACCCCTTAGAATTTTGTTCAATTTATCACTAAAAACTAGTATTTTTCCCCAACTTTGGAAAGAAGTTAAGATATGCCCCGTGCTGAAGAAAGGTGATAAAACTGATATACAAAATTATAGACCAGTTGCTTTACTATCTTGTCCAGCAAAGATATTTGAATCCATTATATATAAATTTGTATATTCATCTGTTTACAATAAAATCACAGCAAGGCAACATGGTTTCTTAAATAAAAAATCAACTGGCACCAACTTATGTAACTTTACCCAGTACATAGCCGAAAGCCTTGACAGTAAATGCCAAGTAGATGTGATTTACACTGACTTTGCTAAAGCTTTTGACAGAGTATCACATCACATCCTCATGGATAAGCTCCATACAGAATTTGGATTTCATATAAACTTAGTTAGTTTCTTTCGGTCGTACTTGCAAAAAAGACAACAGAGAGTGGTTGTTAGGGGCCATTATTCTGAATACTTTGAAGCTACCTCTGGGATACCGCAGGGCTCCAACCTGGGACCGCTGCTGTTCCTTTTGTATATTAATAGTTTAGTTAAGGAAACCAATTGTTGTGAAATATTAATGTTTGCTGATGACCTGAAATTGTATTTGAAAGTACAAAGTATGGATGATTGTAGGATTCTTCAGGAAAACTTAAGTAACCTGTATGATTGGTCAATTAGAAATTGCTTACCCTTTAATATTAATAAATGTTATGTACTAAGTTTTAGTAGAAAAAATGTAAATTATAATTATAGTTATGTTATCGATGAAACAGTACTGTCACGGGTTGCTGAGATGCGGGATCTGGGAGTAACCTTCGATTCTCAATTGACTTTTAGGGCGCACATCTCAAACATAACAAATAAAGCATCTAAAATGTATGGGTATATAGTTAGAAACTGTAAGGATTTTAAAAATACTTCGAGTATTAAAACTTTATATGTTTCATATGTAAGAAATGTCTTGGAATATTGTTCTATAATATGGAACCCGTATTATGAAAACCATAAATTTTCCATTGAGAAAATTCAAAATAGATTTTTAAGGTATATATACTATAAAGAAACTGGCATATACCAGCTACATATACCAAAAGCGGATGTGATGAATAGATATAATCTTAAGAGCTTAGAGAATCGAAGGAATATGGCCTCTATTATATTTTTATATAAAGTTTTGAATAATTTGATTAACGATCCTGATATATTCTGCCGTGCTAAGACAAAAGGTCGTAACTGACAAATTTTGGTATTTTGAGTTTTTAGCATTTTTGAAAAGGACGTGATGAGATCTATCGATTTACTAAGTCCAGAAGTCGTATCTACACTAGAAATGCTTGAAATAATTTGATGATCTGTATCTACACTAGAAATGCTTGAAATAATTTGATGATCTGCCGAAAATTGAGCTTATACTAGGTTGTAATGTCGTATTTAATTCGTACAAAATCAAAATGTCGTATGTATCACTTACGCCATTTTGGTTTTGGTTATTACCAAAATTAAATGCAGCAATACAAAGTTAAAATGTCATATCTGATACGTACAAAGACGAATTGTCGTATCGTTATCCCATACGACTTTTTGATTAAGTATCAGTGAGATAATTCCATTTTGTTTGTGGTAGTTACGACTTACGACTTAATGTCAGTTATTATTTTGTAAAAAGTGTGGTTATGTTTTATGTTTATCGTCTATGAGATACCGGCATCATTTGCATAACAAAAGATTTATTAATCATTGATTTATTATTAGATAAATGTTTTAGTTTACGGGTTGTTCGGTGGATTTTTTGGGTTAGTTTTTAGATTAATAAAGTGGTGTAAATTATTACATTGTATACAAAGAAAATTCAACAGGTAAGTTTATAGGTTATGTTTTTGTATTTATCATATTTGCCTTATTAAAGCTGAAAGATATTAGTTGTATAGATTCTGGAGTCTATTAAATATCAATTATTATTTTATGTCATAGTAGGAAAATAATGTTTGAAAGTCGAGCCGAAAAAATGATCGCATTGGCTAGAGCTAATCAGCAGCTATCCGCTCGATTCAAGATTGCCCCAAAAAGTAAACAGTGTGGGGATGAAACTTTTAAAGATCCGGATTACGAACCCAATAATAATTATAAAAGTAAGTACGACTTAAATTTATTTTACGTGGTGATTTACTAACTTATTCATTAGAAGTTTGTGAAAAACGGTACTTACATAGGAGTGTTTTAAAAATGTTATTGTTTATATAAATGGTGATGCTCTATCGATCTAAAATATTTACAAAGTTGCGATGTTACCGTTTTTTTAAAAAGTAGTATACAATAGGAAAGTCAAATTTGTTTTGCTGTATCTTTAACACGAAAATACCGATTACCTTAACAAACTTTTAATGAATAAGTTAGGATGAATTACCCTGTATAATGATAATGATTTCCTATATAAAAATTTAGGAAAACGCACCTCTGAAGTGTTACCGAAGAAGCACGTGCGGCGTCTATGTTTTGATTTCCCGGCTGAGAGGGAAGCTGGCACCCAAAACAAGTCAGATATTACTGTCGAATCCTCATTAGGTCCTATTTCATCTACGATTAAGAGGAATGACGATCATCATAGTTCCAAAGGTACTTACGTTTTTTTTTAATTGTCTTGTTAATGATTTATTTTTCAGGTCCAGGAGGTAAAATTACTATATTGTCCAACATTTTGATTTCTCCGATAACTCATATAGGCTCAGAAGATATTGCAAAGGAAATTTTGGGCAATATTAAATGCAATTAATGATGCTATAGAAATTGGAGAAAAAAATGACCAAAAAATGTATACTAAGAAAGGAACTATTCGAAAAAGAAAGACATTTGACGTCCCGCTGAAAGAAAGAAAAGATGAAAAGAAAAAGGGGAGGCTTGAAAAGTATGTTCTCAGGGAAACATGTACGGGTGGATGTGTACGTAAATGTACAGAAGTCATTAATAAAGAAAGGCAAATCATTATCCATTCTCAGTATTGGAAGCTCTTCCAGATGCAGCAACACCAGTTTATATATACCTCTGCAAAAAATACCACAAAAAAGAAAGAATCTGTAGGAGAAAACTCAAGAAGGAATAAAACAATAAAATATTATTTAAAAAATGAAGAAGGCACAGATTTTCAAGTGTGTAAGAAATTTTTTTTGGGAACGTTGGGGTACCAGGATAAAAATGATCGCATTGTAAGAGACGTTCTCTCAAAAACCTCACCCGAAGAGCTTGCAGTACAACCTTCCAAAAAAGGTCACCCCTCAGAAAAAAAAGTAGATAGAACCGTCATTGTAAATCATATAAAGTCTTATAATCCCACAATTTCGCACTATCGGCGGGAACATGCCCCAAATAGACTTTATCTTCCCAGCGATATAAATATTAAAAGCATGTATGAAGACTTCTTGGGAAAAAATGCTGATTTTAAAATTTCCTACGAGCTTTATCGACAAGAAGTAAAGAGCATGAACATATCCTTTGCTGTGCTTGGTAATGAAGAATGTTGGCAATGTGAAGCCTTCGAAAATCATACTAGATCCTTAAATCATTCTAAGGAAAATATAATGTTGGATTGTGAACATTGTCAAACATGGAACGCACATAATCAGAATGCCATTCTGGCACGCCAAGAATACAAAAAAGATGTGTTACTTAGCAATACTTGCGAGCCCACATGTGTATTCGTTTCAGTAGATCTTCAGAAGGTGAATATTTTATCCAAAAAAAAAAATTACAGGTAATAAACATTTTTTGGTTTCAGGTCATCATGCTGCCAAGATGCGAAATGTTCAAGGAGATAATATTTGTACCAAGAATTATCTGTTTCAACGAAAGTTTCGTCCCTCTTGGTAAACAAAATAAAAATAAACAGCCACTTGCTATTATATGGCATGAGGGTACTGCAGGACGAACCCAAAATGATATTATATCCACCTTCAATACATTTTTGCTTCACAATAGAGATGCCACTGAGATAACATTATGGATGGATAACTGCGCCGCCCAGAACAAAAATTGGGCCCTATATTCTTTTTTTGTATATTTTATTAATTCAGAGCAAACATCTGTCAAGCAAATTAACTTAAAGTACTTGCAAACGGGCCACACATTTATGAGCGCAGACTCTTTTCACCACCAAGTGGAAAAGTCTCTGAAACAAAAGGGAAAAGTTTTAGACTTTGAAGATTATAGGAACTGCGTTCAAGCATCTAACAATCGAAAAAACATTTGTGTCGAAATGAATGTGCATGATTTTATAGACGTAAAAGATGCTTCCTCCCGATTCAAGCTAAATCAGACACAGCCGAGACCTTACCTTTCAAATATTTGTGAAATAATATTTCTCAAAGGGAAAAGGTCATTATTATATAAGATAAGCTTTAACAGTACTGCTGTCGAATTAGATTTTCTTACTACAATGGCACTGAAGGAGGGTGTACCAAAACCAGGAAGAAGAGAGTCTCCCAGAGGCATAAACGTAGTTAGAAAGCAAAATCTGATTCAAAAACTAAAATCTATGGGTATTCCCCAAAATAGACTCATGGGGAATCCAATCTTGATGATTGATTTTTCCAATATGTACACCTATATATTTTTTTCGTTTGTATTAAAAAAATGTGTTTATTTTGTTGATTTTATATTTTTCCTATAATATTCCGACTTTTATTATTACTAGTATTATTACAGTCGATTGCAAAAAAGATTTTTTAACTTTATCTTAGCTAACATGATGATAAAATTTGACGTTTGTCTATGGCATTTGCCTAATACCAAACGTCAATGTCAAATATTTAACATTTAGTTAGGGTTTAACTTCTTTCTGCAATCCACTGTTAGAGTAACACTTATTAAAGTTTTGCTATATTTCTATTCTCAACCCATTATTAATTGTTACAACAAAACATGGTAATTAATAGGGCATTTCATTATTTTCCCAAGATATTCATAAGCCCAAATGTAGTAAGTTCATGTCATTATGAAAAATCATCTTAATCACTACGACAATATGTCGTATCTGATTCATCCAAATTTAAAAAGACGCAACTAACATTGAGATACGTCAGAATCAATAATTTTTTTTTTAATATTTACTAAGTCATAACGTCGTAATTTTCAAAAACTCAAATATCTTCTTTTAGGTAATATTCGAAATACCAAAGGGTTTATGTATCTCAGATGTATTATATTTCTCAGCTGAATCCAACAAAATCACAAAAATCACTTACAGAAAAAAACAGTTTTAGACTCAACATTTTAAAACGCGAATATCTCAGAATCTCATTATCATTAGTTACGACCTCTTGTCTTAGCACGGCAGTATTAGCCCAAATTAGATTTTATGTACCTAGTTATAGAACCAGAAATCCTCTGACTTTTTATGTAGATAGTGCTCGTACGAATTACTACCTAAATTATCCAATAATTACTATGTGTAACTTATATAATCAAATTCGTTGTGATTGTGATTTATTTAGTATAGGTATGCCTAGACTAAAGAAAAAACTGTGCGAGTTATTTCAAAAATAATTTCATATTAATGTTTGCTATTTTAAACTTAAGAATATTTCTCCTATTCTGTAATTGTATTGTAAATCTGTTGAGTTTGTAATAAATAAATAAATTTTGCAATCATGGTTCCCGATATTAAATTCTCAACTATGTTTATTTCGTAGAGGTACAATATATAATTTATTTTGATCAGATATGATTTATTTGTGAACTTCAACTTTTGAACATACAGTGTTAAACGAAAACTGCCTCTGTGTACTTATTAGATTACTTGTATTGGCTATATGATTTTAAATAGTGTTTTATGAGTTTTAACTTATATTTAGTTTTATATCTGATAAAATACACAAAGTAAATTAGGTACTTAAAATAATTTTTGAAGTACTTAAGTCTTTTTAATATCGAAGTACCTACTATCGAAAAATACTTCAAACTAAAACTAATTAGTATTAAAAATCTTAAGTATTTCTACAAATCACTTTAAGTAGATTAGGATTTTGTAGTATAAGTAATAAGTAATACACCAAAATTTTAAATTTTAAGTGCAAGTACAAGTATTTTTTAAAAAAATACTGAATACATTGTCCCAAGTAACAATAATTACTTCCTTTAAGTACATTTTTGTATCCAGTACCTCACTTCTGCTCTCTAGTTTTCCGTTTATAAAGCCTTTATAATGACGTCAAAACAAAGGTTCCTAAGACTCTTTTCAGTACATCTAAAATATATTAAAACTATTACTGGAAAATAATGACAACACTGCGGTAATAAAACCCATCCACCAATATAAGATTATATGTCGGGGTAGTGTTGCCCTAAAAATATATATTGCCTTTATTTAAAAATTAATACTACTTACATACGAGCAAATATATATATATATATATATATATATATATATATATATATAAAGATAGAAAAGGATCATTGCATTCAGATTAGACCTGGGTGGCCACTCATTATGTTCCCTTCTTCCAATCAAGTTAATCATCTAAAAATACCCGCCCAGACATTTAATTCTTGGGCATGCTGAGTAAAAACAAAAAAGTAAATTACAAAAAAACGTTATAAACTCGACCCTTTATTTTAAATGCTTCATGAAATAGTCTTGGATTTTCATCTGATCAATACCGACAGTTATGCCTATATACAATACCGTTTAAGTAAAACTAAAACTCATCCGAAAAACAGATTTTAAGGATTCTCCTGAAATTTCCTAATACTCGGGTTGGATCTACTGCTACATGACCTAAAATAACCCTTCCCTCGCTTCGCAAACTTGGCAACCAGTTACAAAACGTAAACAACGAATACATTTTTTTCAAGAAAGGTTGCGTTAAATAAAGCCGCTGTTACTCGCACAGTGTCGTTATTTTTAAAAAACAATTTCATAATTTCCACCCTTTCCCCCACGGAATACGTCATTTTAATTCTACTAAAAATTAACCATCGTTGTGACATGGTTATAACGTTCTTAAAAATTCACGATGGACTGCGGTAAATCGAATACATGGTGCGTACACAAACTTTTTTTTGACAAAAAATTAACAAATAATTAAATACTTCTCAAATGCCAGGTCTGATAGGAATAAGCAGTCGAGGTAATATCCATATTGTCTCTTTCACAATTTTCGTTTTCATTTTGTTATATAATCGTCAGATAGTATTGGATGAGACCTTCAAAATGTATCGTAACACCCCTTCACTCCTATCCAAAATTAGGGGGCAGTGCATCCCCCACTTAAGGGGTTAAAATTACGAAAATGAAATCAGCAGACCTTGAATTTCCCCCTTGAATCAGAAATCGACGGGTACGAGAGTTCTTGGATTTTTTTTCACAAAAATCGTAAAAAACGATGTCTAATTTGCAACCAGACCTTTAAATCTCTAACAAATTTTAACAAGCTGTCATTTCGTCAATAATAAGACGAAATTATAGAGTTATAAAGAACTCCACGAAATATTTTTAAAAAGAGGTATCAGGAACCAGCCATTCAGTGTTCCGAACTCGTGAAGTAAAGATCCCTGAAGATGTCTCATACAATCTAAGGCACAACGTCAGAAGGTGATTCCATTTTGATACGGTCTATTCCCAAGAAGAAGTTTATTAAAGGGACAGTATATTATTTTATAATATATTAATTTTCTATAGTTTTTTAGGGAAATATGTTACCGACCAGAGTCTTCCTGTTAGTTATATTTTATTGTTCCATTTGATGTCATGACTTCGTGTAGAATATCTTGTTTAACATCGTAGTTATGAATGTACTGACAGTTAGACTTCAATGACCCGGACCCACTTCCAGAATTGATGAAATAAAATTGTAACCAAGTTTTACTTGATCAAAATGAAAGCATGCATACCAGGAATTTTTTAGTACAGTTCTATGCAAATTGGTTTAGCTTCAAATTTCAAAGAATTGGATAAATTTAAGTCAGTGGTATTACGAACTCACTCCTTAGAGGACCAATCAGAAATTTTAAGAGATTTAAGAAAAGTACTTACATAGTGTTAAATATTTGGTGTAGCATGGGTATTAAAAACAAACAATATAGGAAATTCTATATTTTATTGCGATAAGCTGCATAATTTGTAGATAATCCGGAGTGACTATCAGATTTGAAGAATATCCATGACATTACATATTTCAAAACTATTTAACTACAAAATTAATTTTTATAAACTAAATGTGCTCAATTTTGTTAAAAATTCAAAGTATTATTTATCAAATCCAGGAATTTGCCTCATTTTGAGCTTATATGTATGACTTGCAGAAATACATGTTTTCTTAGACTTTATCTGATGTTAATTGACATTGGTCAGTTTTGCTATGTCGTAAATAAATAGCATAGTAAATAATAATATAATTTTATTCCACATTACCTCAACGCTATAACAAGGAAACTATTATTCCTGTGTAGAACATGTACGGTATTGCAGCAGGCACAATGACCTATTTTAGTCAAACGACCACCGCGATTTCTCTCTTTTAGAGCTCATCAGACCGCAATAAACTAGCGAGCTCCACGTAGGACAAAACGGAACCAGAGAAAAACTCTCTACTAATCTACTGGCTAATACCATGACCAGCATTGGATTACACTGATGATTCCTGACTTTCATTAGAAGCAATAATTTTATTACATTTATATTTCACGTTACACCAATATCATAACAAGGCTACTATGACCTTGTCTGGAACATGTCCAGTATTGTCGCAAGCACAACGATTTATTTAAGTCAAACGACGATCACGATTTCGCTTCTTTTAGAGTTCGTCAGGCCACCATAAAGTAGCGAGCCCCGTGTACAGCAAAGACACAATATTGAGTCACAGAAACAACTACTACGTTGCCTAATACCTCGACCGGCATTAAATTACACTGTCGACTTCTGATTTTCGTTGGGAGCAATGATATTAATACGTTTTTCTTCCACGTTACACTATCGACATAACAAAGATATTATGATCCCTGTCTGGAACATGTCTGCCTCATCAGGCCGCCATATTGTAGCGAGCTTCGAGTTGTCGGGCAACTAACATTTAATTCCTGACTTTCCTTGGGAGCAATATTGTTTAATACATTTAGTCACTATCGCGATTTCGCTCTTTTTAATAAGGGTAACAGGGTAAAAGAACAAAATAGAATTAGAGAAACAACTACTGTGCTGGCTAATACCTCGACCGTCACTAAATTAGCTGTTGAATTCTAACTTTCATTGCTGTAAAAATTTTAGTACACGCCAATGTCATAACAAGAATAACATGATCCCTGTCTTGAACATGTCCTGCATTGCAACAGGCACAATGATCAATTTTAGTCAAATAACGATCGTGATTTCGCTTTTTAGAGTTCGTTCGGCCGCCGTAGACTAGCGAGACCCCTTTAGGGCAAAGGCACAAAATGGAATTACAGAAACAACCATAACCCTCTCTAGAAAATCGATACAACTTATCATCAATTTTAAAACTCAAATTTTCGATACAGTTCCTCCCTATTGGACTCCTAAGATTGTTTATTTTTTCGTCAAGGAACATATTTTAATTCCCCGGAATAGCATTTTCTACCTGATTTAAGCATATTCTTAGCTTGTTTGATATGAAAAGGGGACTTAAAGACGGTCGAGCGCTTCTTATTGAAAATTTTTGACATTTCTTAAGCGAGCAGATGACACATGTTTATCTAAAAATTATACAAAGGCCTCCCATAACTGAGTGTTTCGGTGTAACATAATATTTTGTGTAATATTCTGGTAGCTTGGATAATATTGCGACCCAAAAGGAGATTAGACGCAATGTTTGTGCAGGAATTATTTTTAAAACACTTATCCAAGCGAAAGAAATTGGATACGATCTATTTTTGGTGAATCATAATAGAGGGAATATTCTTCTATTTTTGGTTGTTATTTTGGAATATGTCTTTATTTTTTGCTTGGACGCACTTGAATGATCTTCGAGATTATAATATTGTGTTTCACTAGGTACGATACACTGAGGGGACATGTGAGTAAATATTGAGTAGGTTTAGTCGTATTAATAAAGGGTATATTATTTGTATCTGGATGGCACAAATCGTAAGGGATAATATTAAAAGAAATAACATTCTTATTTTAATTTTGCCATGTACTTTCTGATACCTATCAGATTCCACAGGTTTTTACTTAATATTTTCTAAAACTACACACAATCTAATTATTTCATATAAATATTTTAAGGGGTGATAAAGGATATTATATGGAATATTTTTGTTACATGTTCTATCATGCGAAATTTCATGGATTCCGGGTTTTTGCCTTTTTTTATAGAATAGGTGAAGGCTAATAAAACATCATTGTAACTTTTATCGCATATAATATTTGCTTTTCATGTTCAAATAGTACACACAATTTAAAACAGTTCAAGATTCAAAAAGTGTTTCATTAGGAATAGTGAAGTGTCTTATGAAACAATAAATAACAATATTTTACCAGTTTTTGCCTATGCCACACTTGATTTTTGGACATAATTATAATAAATTCAATAAGTAGCTTTTATATTCACACACATCGCCATGTTATTACGTCATGTTGAATTCGTACCAGTGTAGCCTTACATCACATTTATTTTTTTACAAAATTTAAAGTCAATTGACTAGGACGTTTTTACGTTGATTTTTTAAAAACGTATTTGGCCTCCATTTTGTTCCGGTATACCAGTTTATCTCTATATCGCACTTAATGTTTGCACAAAATTTGAGATTAATCTAATAAATAGGGTGTTCAGGCTGATTTTTTAAACTTTTCTTAGGCCGCCACTTTGTTTACCTATTTTATATTCATACCAAAATATTACCAATTTGCTCCTATATATTACTGGGATTTGTGTGCAAAATTTGAGGTAAATAGGAATAATTAGTTTTTTCAGTAATAATTTTTTTAACGTTTCACTAGGCCGCAATCTTATTCCGGCATATTGGTTTCTTACCAAAATATTACCAGGTCATCCCCATGTGATCCTTAATTTTTGACCAAAAAGTTAATCACATAAGTAGTTTTTAAGCTATTATCGTGAACTGATAGACAGATAGACAAACCGACAAACGAACTGACGGAATTGATAAAATTTTTTTTTTTTGGCATCCAGGGACGCTAAAACGTGAAAATTTGTAAAACCTGAGACGATAATTTTTTCACTATAACAAATATTATATTTAGCCGCCATTTTGATCCGTCATCTTGAATTAGCACAAGTTTTACTAGTTCATCTATCTGTAAACCACAATTCATTTTGGCATGCATTTTGTAAATCAGTCCATTAAGTAGTTTTTCAGGTTGAAGTTTTAAATATTTTTCTGAACCGCCATTTTGTTCCGCCATCTTGAATTCGTACCAAAATTTTACCAGTTGATTCCTACATAATACTTGATTTTTGTGCAAAATTCGAGATATATTGTTTAGTAATAGTTTTTTTAACAATTGACTAGGCCGTAGTTTTGTTTTGCCATATTACATTTTTACCAACATTTTTCCAGGTGATCCCCATATAACCCTTAACTTTTACCCAACATTTGAATTCAATTGGCTAATTTTTAAGCTAGGCCGTGAACAGACAAACCGACAGACGGACCGACGAAATTGATAAAACACATTTTTTGGCATCTAGGGACTCTAAAACGTGAAGATATGTAAAACCTGAGATGGCGATTTTTTACGATTATAAATATTTTATTTAGTCGCTATTTTATTCCGCCATCTTGAATTGGTACCATATTTTTATTAGTTCATCTGTATACCACAATTATTAATAGCATACAATTTGAAATCAAGCCCATAAGTAAAACTGAATTTCAAATATGTTGCTAAGCCACCATTTTGTTTTCTCATCTTGGATTCATACCAAAATGTTACCAGTTGATTCTTATATAACTTGATTTTTGTGCAAATGTTCAGATAAATTGTATAAGTAGTTTTTTAGTAATAATTTTTTTCACATTTTCCCTAGGCCGCCATTTTGTTTTGCCATATTGGATTTTTACCAAAGGTGTGATTTTTTTAACGAATACAGTACTTCCCTTTTACGAGGGAAGTAATAAAGCTAAAAAATGGGTTGGATGGCGTTTTCGAACAGGAAAAGTATGATTTTTCCCTAGAATTTAACAATAATAAAATAACATGGCAAGTATTAACATCATACACATAAGTTTCAGTTATTAAACACTCTTTCCAACGAAATATACCTACCAGTACACTAATGAAACTAAACAAAGTTGTAATTCAGAACATTTTTTAGACTAAAAGATTTTAAAGATTAAAAAGAGCAATACCTTCGCATAATAGCATATCATAATATGTAATAATATGACCAAATATTTCCACATGAAATGTTATTAGGTCGCCACTTTGTTTTGCTACCTTAGATTCGTACCAAAACGTTACCAGTTCATTCTTACGTAATACTAGATTTTTGTGCAAAATTTTAGGTATATTGGATTAGTTTTAGAAATAATTTTTCCATTTAGGTCCATTTTGTTCCCCCATATTGTATTTTTACTAAAATATTACCAGGTCGTCATGTGACCTGGTAATATTTTATTTCACCTTAAATTTGTGACCAAATTTGATCAATCCGGTAAAAAGTCTTTTAGCAACGCTGCGAACTGACAGACAGAACGATGGAATTTTGGCATCTAGAGACGCTAAAATGTAGATGATTGTAATACATTTGAAGTCAATCGGGTAAGTATTTTTTCAGCTATGGCGCGAACAGACAAACAGACATACCGACAGACCGACGGAATCGAGAAAACGTGTTTTTTAGCATCGAGGGACCCTGAAACTGTAAAGATCTGGAAAATCTAGGAAGGTGAATATTTCCCTTTTACGAGAGAAATATTTTTTTTTAAGTATTTTTTTCCAAGTCATTATGTAGCTACTAATCATGGGTCGAATTTGGTTAAATACTGAGATTTAACGGTTATTTCTTCAAAACTCCAAGTTTGGGTCTCTAAGCCTAATTTGGGACAGAGAACAAAAAAATGTACTAAATGCTATACTATCGTTCATCTTATCTTACAAATTTTCGATTGATTTATGAATTACTCCCCTCTATATGGGTACCGTATACAAGTATACAAGCTAATTTTCATTCAATGGGGTTTTAGTATTTCTAAACAAATAGAAAATATAAATGGTGCGTCTATAGAGGAAGGTCACTATTCTCTTAATAATTTATTAGTAAAGAACACATTTAATTTTATATAAATATTATGATTTTAATAGAATCATTTCCGTATTTTCCAAAACTTTGACTTCTTCATTTTATTCGTCCAGTTGGTCGTGCTTAAGATATACCTGGTGCCTACTAAAACGCATTCTAAATGCGCCATAATGATGATATTAAGACTAAATTCTGTGTGGATTTAACAAATAGTTCTACAAATATATATACGAAATTTCACTCCTTGATCTTAATAAATGGGAAAAAAATAAACATTTACACGCGTATTTACTAAACAGGTATATATTTAGACCAGGTCTAATTTAACAGTTACAGGTTTAAAATGACATACGCAATGTGGCAATAATCGAACATATAATTTCCGTAAATGTCACATTAAAAGATCAAAATACAAGAGTTCTAACCACACTACACCACAACTTGTTACGTTCTGGACGCGCGTTTTTTTAACCAGGTTAGCATCACCAGCAGATGATATAAACTGACAGTTTATATTATTATTATCCTGCTGCTGATGATGCTAACTTGGTTAGCGAAACGCGCGTCCAGAACGTAACAAGTTGTGGTATAGTGTGGTTAGAACTCTTGTATTTTGATCTATCTTCCAACACAGGTGGTTCCAGTGTTAAGAGGTCACATTACAAAATAACAGTGACATAATAAAACATGACTGGTACACTAACAGTGTCAGTTGCCATGGCAACTATATCTGGTCTAATTCCTAAAAGTTCCTTAAGTATCTAGGTCGGAGGAAATGTCAACACGAGCCGTCAGGCGATGGTTTCTGCACGCTAAGGGTGTTAAACGCGGCTTATGACCAAGATGCATACAATGTTTTACGTCCGACGTGAAATTTAAAAAATATTTCACAACTAAAAAAAATATGGGAAACTAAGGGCACTTGCTCTTTTGAGAACCAGGTATTTTCATCTCCAGAAAACTTTATTTGACGACTCTTGAGATAACTTTATTTGACACAGAAATCATTGTTTCAATAATCGTTTCCATAGAAATACCGGCCCTGAACCAAGTAATGCTTGGCATAAACATTTGACATTCATTCATTCATTTTGCCTGCAAAATTAGAGCAGCTTCTTTCAAATCGTTTCTTTTTTTCTTCGAGTTTTGCAATAAAAATCGATGAAAGAGATCTCCCGAGAGAAATACTGGAAGCCGATGAAAAGGAGAAGACTGACCTTTTACCCGCCAAATCCAGAAAACTATATGAAAGAACATATAAAGACTATTTTTTGTAGTGTGCTGGGAGAAGTTATAAAATCTTGAGCAAATAAGATGTTGAAACTTTCCCAATGAATACTCCTGATGAAATATTTTTGATGATAAAAGTTTTCTTAGTTTTTCAAACATGTAGTGCCACCAGAAGTGAGGAACTTTGTAAACTTGAGGTTGATGATATTCAGGACCTCCAAGATTCTCTTTTGGTGTCGATAAAAGCAGCGAAAACCAAGGTAGATCTAATGTTCATGGTAGTGGATGGAAAAGAATCCTTGCCCAGTTTTAATGGACTTTATAGAAAATGTTTGGCCCTAAGACCAAGCCACAGTAAACATAAACCATTTTTTGTGTTTTACAAAAATTATAAGTGCCCTATGCAAGTTGTAAAAACACATTTGAAGTAATGTCCCGAGAGACAATTTTTAAATTTACCTTACCTTTCTTGCCGAAGCGGAAGAAAAAATTACGAATACAATACTTCATGCTGGATGTAAATCAACTAAGGTAGCTGAAGAATATATTGAAAATACCAAGATTTTTAGAGAAAAGATTGCAAAAAATTATTATCGGGTGCAAGTTGCGAAGTTTCCACATCTTCATGTCACCAAGCAACCAGTCTTCCATATCTTGTCATCGGGGTGCAAGTGGCGAGTTCCTCATTTTTATATGATAGCACAAATAAAATTCAGTTACAGCGGAGCGGAAATCGCCTAATGTTGCCAAAAAAAAACACATCCACCTATCAGTATCGTTAATTGATCCAATTAATTTTATGTTTGAATAATGACACCTTACTTCTTCTTAAATCTGCTTTGAAAGTAATCCGTTTTCCGAAGTCGGCTACAAACAAATATTAATAATGTTTTGCGTTTCTCAGCTAAATACAATTAAAATGCTTCAAACAATACTGATATTAGGAATTTTGGAAAAATTGTTCACGTCCCTTTTTTGAAACAAAGTATTTACTTTGGGAGAATCTATTTGAATTTAAGAGATTACCCAGCTATTTATATTTTAAGAAAATTTTAAATTAAATTTGTATTTTGGAATCGATATTTATGAAACGTTTTACCTGTGAAATATTTAATCTTCGACTAAATATTTCATAACTTTCGATTTCGAAACTAAAGTAACAGTATTCATTAAAACGTCTAAAGCTCATTAATTCCAGTCTGAAAAAGGTATTTTTCTTCAAGTAACATTATCAACTTGCTATTGCAATTGCACATATCTTTTTACTTGACTGGGTAAAGCCATTTAAAGATCGTCGCCTTGTAGGAAAATTTTTTTAACCTTGACCCAAACACCTGCTCTCCATTCTTTTATATACGAATCAGATTTAATTGAAGTATGAGATTATAAAAAAAGAATCTTAAGGGTTATAAAGCAACAGGAATGTCTTCAGGTTGTTTCATTAACTTTGCGTCCAGGCATTACGCATTATCTCTGCACTGCGTAGCAGCAGATGCCCTACATAACAAATGGTAATTGCCATTTCCAAGGTTCCTTAGGCTTATTATCGTACATTTTTTGCGTTTGAAGAATATCTCGGTATAAACAGATTGGTATGGTCTACCGCAGTATGGTTTGGGGGACAATGGTGTAAAAAATTAATGGAAATATATAATAACTTTAGAGAGCGGCTGGGTTATAAAAAATCTTCCAGGAGATACTTTTGCAAAAAGTTAAATTATTGCTTGTTGGTTTATTTTATTTTGCTTTAAATCTTTTATTAAAAAGTATTATACACAGGCTCTCGTTTCTATTGTTTATTCTAAACGCAGTATTCGAAATTTTATACTCACCTAATAATATTAAACTTATCAATAAAACAAACAAAAATGTCATATACAGTATGACCAGTAAAGGGCGTATCATATAGGAAATGTTTTTAATACTTGACCTGGCCAAAATTTCAGTTTGCGGAAAATTTTTAAAATAATGTAAAATCATTTGACATTTTCCAAAAAACTATAAAAACTTCCTTTTTTCACAAAATGATTATAAATGTTAACGGACAGTCATATTTGTATTTCCGTTTCATGCGTGTGTACCAGATTTCAGCTCAGTCGAATGACTCAATTTTTTTCTAATTTTTTTTTTACTTTTAATGTTTGTTCGCCTAGTTAAGATAACCGAATGTAAGTAAACCTGAATTCAACTATCAGTGCACTATTATTAATAGAATGATTGGATGAAACATTTAAATTATTTTCGTCGGCTACATTATAATTCTGGTTAGTTATTTAAATTAAATTATTAAATATATTTTATTTATTTTTAGAAAGGGTGATATAGAAATAGAAAAAATCTGTAAATTTCTTTACCCGGAAATTCCCTCGTTATGATTTTTTTCCATTTGTTAGGAATAGTGAAATGTGGCCCAATTTAGTATATATGTGTTACAAATACTGTCTTTTCATTTATATTTGTTCCATCATATTGGATTCCTACCAATATTTTACCATTTTCTTTCTACCTATGCCACACTTAACTTTTGGGCATAATAAAATAAATTCAATAGGTAGTTTTTACATTGACACATACCTCCATTTTGCTACGTCATATTGAATTCGTACCAGTTTATCTCATTTTCACATCTAATTTTTCTGCAAAATCAATTGGACTTTACGTTGATTTTTAAAAAAATTATATTAGGCCGCCATTTTATTTCGCAATCTTAAATTGAAACGCATAATATTAATCTTTACCTACTCCATTGGTCCGCAGATACTTCCAGATATTAAGTTCCTAACTGGTTTTCGTTAACGATCTCCTTGTTGTTATGTTAAAGTGGTGTATTATTTGGGCTTAGGTTCCAGTAAAAAAAAAACTTGTTTAAAACGTCAACCTTTCGCAACTTTATTGTTGCATCCTTAGGACACATAGATTTTATATCCTACATGAAACCCATATTATCAGTCCTTACCGACGGGTCTGCAGATATTTCCTAACCCCAAATAATACTCCACTCTAACAATAAGAAGATCGTTAACGAAAACCATTTAGAAAATTAACATCTGCGAACCAACGGAGTAGGTAAAGACTGATAATACGGGTTTGCATGCAGGATGTAAAATCTATATAAGTGCCCGGGGAATGCAACAATAAAGTTGCGAAACGTTGACAATTTAAAAAAATATTTTTTTTTACTGGATCCTAACCCCAAATAATACATCACTCTAACATAAAAATAAAAGGATCATTAACGAAAACTATAGAAAATTAATATATGGAAAATATCTGCCGACCAGGTATAGGTAAAAATTGATAATATGGGTTTCATGCAGGATATAGAATTTATATGTGTTCTCAGGATGCAACACTAAAGCTATACCATAATTACTTATAGCACACAATTTGTGTTAAGTAGTTTTTTGTTTTTTTGTTTTGTTCTGCCATCTTGAGTTTGTACCAAAATTTTACCAGTTGATTCCAACATAATACTTGATGTTTATGCAAAATTTAATAAATAAATTAGACAAGTCCCTTTTTCATAATATTTTTTTAACATTTAACTAGGCTGCCATTTTGTCTTTGCCATGCTCGATTTTTACCAAAATATTACTAGATCGTCCCCATATGACTCTTAATTTTTTATCAAAATTTGAGTCAATAGGGTTAGTTCTTCAGCTATACTGCGAACTGATAGACAGACCGACAGACGGGCCGGCGACGGAACTGATAAAACATATTTTTTGGCATCTAGGAACGCTAAAGCGTGAAGATATGTAAAACCTGAGAGGGTGATTTTTTTTCACGATTACAAACATTTTATTAGGCCGCCATTTTGTTTCGCCATCTTGAATTCGTTTACTAGTTGATCACTATACCACAGTCAGTTATGGCACACAATTTGAAATCAAACCAATAAGCTGTTTTCAGGCTGAATTTTTAAATAATTTATTAAGCCGCCATTTTCCAATACAATACTTGGTGTTTTCGCAAAATTTAAAATAAATTCGATGAGTAGTTTTGTAATAATAATTTTTTTAATATTTCACTAAGCCGCCATTTTGTTTCGCCACATTGGATTTTTACCAAAATGTTACCAGGTCATCTTCATATGACTCTTAATTTTTGACGAAAATTTCAAGTCAATCGGGTAAGTGGTTTTTTAGCTACGCAGCGAAGAGACAGACAGACAGACCGACGGAATTGAGAAAACATGTTTTCGTCATCTAGAGACCCTGAAACGTGAAGATCTGAAATAACCTCGGAGAGTGATTTTTTCACGATTACAATACATACTTTCCTTTTACGAGGGAGGTAAAAAGGAGTTTTCTCAGTTTCGTTTTTATTAAAAAGGTAGTAAATTTGTACTAACTAAATAACCCAAGATAAAAATATATCAAATTGTGGGAACTTGATAAACTTTTGCATCAAGTTGCATTTATGTTTTCTTTAACAAAATGCCGTTTAAAATAAAAAAATTGATTAGGAAAATGCATCTAGGGGATGAATTTATCTAAAATAAATCGTTTAATTCAGGTTTACTAACATTGGGAGGTGTACAAGCAAGTTAAAAAATTTAGAAAATTTTTAAACCAACCGATAGCGCTGAAATTTGATAAGTAGCTATAAAATCAAGAAAGTTTTTGTCTTACCATTTTTCAAAATTTTGAGAAAACCAGTAGTTTTCTGTTATTTGTTTAAATATCAAATTTGATAAGTAAGATAAATCAAGTGACTCACTTTATGTTCTGTATTATTTTTCAAGCAAATAAGTTTTGCCAATTCAAATTCTACTAAGTCAATTATTAAAAGAAAATCCATATGATGCATACTTTTTTTGCCACACTGTAGAAAACCGCTTATAGGTGTTACCTAAAAAAGTATGCACCAAACTACATTTACGTACGTTTGCCATAAAAAAAGTGAAGTTATGACGTTGTAGCCAACAACAATTTCGATTTCCACACGAAACTCTTAGTTTCTCTTAGAATACTTAAATTCCCCTGTAGGTACTGATACTAAGTCGCACAGGATATCGATAAACAAACTCTCAGGACATTCATTTCCTTAAGCACACTTCAGTATATTAAACTACTCAAATCGTCATTGTTGCTTTAAACACAGGATATGTAGATAGATGCGAAAATAGAGAATATAGTAAAACCCCGACTATCTGGCCCCGATAGGACCGGGTGAGTTACGGATAACTGAAAAACACGGATAATTCAAGCACACTTATTAGATAATTTATTTTATTGTGTAAATAAATATTTAAATGTATTAACGCATTGATTTGTTAGACACATCTTAGTTTCGAACATCAGCTCAAAAAATATTGAAATATACACGAAGATTATGAGCACACAACAAAATATTTTTCGAGATACATTGTACAATTGAATTTTCATTAATATATTACATTGTATATAAAGCAGTACTAAATCTTATTTAAAATGACCAAGAATATAGATATTAGTTAGTTAAAAAAAATTGCCTGGATAGTCTTTGCGAAACAAAGCGTGGTTATATAAGTAACGAAGGTGTCTTGGAATATAGTCAATAATTTTATAGTGATATAAAAAATTCGTTTATTCTTGAAGGATTTTATATTTTATATTGTCATTGTTACGTTTCTGAGGTAATCTTCCAAAACTTTTAATTTTATAGTTCAGGTAACGAAAACGTAACCAATACTAGTATAAAACTGGAGATTTAAGGATCTGCATTACTTCAAATGCCACTACATCCTACTATCTCCCCTACTTACTATATTACTGACATATTTAGTTTAATAGGACGATAACGTAAAGATATCCATATATGCCATCATATACGAGACTCGTAAGCAGGTGAATTTTATAAAACGCGTATGTTTTATAGCTCTCGGCAAAAAATAGTGCAAGGTAACTGTGATTTTCATTTAGACATGTAGATAATAACGCTAAGAAATGTTAATAATGCTTTGGAGAAGAAAAGAGGCGTACATCTTTATACTCAAGACATATTATTAAATTAATTGAGAAAAAATGTACACGAAAAAGAACATGGTTATAAGTAAACGCTAATGGAGTGCAAAGTGGTACTGTTGTTACTATTTAGATATTATTTAACATAATAAACAAGTAATACAAATTTGCTTCAGGCGGGTATTATATTTATTAAATTACTGGCAAGAGCCGAATAAGTATATTTTATATATTTATGAAGTCAAACATGGTCATAAAAGTGCCCATAGAGGGTAGTATTGACATTATCCTGTCAATTACTGTGATTAATATCTTACCGCTATTCACGACGTAATACTGATTTATATACAAAAAAATTAGCATGTTAATTGTAGTGAAAATCTCGGAGTTTAGCATGCATAAGTATTGATGGTATGTGTACAAGCGACTAAGTAGATGTTATTTGTTAGCAATAAGGCAGACCTGTTAACCAAAATGACAAAAACGCGTATGACGTGAAAAATATCGACCTATATTTCTGTGTATCGGTGCCTCCGCAATGTATATCAATTATTAAAAAGTATTAAAATCATGAAAAATATATACTATTTTATGTATAACCTTACGTTTTTTCAAGTAGTTTTCGTAATATGTGCCATATGTTCACTCAAAATTCACAAGATGACAAACGTGAGGCAAAGAACTTTCTCGTAAACTACAATCTAGACAACGATATTGCCAAATGTAAAAGATGATTTCCTTGATAATTTCAAATAAAATATTGATTTTTTTTTGTAAAAATTCCTATCGCATAGCCAACCAGAGTCAACAACTTCCACTTCTGCTCCTGTAGGAGTAATGTGTGTTTATTTTTCCAGCAACTTTTTTTAAAAATTGCTTCAAGATATCTGAACGGACCAGCTATACATAGAAAACTTTATTTCATTTAGACTTCGTTATATTTTAACAATAAGTCTTTGTTTCTAAGATCCTGCAACAGTGCTAGATTAAAGAAAATACTACCCATTTTGATGAAACTCTCTTCACGTCTATAGAAAAAGCCGAATTATTTGCAGAACAATTTATCATAAATTCGAATTTAATCACTCCACCCTTCTCCTTTTTCTATTAAAATCTCTTTTGCAATATAATATGCACAAAAAGCTTGACATATTTTTAAAAATAAAAAGTATGTCGCCAATAAAGGGTTCTTTTCGATATTACGACAGAAATTGTAAAATTTCTTAAAAAAATTAAATCTATTGGTATTACTTTTTTTATGAGAAAATAGCAAAATGAACCCAAACAAGCTAGTGAAAATCGCGCTTGATATCTTTTTCCTAACCTAAGATATCAGTGAAATAAAATTTAATGAGAAAATTCAATGAATTTTAATAAGTTTTTGAATTTTTTTTGTAATTTATTCGTAAAATGGTAAAAAGTAAGTAATGCTAAAACTAACTTTTAATAAAAAAAGGTATAATTCGTGCTTAGGCGTATATTAACTATATAGATACCGATATGTATATATTAAGTAGCAAGCAATGGAAGATAAAATAAATGCCTGAACAATATTGGAAAGAAACGTCAAATTTTATTTAGATTCAGTAATTTATGTTACTTCCATATTTTAAGCTTTTAAAATGCCTTATAAAAATAATGAAGCTGTTGACATGGTTGCTGTTTATTTCGAATGTCTTCAAATGCGCAATAGCTTAAAAATTTTACGCCGAACGATATCCAGATCGACGCGCGGCGTTGATAGCTTTCGGCCTTCATTCCAAAAACATAAATATGGAAAAAATGAAGAAAATATCATTAATGTTTTGACATATATTGAATTTAATCCTCGTGTTAGTACTAGAGCATTGTCTCTCGCCTTGGGCGTATCACGTACTACTGTTAAAAATATTTTAAAGGATCATATGTATGTATGTATTTTTTTATTTTTAAACTGCACCCATATTATTTATTTTTACATCAAGCCTTGAATGAACAAGATCTTGACCGTAGATTGGATAATTGTTATTGGATGTTTGGCATTATAAATCAAAATATTCAATTTTTATTTCGAATTCCTTCGACGGATGAAGCAACTTTTAACAGTGGCGGTAGCATTATTGCACCATATTTCTTCGATCGACCAATAACATATGGCAAAATTTGATTTTGAAACTGGCCAACTCATTCATGATGGCAGCTACGCCCCCTAGCGACCATTTTAGAAACCTAAAAATAATTATCAGGAATTTATTTGGCTACCTTAGTAATAATTTTTTTTCCGCAAATCTTTGCATTGAGCAGTTTCTGAGATATAGCACCTTGCACGCTTACTTCGCAAACCCTGTATATCCTAGCAGTCAAGTTTAATATAATATCAACAAAAAATACGACATTAATCTGTAAAAACTGCGAAATGCTATTTTATTGGATGTCAATAGTCGCTGTTTAGTCTCTCCAGTATACATTTTCAAACACTCGTAATGTGTCTAGCCATGACGTGAGATTCCACTTTTTGCATCCATTTCCATTTGTTATCTATTAGTTTCCAAGTGGGTCGGTATCCGTCAAGACAAACTGCATGAAATAATTTTGGTAATTTTTAAATTACAGTACAAAAACCAATCGAAACTTTGTAACCTGGCATTTGACAGTTACTCTTCTTCTGAATATACTGTTAAGCTAGGTGAAAAAAACTAAAACTCTCCTAATCCTTTGTTTAAATGTTTTATATCGGTTGTTTAATATTTTAGTTATCCTAAGCCCTTTTAGCGTTTTTCATTTTATAAAATTAGGCAAAATTATTAAACTATCAAATGTATGTACCTATTCGGACGTTACTACACTTTTAATAAACACTACTGATAGTCATACGAATTTTAGCTTAGCACTATTTCTGCAAAAAGATATACGCTAATGATTTTATTCAAATTCTATTTTTTATGCACGTTTAGAACAGCACAAACGGAGCCTTAAATCTTTGTAATAAACAGGTGCGATTTAATTTTTTGCAGCTATATTAAGAAAACACATTAATACTTGAAATACCAAAATTGTATTTTAAACCCGCTTACAAAACCAAAAACTCAATTATTTATATATTTAGTTAAGATATCTAACGAACGACCGATGAATGAACATTTTTAAAATTCTGTTCTGCAACGAAATCATTTATGAGAAGAACTTTTAATCTTAAACAAACTATAGCAATTATGTCCTAATTGTTTCGATGCATATTCAAATAACCGTTTCTAATGGTAACAGAGTAATAGGTATTAGGTGTGAGATCAAAACCTAGACATTAAAACAAAAGTCGATTAGGTCACAAAAATATAACATGATATATCGTCCACTTAAATATTTAAGTAAGAAACACAGTCAAATAACATTCATGAATAGATATATGCATTTATGTAATGCTTTTTAGAATATTCTGCACTTGATCCTATGATAATGGTTGTTTACATATAATATTCTGCATTTAATTTTATTATCTTTACTTAGTGTTAAATAGGTAAAAACTTTAAAATTCGTAAACTTAATTCGTTTAATTCGTTTTTTACAAAACTAATATAAAATCTTGAACACTCCTTTATATAAATGTACTAAATTATAGGAAAAGAGATTTTTGTAATGGAATACAATTTTTGTGAATTTTTTCTTTTATTAAATATATTTAAAAAATTCCTTATAGTTTTTACTAAGTTTATTACACCTATTACGAGTATGTGTAAGTTTATGCTCTAAAAAACATACTTGTACAATAGAGAAAAGTTATTCATCTGACCGATAATCCTAACATCGCAAGAGACACGGGTTTCGACCCGTGGGCGTATTTAGAGGGGGGGGGCGCAAAAGGGAAAAATACCTCACCCTCCTCAACCCCAGATGACAAGCCAGAGCAATTTTTGTAACCAAAAATAATTTTATAAAAAAAAAATTGTTGCATTGCTATTTTTTTTAGTTTTTTGCCAATGCCAATACCTGAACGATAAACATTAATTAACCATTGGACTTGTAACCGCTCTTGTAATCATAACGAGTCACGTTCCTGAAAATTAAATTTAGCTTACTGACCGGTTAACAAGATGCGTTTGTTTAAAAATTTAAACATTGAACTAAGATAAACAAAATATCTCACCAGAGTGACTTATTATAAAACTGAAAAGTAGTGATGATAAAAAAAAGTGTTCACAGATGGTAACAATAAAACTTTCAAACAACGTCAAACTATTCCGAAGCTGCATTCTACATAATTTGATCAATAAGAATTGTTGATGAAGAAGCAAGAATAGCGTGAACAGTCAGTCCATCTTCCTCTCTCTACAAATATTGCTTATGAAGGAACTCCAATAAAATTAGCAATTTTTTGATTACGTTTAGTTGGATTTAGTTCAATTCTAGGAGCAATAAATTTTATTTCAAATTTGGTATGCATATACCTCTAGCGTGATAATATGACACTTCCGTTTATAAATAATTCAAGAAGGTGGCTCCAACATGGCGAACAAAGTTTGTCATTTGTGCAGATTCGACTGAAAAAACTGTCATTACTTTACCTTCTCCAGAAAGAAATTCTAAATACTTCTATACTTTCACCTTTTAACTGTACCCAACCCAATCAAACCTAGCCCTTCCCGCTTTACTTCCCAGAAAGCTGTGGAGTCTGTTACTTTTTTTCACTTTCTCTACTCTGCAAGTGGTTAAAGATCAACTTTACTTCTAACTTAAGGCAACAACAGTATCAAATACTTTCACCATTTCGTGGACTGTCAGTGGATAAAAGGAGTGTTAAGTAGAACATTTGTCACAAGTTGTGTAAACGATCTTAAATAAATATAGGGTCCTCAGATTAAAAATTTAAAACAGAACATAATTAACTGCAATAAAAAATAACTTTTTAAATAAGATATCAATTATTAGGCTCTTTAATTTAAAATGTTCCTCAGTGAACAGATAGCAATCTTCTAATAAAAAAAGTTGATACCTATTTTTTACTACAATCAATACAGACACATACACGTACTTGCATTGTTAATCGTAGGTATAAGGTACACAAAAGGTAGCACTATACCGCTAAAGAGGAAGTCCGAATTTATCTTCATTGTGTACCAACATACGAGAGCCCTTAAGCCGGGCTCTAAATAAATTTAAAAATAACAAATGAACGCTCGAGTGATTTTTCTGCTTTCGTTGGTAAAGAAATGGCCAGAATCTGCCCTCAGAAAGTGTCAAGTTACAAAACGGTCTTCCGTTAGAAAACCAGGATCGGTTGGGTATTTTTTTAAAGAAATATGTTTTGAGATTTAACACGTGCGTCCAAAGAAATGTCGTAATGGAATATTATGGGAAGATTAATGGCCGAACGAACTTCGAACTTCCGAAAACTATTATGACGACGTAAAAACTTTATAGTAATTTATTTTTGATAATTTACGAGGACCAGCTGTATTTGCCTTCTTAATATGGTATATGCAATTTTGTGTGCACTTAAGCAGATAACAAGAAAAATCGGTAAATTACCTTTACCCTTTACCCTCGTTATGAAAATTTCCTTTTATTACGAATAGTGAAGTGTGACCCAATTTAGCTCAGTACATAGTTATTTAGAAACACATATATACTGTCGTTTGAAACATTTCTACTGAAGGCCATTTTGTTCCAATATATTCCAATATCCACAACAAAAACCGCCTTAATATTAAAACATATCTACAAAAAAATGACTATCCAAATAAATTGATAACTAAAATTCTAAACAATTTTCCGCAAACAAATAACCAAACTCAAAACAAAAAAGAAACAACCTATCTAAAAATCCCCTATATCAAAGACCTATCTAAAAAACTATCTAGAGAACTAAATAACGATTCCCTTAACGTAGCCTGTAAAAACGAAAAAAACAGTAAAGAAATTCTACTCAAAATTAAAAACGACCACACCGCTTGATTATAAAAGTAATGTTATTTATCGAATTCCATGTTCTGAATCTGATAAAGTTTATGTAGGACAGGCAGGGAGATACCTCAAAACAAGAATATCCGAACATAAAAGAAGAATGATAGAAATAAAAAAAACACCCTAATAGTGTCAACAAAAAACAAGACGTTGACAATTTAAGTACATCATACTTTAACATGATTAAATTTTGTCAACACTCTCTATAGCAATAACAATATCTGCGAACTGTAAATTTTAAAAAACTATAAATATATCAAAATTCCAAATTTTTTTTAGAAGTGAGATATCGACTGATGGTATGCGAAGGTACAGACAAATAAATATATTTATTTTAGTACTAGCTAGGCCATGGTACGATCTCTTAAAATCCTTTATCTAATAGTTTTTCCAGTTTTAAATATATGTTCTAATTTGACATGGAGTTCTGCCTTGTTTGTAAGTAGCAAATTTCCTGATAATTGCAGTAATTAGTGTATGATTGATTTTTAAAATAAGTGTCTTCATGTATATGTATGTACTATTGCACCTCTTATAATAATAATTTTTAATCTAAATCTTTGTAAATTTCGTATTGTCTCGCAAAAGAATTGTGAATGTTTTAATGTTTAAAGCTATTTAGTATGTTTCAATTAATTATGTTAGTCTAATAATATTTCTCTAGATCTATAACCATTATGTAACTATTATTAAATTTGTAACGCATAAATGTTAATTATTTCTAGAGTCCTGAGGATGACCTTATATAGGTCGAAACGTAGACTAGAATAAAATTCTGAGATTTATTATTGACCAATTCCAACCAACCCTCTTGTACAAAATATCAATCTGAGGTCACGAATCAAATAGAAAAAAAAATATATTTGATCCCTACCAATATTTTACCAGTTTCTACCTATGCCACACTTGATTTTAGGGCAAGATTTAAAATAAATTCAATAATTAGTTTTTACATTGAGACTCATCGCGATTTTGTTACGTCATGTTGAATTCGTGTCAGTTTATCCTAATATCATATTTAATTTTTCTCCAAAATTATTTGAATAAGAAGATTATTTTACGTTGACTTGTTAAACATTTTATTTGGTGGACATTTTGTTCCGCTATCTTGAATTCGTAACAGAACTTTACCAGTTTATCCCTATATTACACTTAATGCTTGCACAAAATTTGAAATTAATCTAATTAGTCGTTTTTTCCGGCTGATTTTTTAAATATTTTATTAGGCCGTCATTTTGTTTTGATATCTTATATTCATACTAAAATATTACCAGTTGATTCTTACGTAAAACTTAATTTTTGTGCAAAATTTGAGGTAAATTGGATAATAAGTTTTTCTAGTATTAATTTTTGTAACGTGTCACTAAGCCGCCATCTTGTTCCGGCATATTGGATTTTCACCAAAATATTACCAGGTCTTTCCCATAATTTTTTACTAAAATTTGAAGTCAATCTACTTGTGCAAACAGAGACAAACCGACAGACAAACCGACGGAATTGATAAAACATATTTTTTGGCATCTAGGGGCGCTAAAACCTGAAAATATGTAAAACTTGAGAGGGTGAGTTTTTCAGATTGCAAAAAATTTATTTGGCCGTCATTATGTTCCGCCGTCTTGAATTACAACCACACTCCCTATACTACAATTAGTTATAGCACACAATTTGAAATCAGTTCGTTATGTAGTTTTTTCAGGCTGAATTTTTAAATATTTGTTAAGCCGCCATTTTGTTCCGCCATCTTGGATTCGGACCAAAATTTTACCACTTGATTCCTACATAATACTTGATTCTTGTGCAAAATTAGAGATAAATTGGATAATCACTTTAGTAGTAATAATTTTTTTCACTAGGCCGCAATTTTTACCAAAATATTACCAAGTCATCCCAATATGACTAATAATTTTTGACCAAAATATCCAAAAATGACCGAAATTTAATGGGGTAAGTAGTTTTTTAGCTATGCCGCGAACAGACAGACCGACAGACAGATAGACGGACAGACCGACCGCGTCGAGAAAACATGTTTTTCGTCATCTAGGGACCCTGAAACGTAATAATATGAAAAAATTTCGGAGAGCGATTTTTTTACGATTACAATACTTCCCTTTTACGAGGAAAGTATAATGCATAAAAAAGCAAAAACGCGACTGTGTAGAACTTGTATATAAGTATAAGAAAAGAAAACACGAACCGTACCAAAATAAGTCACATTTTATTATATAATAATTACCCTGTATGTCGTATTAAACTACTTCTGAATCCCCCGGCTACCGAAGAAATTCATATATTATTTCCGCAGGACTAACTCATGTATTATTTTTATTTTACTTACGTACATTTGGTAAAGAAAATTCGGCATAAAACATAAGTTAGAAATTACAAAGCAGGATCCGTGAAATTTATTCTAATTTTTTATCTTTATCCATTTTTACCGCCCCTAAAAGCATTTCAGGAGATATTTGCAAATTTTGGTCTCAGGTCAGGTTAAAAAGTTCATCTTGTCAAAATGTTTCGTCAAACTTTAAAAAATGCAGAGTTTCCGTTAAAAAAAGAAAAATTTAGTTTTTTTTTTCAAATTCACCTTAAAAAATTTTTGGACCTAGGACAAAATAAAAGACACGTCACAAATATATTTTTTAAAAAAGCTTTTATATATAAACTATTGAAGTAAAAAAAATGCGTAATTAAACTTACATAAACAGAGAACCTTCGAATATTTTTAAATATTTTCTTAAATGGTTAAGGCATTATTTCAAATGTGATGACGTCTCACGCTTCAAATTTTAAAGAAAATATTCAAATTTTTATAAGTTCTGTATTCATGTAAGTGTAATTATTTTTTACTTTTTAGTTCAACAGTTTATAAATAAAAGCTTTTTAGCAATATTATTGTGCACCATATTATTGTATTGTCATCGGGTTCATGTATGTACATATACCAAATCTCAATCAATTCCGATAGCGGGAACTATTTTTTATGTTTATTTTATTTTGTACTTTTTAGAATTTTTTTACGCGCCCTGAATAAAAACAATAATTACTAAAAAACTGGTTATCCATTTTGTAGGAAAATAAATTGTCATATAGGAATGAACTGGCAACATTTTGGTACGAATATAAGAAAGCAAAACAAAATATCAGATAATAAAATATTTAAAAAATCGGCCTGAGAGAAACTACTCATTAGATCAATTTCATATTGTGTGCAAGTATTACGTGTGATATAGAGATAAACTAGTTAAGTTGCGATACGAATTTAAAATGGCAAAACAAAATTAAAAAATTTTTCTTAATTAACGTAAAAAAAATATTATTCAATTGACTTTAAATTTTGCTAAAAAATTAAATGTGATTTAGGGATAAACTGATACGAATTCGACATAACGTAACAAAATGGCGGTGTGTGTCAATGTAAAAAATAACTTAAAGTCGAAATAGAAGCAACATATTCATATAAAATGTATTCAAATTCGGAAAAAAAACATTTTTTGAAAATACTGTCAAGTTCCACATATTATGAATATAGCTCAGTCACATTTGTCTACATTTATTATTGGTTTATTCCAAAAAAAAACTAATATCAGAGTGAAAGTTTACCTAAATCCATTAATAAACCCATGTGGTGCGAACTTTAATAAAAACACTGTATTTTACAGACAGAACTGATATTTTCATGCTTTACCTCTCTTAAGAAGAAAATATTTTTTTGGAGGTCAAAATACATCGTGTTTTAGTGACTAAATTTTAAACATGCTAGTTTTTAGGACATCTAATATTGTTAATCCGTATTCAAAATCCAGCTGCATTCTGAAACTTAATTAACGCTTTATAAATCTATCAGACTCCAATTATCCAAAATAGAAAAAAGACATTTTCGAGTAAGTTACGACAAACAGATTTCACACTAACGACTGCTAACATACACAGTTATCCGAAATTAACTAGCGTGCTAAACAACGTTGAAAATCAATGTCACCCTTGTACATCATTCTCTAAAAGTCACGCTGCATCCGAAATTCAAAGAAAAAATCGACATCCTGCACACAACTTCCCAGATACATCCCAAATTTGCTCTGATCCGCCCACTTCCCTAAAAGTCCGTTCCTTTCTCATTTAATGGCCTAAAACTGACGAAAAAACGTTCGATCTATTTGAATTTTTGACTTTTGAATGCCTGCTTTGATTTCTTGTCTCGTTTCAAGCATCAAAGGAGCCCAGGAAGAAAAGACTGGGAAGCGAAAAGGTTTGACAAAGGCTGGAAGAAGGCAGAACTATTGATAATAATACTTCTTACGCTATGACTGGGGTTGGTGTGGTTTTCGAAATCTCCCGAATATGTTTCCTTTGCCACTACAGACTTTGATGTTAAATATATGTAAAGAAACCTATTCAGTTTTGCTTATAATGGAAATAAATTATGGCGTTTAGGAATCGGTTTTGTCAACACGTGTGAGACGGTCAAAGAACTAAAGAGATGCCTTCTCCTTGAATCGAACTCGAAAACGATTTTGAATGGGACATTTTAGAATTGGTTTACTAAAGCTATTTAGAAAAATATAGGACTCTTAACGGTCGAAGAAGGAGATTGCATTATTTTGGCTATAATAGCTGGAATATTTTTCTTAGTCGATGTCGTTAAGGATTTACTTGAAAAATTACCATACTGTTTGCTAAGGTTTACGACACAATATTAAGGACAATTCCGTGGGACAAGCCAAATTTATTTTGCTTCGGTCTCTTCGCGGCGTGGCTAAAAAACTACTAATCCGATTGCCCTCAAATTTTGGTCAAAAATTAAAGATCATATTATAATTTTTTATTCACATTAGGATATTATTTATTTTTCAAATTTTTACATAATCTACACGGTGTATAAAAATCAATGTAAATAGGTGAATAAAACACCACAGACTTATACTATATAGAAAAAAATCGCGTCGCAGGCAATCTTTGAAGGTAACATTTTTTAAAGTAAAACCTAAAGATTTATATTTAGGTTTATTATACAGAGTGCACAAAAATATAATAATGAAAAGAAAAACCGATTGAATAATGAGATATATTGTACGGGCTGTATAAAAAGTATGTGCAAAATGTGAATAAAAAATCATACGTCGAAAGAGATTTAGGTTTTGATATTTAGGTGTGCTATATGGAATGTTTTGGACGAATGCAAAAATATTGGTAATACAAATTTAACGTAAAATAAAAAGTTTTTTTTTTTTTAAATAATGAAATATTGTACTGAATAAGTAAAAAGTAACGCAAGATGGTGAATAAAAGATTACGGATTGATATTTTGGAGGCGAAAAATTGGCGGTCAGTAAAAAAAAAGTTTTCTTTTACCCCAACAATTGCGCCGTATCGCGCAACCAATTAAATTATAATACTCAAGATATACATTCATGAATCAAAGGACATCAAGGACTTTATATTATATTTATATATTATAGTCATTGGTAACATTTTGGTAAAAATCACATATGGCGAAACAAAATGGCAGCTTTGTTACCTTAAGTTTTGCACAAAAATCAAGTATTATGAAAAAATGAACTGGTAACATTTAGGTATGAATCCAAAATGGTGAAACAAAATGGCGGCTTAATATAATATTTAAAAATTCAGCCTGAAAAATTACTTAAGAGGCAAATTTTGTGCAATAATTAATTATGGTATAGAGATGAACTGGTAAAATTGTGGTACGAATTCAAGAAGGAGGTACAAAATGGCGACCAAATAACATTTTTTAATCGTGAAAAAATCAGTAGGTTTTACATAAGTTCACGTTTTACCGTCTCTAGATGCCAAAAAACATATGTTTTATCAATTCTGTCTGTCTATTTGTTGGTCAGTTGGTTCGCGGCATAGCTTAGGAACTACTTTCCCGATTGACTTGAAATACTGGTGAAACATTACGGGACATATGGGGATGACTTGGTGATCTTTCGGTAAAAATCTAGAGTAGCAGTACAAGATGGAGGCCTAGTGAAACGTTAAAAAAATTATTACTAAAAAGCTAGTTATCCAATCAAATGAACCTCAAATTTTGCATACAAATCAAGTTTTATATAGGAATGAACAGGTAACATTTTGGTATAAATCCAACATTTATTTATTTATTTATTTATTTATTTAGGATACAAACAGGTTTTAAACCAAAGAGTAGTACCCACTTATTTAAGTGATAATTATAATACATAATCATGTATTAAACCTAAGCCTAGATAACAGGACAAAAATATAGTGATTACTCAGAGTCAAAGAAAAATAATCAAGATTTAGATTCGGTAGATACCTTTTCGCGCATCTTATCATTCGGGAAATTGGTGAATATTGTGAACCATTTGTATTATGGAAAGGTATGCGAAAAGTTTTGTGATTTCTTTATGGTGGCGGTGCAGCATTTAAAGGAATTGTCGCGAGTAGCTCTGGACAGTCAACTCTATTTGTTAAAATCTTACATAAGTAAGTAATTTCAGAAAATAATCTTCTTTTTTCCAGTGAGAGCATATTTATACTTATTGTTATATAATTTATGTCTCTATAGTTAACAATATTTTGCTTAGATCGTAAGCACGTCAAAAACCTATTCAGACCCCTGCTAATCTATTTATGTAAACAGCTTATGCTGGTTCCATACAACAGAGGCGAAATTAAGTTTACTTATACTTATATATATGCCTAATAAAGGCTACAAAGCAATAAAGTTTCTCACTGGTCTGCTTATGAAACCCAACATTTGACAAGAACTTGTGACTAAACAATCAATCTGCTTATCAAACAATAGTTTTTCATCCAAGACTATTCTTTCAATACAATATTGCTCGAAACCTTGCAGGTCCTCCTGCAATAGGGGACAGTCAGAGAATGATTTTACTGCTCTATATATTTTTAAATCGTCTGCATATAGAACGAACTCGGAATTAGGAGAACACGGTAATATATGCTTAAGGTAGATTACAAATAATAGAGGTCCCAAGTGGGACCCTTGCGGGACTTCAGAATTTACTGGAAGTATGTCCGAGCTTGTTCCATTTATGCCGATTGGAACACATAGCAAAATATATTGATGGCCTAATAAATTATTTAAAAAATTAGTCTGAAAAACTTTCGATTAGATTATTTTAAAATTTTGTGCAAACATTAATTGTGATATAGAGACAAATTTGAACTGAAGTTAAATAAACAAAATAGCGGCCAAATAAAATGCTTAAAAAATCAAGGTAAAAAAATCTATTTATTCAATTGACTTTTAACTATTGCAGAAACATTCAATGTGAAATACGGAAAAACTGGTACGAATTCAACATGACGGTACAAAATGGTGATTGAATTTATTTTAAATTATACCCAAACATCAAGTGTGGCATAGTTAGAAGCTGGAAAATATTAGTAGGAATCCAATACGCTGGAACAAAACGGTGCCCAATATAAATGTTTAAAAAGACAGAATATATCTATTACTAAATGACTATGTATCTAACCAAATTGGGTCACATTTCACTACTCCTAGAAGCAAAGATTCATAACGCGGAAAGTTCCAGGTAAAGGAAATTTGCTTGCTTTGTCTTGTATTTATATAATTTTACACTCAGTCTTCACTAAAAAGTCTAAGATAGTGTTTTCGAATCGGCAAAAAAATATTGTGGTTTGTAATCTGATCCACTATGGGTTTTTATATTGCACATTAAAATTTTCTAGATAGAATTTAATAATTTAAAGTGGCAGCGTCAACAATTTCAAACTCTTGAAAATGAAAAAACAGCAACACAATACCTAAGTAGTTTGAAAATTATGAGGGCCAATG
>JAUTXW010003846.1:0-64924 GCA_030620095.1 Kuschelorhynchus macadamiae | reverse complement strand
CACATTTATCATAATTTCACGTAAGTAGAGGGGAAAAAAAAAAAAATATATATATAAAGTTGTAATAAACCAAAAAAACGAGAAATAATCAACACTCAAAAATAAGAAAAATCACATGTAGGTCCACCCCACTGGTAATTTCCAACGACAATCCTAAAGCTTATAAAATATACAAGCAATAAATAAACAAATAACACAATGTCCTGAAAAGCAAAATAAAATTAATTTATGCTAAGGCGTATTGTCTAAAAGCTATATTAATATTATTAACTTACATTTTAAGTTGACTTATTTATGCAGTGAAAATTAACCTGCATTTAAATAATCTAGTATTACCAATCGTTGTACTTTCACCGGAGAAGAAAAAAAAAAAAAAATTAACAACTTGTATGTTAATATCCAGAAAAAATTCTGAAGGGAAAGTAAACCTATCTGCTTAAGGTAACTCAAATTAAAAACAAAATTAGAAATTTATGAGTTTTTTTGTTTTTTTTTGTTAGCGCTAAGTATTTGTATATAACCTATAGTTAACTCAGTCAACTTGGACAGTACTTGTAAATCTTTATTTATAAAAAAATTAAGTATTTTTACTTTGTTATATGCAATTTAATTGAACACTAAGAGAAGAGAGATAGTGAGAGAAAAAAAAAAAATTAGTTAACTGATATAATTTACTATATCTTCGAAAATTATCGTGGTTTATACACTAGACTATTTTTTTTTAAATAAGAGGAAAAGAAGATATTTTTAGAGAGGAAAAAAAAAAAAATCCATTCGCTACAAGCTCTTTTAGACAATTCGCGACCAATTCGCAACAGTTTATACTATATACGATGACGTTTAATTGCACACAAACGCCAAAGGAGTCGCAACGAGTTAGTAAAATACCTACTACAATAAAGTTCAGTATTGTTGTGTTAGTTATTTCTGAAAATTTATTTTTTTTTTTTAAATTCGATAATCAATTAATACTTTATAAAATTTATTTTTCGTTTATTTCTATGCTTATTTTCCACCGACAACAAAACTAATTGCAATTAATAAAAATTAATATAATAATAATAACAAAAAAAAAAAAATCAATAGGTAATAGGCTTTCCTAATTCTTTTTTTTTTAGAATACACACAACAATACATAAACTTTGTTAGTATCTACAGTCGAAGTTCAGGTTCTTGAAGAGATCTGTGATTCCAATTGAAGTTCAAATTAGTACCTCTAAAACTTTAACGCTGAAAATCCCTATCTATCCATCTATCTACAAAATATTTATTTAAAAAGAAATTAAATAGTCTTAAATATTTTAGTTTCAGCCTGCGGCCTTTTTATTAATTTATTGAGAAATTATCTCTTTTCATTATTTATTTGTGGCGCATGAATTCTTTTTACTTAGAGAAAAAAAAAATGGAAGTTCTTTCTCAAAAGTTACATAAAATAAATCAACTGTGCAAGAAAACCAAAATAAAATACATAAAAAGGGGTATATACTGCAGTCTTGCAAGTTTCATATTTTATCCCTTTTAGCTGCCAACCAATTTATGTTACAAGATAGTAGATCTTCAGTCGAGCAAATTTATTATTTTAATCTTATTAATTTATGGTAGCGTATTTCATATTACCTATTCTATTAAACTAGATAAATATTTTAATTTAAAGTTCAGAGGCACTGTGACAGTTGTAGTTTCTCCTAACGACGTCGAGTATTCTTCTGGTTAGATATTCAAGAGGGTTAGTATAATATGTTTATCTTACCAAAACAGCGGCCAATATAAAGAACTGCAACGACACTGGAGAAGACTTCTTTTTTCGGGAAAATCCCTAAACGCAACACCCGTTGTTCAGTGAAGAAATAAAAGAAAGAACTTTAAACAACACTTAAAATCTATTGAACAACTTCAAAACTAAAAAGATGACTTTTTACAATATTTATAGAGAACTTAATCTAAGTATTTAAAATTAGTTTAAAGAAAAAAAAATTTAACAATAAAAAAAAATAGCTTAAACCTAAAGAAAGGAATTTACATAACAGTAGTTAATTTAAACCCAAAATTAGAATATGAATCCCCACTTAGAGAGATAGAAAATTAACTTAAGTCTGAATATTTAATTTTCCCCAAAGTAATTTTAAGATTTATAATTGATAGTTAGAAAAATAATAATCCCACCGAAAAGACAAGAAAATTCAAAAGCACTGAACAAATCACTTAAACACTCGATCGCGACTAACTTTTAGTCTTCCCGTAAAATACAAAGTTAGCTCAGCTATTACTAGATCCACCCCTTAGACCAACCCCTCTTTAATTTTATTAGTCAGGACGAAACGAATAAAGCTGTGGATGGGGAAGCTTAAGTCCCTACTCTATACTTTACGTTCAGAACTTCGTTTTAAAGGCACGAGGTGTCGCCCATGATAACAAAAGGTGAATAAATCGAATAAAATAATATTCCTTTCAATTCTTAGTTCTAATGTTTTGTATATAATTTAATATATATATATGCTTATACTAACTTATCCACATTATGGGTCCGAAAAGTCATGGCGAAAAAAAGGCACGAAAAACCCTTTCAGTTTATCTTTTCTGTAGGGAAAATGATGCCCCAAAAACATGGCTTTTTGGTAATGCTCCTAGTATAAAATACTCTATTGTATTTCCAACATAGTAAATTGACCATTTATTATCATTGCATCGAACCAAATAAAATGTTTCAATTAACATTCTTAACGAATTAAATTAAACAGACCAATAAAAAGGTTATCGTGAGACAGGGACCATATGGGATCCATAAACCCTCGAAAAGGAAGGCATAAATTGTAACCTTATAAGAAAGCTCATCCATAAATCTGTCTATACTCTAGATTGTAGCATTTGAGTTATATGATACTTATCTAGGGTTTTAAATTCTCGAAACTAATATTAGATAAATTTACTTATAATTCTTGTAAAATAATCAAGCCTGATTAAGTGTGAACAGTTTTAGTAACATATGGCTTGAATTATATTTAGGATATATAAAAAATTATACTTTATATTGTGATTATAGTCTATTCTGTTACACCGGGGTCGTAACTGGACACTGGCTGATGAAATGTTACCTGCATAAGATTGGACTCGACCACGATCCGTACTGCAGGTTTTATGCTGAGATAGATGAAACTACCGAGCATCTAGTCTGTCGATGTGACGCTTTAGTCAACTCCAGACTGCTTTGCTTGGGTGATACCTATGTGGAACCCGAGCCTGTGTGACGTGCACGACCTGAAAGGGTCCTTTCCTTTTCTAAAAAGGAATGGGCTCTTGGCCTGACACTCCTACTTGGGGGGATAGCGTAATAGGCCCCAGTGAGCCTAAGTGCTGCCCTTGTCGGGCTCCGCATCTAAGTCTATGTCTGAAAACCTTCTTAATTGACAGATTTCAAATTGTATGACATAAATAATTGTGGTATACAAATGAACTAGTCAAATTGTGGTACTAATTCAAGATGACGAACAAAATGACGGCTAAATATAATATTTGTAATCGTGAAAAAATCCTTTTCTCAGGTTTTACATATTTTCACGTTTTAGCGTCTCTAGATGCCAAAAAATATGTTTTATCAATTCCGTCGGTCCGTGTTTATAGCTAAAATTTCATGTTCAGTCAACATATTTGACCCTTGCGCGGATAGGTTAATAAATTTAAAAGTCGGGACGAGATTTTTCAATACGAGACGAGACAAGGCCCTGATCTCGTCTCGCTTCGACCATAATTTCGAAACGAGATTAACCAAAGTCGAGACGAGACAATGCCTTAGACTCGTCTCGTCTCGTCTCGCGGCATCACTAGAAAATTTGCACAGTCTTGCTTAACACCTCGCATAAATAACTCTTTAGCTTAAGTAAGCTCCACGCTTAAAATAGGTATCTAATATGCAATAAAATTTGCAAGATACGGCTAAACATTCGCTTGTCCCGTTTGGTCTGTCCAGCAGTGTACTTCGATTACAAACGGAAATTTTCGGTGGTATTTCCAAGCATTTAAAATATCTAAAACCCTGCATTTCCATTATACGGTAGATCTGCGACGAGACCCACAATAAACAAAAGGCCATCCGAAGATATCTCAGTAGGCCGTGAAATATTTGCGGCTTACTGGACGAACTCCTAAGGTGATTAGAAGTTGAGAGAGGTCCCGCATAAAGTGTCTTTTGTTTTCCCTTGGCCGCGAATTAGATGTCTAGAGGGAACAATGAATCGCATTAACATATTTTACTAAGTACAAAACCCTAGTGGTAATTAAGTCCAGGGTGCACTTCAGACTTACTTCAAACTTACTGTTAAAACAAGTTTGTCAAGTTATTCTATAGTTTACTTATTCGATGAAAGTTTAATCGGGGTTTTACAAGTAGACTGATAATAATAGCATATTAAAACACTAGTTTCATAAGACAATATTTTATAGCACGAGCCCTAAGTTATAAAACGAGCAGTGGAGTATTTAGAATGCCTTCCTGGATGTGGGGGGTTTAAGCATTTACATTTACGTTTGGCAAAAAAGAGTTTATTACATTTTTTTTTTCTTAACACAACACAAGCTTAATATACATAACTGACTACAAAAATGACTATGTACAGGGTGTCCGGATTTGGTTGCAAAAGCAGGGTATCTCGCTTATTTTTAAAGATAGAACCTTGCGATTTTCACGAACCTGAGCTAATTTTTTGTGAAACTCATGAAGCCGTAAACAAAATTTTCATAGCCTTCTTTGTTTATGAGATACAGGGCGAAATAGAAAATTTTGCATTTTGGGACCCCCTCGTATCTCGGTTATCCCTTAACTTAACGCAAAGGGAAAAATTGCTGCTTATGCAGGTTTTTACGCTGGATCCAGTGGCGGAGTCATATTTTTCATTTGAGTTGTTATTTTTTAGATATGACCCAAAGTTGTGTTTTTTTTTAAATGGGACACCCTGTATATTTGTGCAGAAATTAATTTGTCCTTTTAAAAGCTTCTCAAAAATATATAATAGTATGGGTCTATTTTAATAAACAACAACAAAAATCCTAATTTTTATAATTATCATCACAAATTTTGCAGTAGGGCATGCAAAACGATGCCGTTTTCTTTTGTTTTCTTGAAAGCAAATGACATTTCCCGATTTTGTACGCGTATATAAAATAAAGGGCTAGTTTTTTGTATTTATTTATTGTGTAAAAATATATTTGTATTATTATGGAAGAAAACCAAACTTTCGAACATTATGAAAAGTACGACATGTTAGCTTGTTTTATATTAAGTAATGAAAATGTTGAAGTGGCTTCTGAGATGTATTTTAACAGGTAAATAGTTAATTTTTAGGTATGTTGAAATACTATTGCTTAATTTTTATTTAGATATCCAGAAAGGAGGCAACCTAATATATCCACTTTTTATCGGATAAAAAAGAATTTACTTAATCACGGATCATTTATCAAACCTCGTACGAAAACATATAATAAAGAAAATCGGGAGGCTGAGGAAATTACGATTTTGGCTAATGCAGAAGCTTACCCTACAAACTCTTGTAGGGCCAGTGAAAAGAGCATAGGGATTCCAAAAACTAGAGTTCAAGAAATTCTAAAAAAGCACAAATACCATCCACACAAATTTAGGCTCATGCAGCACTTACAGCCAGGGGATGCAGAGCGTCGGGTAGTCTTCTGCAATTGGTTTCGAGAAAGATGCGATATGGTTAGAGATTTTGAAAGGAAGGTTATATGGTCAGACGAAGCACATTTCAGTAATTCTGGTATATTCAATAGGCACAATAGTAGATTCTGGTCCCAGGAAAATCAACACCAAATATTTCCCAGAAGACAGCAGGGCAGGTTTGGACTAAATGTGTCCTGCTTCATATTAGGAACACATATAAAATTTTATATATTTGAGGGAAATCTAACAGCCAATCGCTATATAGAAATTTTAGAGGCAGCTATACCTGAATTACTTGACGATGTTCCTCTAGCGCAAATTAACCAAATTTATTTTCACTAGGACGGTGCTCCTGCACACAATTCCGGAATGGCGAGATTATTTCTGGACAATAATTTTACCAATCAATGGATCGGAACAAATGGACCTATAAGATGGCTCCCTAGGTTCCCAGATTTGTCAATTTTAGATTTCTTTCTAGGGGGATATCTGGAATTTACAAAGACCACTATGATAATGTCCAAGATTTAGGAAATGCAATAAGAGAAAATTTTCGTTATTTACAAAATCATCCCGTTATTTTGCTTAATTCCCTAAAACGAATACGAAAATTGTCCGAAGCATGCATAGAACAAAATGGAAATCAGTTTGAACAGTTCTTTTGATTTCCTTGGTTACTGTAGTTCTTATGCGACAGTTGATTTTTGCTGAAAGGCTTGTTACATAATAATTTATTACTGTTTTGTTCTTGTATTACATAAATCTAGGTAGGTTTACATATTTATTTTAATTTATTGTTAGGATGTAGATATTGTTAACGACTTTAAATAAAAGGCAGCATTGTTTTGCATGGCCTACTGCAAAATTTGGGATGATACTTATAAAAATTAGGATTTTTGTTGTTGTTTATTAAAATAGACTCATACTATTATATATTTTTGAGAAGCTTTTAAAAGAACAAATCAATTTCTTGACAAATATACAGGGTGTCCCATTTAAAAATACACAACTTTGGGTCATATCTAAAAAATAACGACTCAAATGAAAAATATCACTACGCCACTGGTTCCAGCGTAAAAAAGTGCATAAGCAGCAATTTTTCCCTTTGCGTTAAGTTAAAGGATAACCGAGATACGAGGGGGGTCCCAAAATGCAAAATTTTCTATTTCGCCCTGTATCTCATAAACAAAGAGGCTATGAAAATTTTGTTTACGGCTTCATGAGTTTCACAAAAAATTAGCTCAGGTTCGTGAAAATCGCAAGGTTCTATCTTTAAAAATAAGCGAGATACCCTGCTTTTGCAACCAAATCCGGACACCCTGTACATAGTCATTTAGTAACACATATATAATGTCTTTTAAGTCATTTTTGTTCATCGCCATTTTCCTACCAATATTTTACCAGTTTCTACTTATGCCAGACTTAATTTTTGGGCACAATTTAAAATAAATTCAATAAGTAGTTTTTATACACACCCAGTGGCGGCTCGCCAGGAGTCGCGGGTAAAGCGCCGCTTCACCTATATTTTCCGATCAATATACTTAAAAATAAAAATATTTTTAAAATATTAAGCATTTTATGATCTATATTTTTATTATGAAAATGTGGTATATTTTATATAAATTCACATATTTATTTAATTATACCATTATTTTCTATCGAAACTAGTGCGTTATATATTCAAAAAATAATAATGACTTAAAAACGTAGCGCGCTGAACACCTTTTTATAAGAGCGAGTCGTTGAGGAATCACAATCAGCAGTAACAAATTCCACATCAGACTACAGTGACTTTATACAGGACAGTGGCGACAATAGAGCCTAAGCTCCGCCCATCCGCCATTAATGGGCTAAATCTTTGTTGTTTATATGTGTGTAAACGGCGATTTTGCATATTTGTTTTGCGTTTTTAAATAGTTTGTGCCTGAATATCTCCAGTTATAAAATACCAGTGTTGTACATTTATGTATGAAGTTTGAGTCTCAATTAATTATTGTACATTTAGGTAAGCAAGTTTTTAAAAAAATACTGTTTTTATAAGCCCTGTTTGTGGAAGACTTCCTTGTGAAAATATTTATTTAGAAGTAAAGTATTTCATTAGGGTTACCAGATTTCCCTCGACATAAAGGAGGAAACTAAAATATAAAATAGAGTTAAATTGATTTATAAAATATAGTGACCTAAACTGCAAATACTATATAAATATTCTTTGCAATACGTAGGAAGACCGATCTTTTCTCGGGTTATGTTACGTACCTTGAAATGTGTAGCACAATGGGTCCCAGTGAGCCTAAGTGCTGCCCTTGTCGGGCTCCCCATCTATGTCTACCTTGAAATATTGAGATAATTATGTAGATAAATTAAAGTTTATTATTTGCAAATAAGGCATCTTTTATTATTATCTTTCTTAAACAATCCTACATGGCTTCATTAACAGTTTTTTAATAATATACTTTATTAAATACAAATGCTTCAATGAAAAAAGCTTATATTTGGACTTAACCATTCTACTATAGTAGCAATAGAGTCAAGAACATAAAAATTGAGTTAGGAAAGAATTAATTTTTAATTTTTTTACTCTGCGCCTTTTAAATTATTAGAGCTTTGAGGATTTCAAACGTATGGTTAAGTTTCACAATATTATGTACTATTTTTTTTTTTTTCAGATAATTATGCCGGGCTATGCTGCAGTAGGATGTTCGAATTCTACAAAAAAAGGCTTCTTTATGAGGGTGTTGTTTCCTAAGGGTCCTAGTCGTGGAAAGGAATGGGTTATTAAAATGAAAAAGGATAAATCGATTCCTAAGGACAAATCACGATTATGTGAGGTATGAAATGTGGCAATTTAGTTTAATTAATTTTATCAAAACCATAGCTTTTTGCAAAATTTGTTTTTTTAAATTATTTTTTTTAGGTACATTTTGCTCCAGATACGTGGGGGAAGACAAGGGAAGATGGTACAAGAAAATTAAAGGAAAATGCAGTACCCACAATTTTTTTTTCTAAGCCAAAGCCAATTAAAAATCCTGCTTCGAAAAGATAGTTCCAGTCATCAGACATTTATAGAAATGGGAAGTGTATTTCGAAAATACTATCAAGTAGTTTCTTCACAAAATGTAGATTTAAAGGCATTTTTTATTAGCAAGATGTTTGAAATTGTTGCCGACATTTTGAATTGTCATAACATAAAACAAAAGTTAATAAGTAGATATGTAGTTTTCAGATTAAAAGTAGCTAGTAAGAAAAAAAAATTAATTGATAAATATGCTAGTAAGTCGTTGGATAAGTTTAAATAATCTGTTTTTTTTTGTTAATTGTTTTGCCACATAATATTAGTACCCCAGGACTTTATTAGTGTTTTAATTGTGTTTTTTTAAATGTTAACTGATCTGGCAGGGTCAATTTTTACTCTGTAGAAAATTTAACTGAAAATCACTTTTAAACTGCAGAATCTGCAACCCATCTGCCTTAGTGGATTTTAAGCCAACAATTCAGGTTTATTTTTATATGTTGTATTCTCGAGTAAAAAAAATATCTGAAATTTGTTTTTTTTTATAAAATACACTTTTAATATTAAAATTATCCACATACATATATCCTTTCATCCTGTATACTTGTAATATTACCCAAAGTAATTATTTAGAAAAAAAAACATACATATTATGAGCCAGTATGTTTACTTTTCATTGCTTTTTTTTTGGAAAAAAAATAGAAAGTTCAGAATTGCCCCTGCCATACTGTTTAAATGTGACCATTCCAGTTAGAGGTTAACTAGATAGTATAAGGATAAATCTTTTTTATAAAAGAAATATTTTCCAGGCAGCTCTTTGAAACCAACTCACTTGAATTCTTATGTTCGAAAATTTAACTATTTAGTAACTATTAAGTATATTTAAATAAAAATATATTACAAATGTTCTATTAATAACCTTATTATTACAAAGCATTCTTAAAAAATTGTGTAGGCATTATGTATATCTAAATAAAAGATATGACAAATAGCATTTTATTTTTAAAGCCTTCATGAACGTGTAATCCACGTACCTTCAAAACAAACACGAGGACGTATGAAAAAAACATTTATGAAATGTTATTTATTTGGGAACAGAGGAAATAAAATTAACAAAGTAATATTTAAAAACAATTTACTTATATACTTTGACAAGTCTTCATTTTATTAATAATCATAAAATTGAGACCAATTCATAATTGCTACAAATTATTCATTTGTTTCCAAATCTGTCTCGCATAAGGAAGAAACATTCTAAAAGCGAGGCCTCTGTGATATAATTAAAAAGCTATTATAACTAGTTTTCCTGTGTTCTGCTTGTAGTATCCAGATATTTCCGTTGCTAAATTCGCAGCATCAAATGAACCATCAAACTAAAAAATATATTCAAATTGTAATATGCCTTACGAAAAATTCAATGCCTGGAAAAGAAATGAAACTCGAGTAACACAAAAATGCTTTGTTTATTGTGCATGCAATAACTCACATTTATCGGTCAAATATTATATGCACCTAATAAGAGAAAATTAGGTATTGCAAGACATATTTTCATATATTGGCTTACAAGCAAAGAGCACTAAGTCAAATGTGAACACAGTTGACGTAGTACTTTTTGCTTGTTAGCCCAGGGTATATCATATTTAATTAAAAATTAAACTAACAATTTATTGCAACATCACATAATCAGTAAGTTCTGTTACGCAACTTTACCATGAAGATTCATAATTTAGTAGCGAGTTCATAACAGCAAAGTTTTTCAGATTTTAAATATACCCACGTAAAAATTAAAGAAAACTTACTTTGATATTGCTTGTAACTTTTCCAATTTATTTAACAACAAAATCACATATATCACAATTAATATGTTTACATAATTTTATGTAAATTGCATGAGCCAGAACCAAAAAGTACACATGTAATTGTAGGTATTAAAGCATACAGGTATATGTAGTTTAATTAACTACTTACTTAATAGTTCATGTTCTATTTCAAAATAGTTTGGTATAAAATGATCCGAATAAACTCTCTAAGTAGGTACGATATGGTAGAAGAACCCTTGTTTGTGAGGTCTAGTTGAATATTAACATATTCATTCTTCTAGGCATGAACTAAAGAGCCAAATTTACCATAAAATGTAATCAATAAATCTAAAATTAAAATTCAAAGCACAGACACTAAATACAGGATGAGAGATGGCGTTTTAAGTTTTTTACTTTAACTTACAAATATATAAAAGCCCTAAAAACAAATAAAAATTAAGTTTAAATAATGTTTAAAAACCAAAGAATCCTAAAGGATATAATCAATATTAAATTTGTTATATTGGTCCCTTGTTGGAGGAACATATTAATTATATAGACATATATAAATTAATTTTTAAGTTTTTGGATTTATTATAATGTTTAAAATTTATATTTTTATCAAGCTTAAACCTTATTTTATTCTTATGAAGTCAATAATAAAACATACCTTACAGTATTTGTTAAAAAACCTTACCGGCCTTACTAAATCATCACATTTTTGTAAACAGCTGATCCCAAGCCACATAAATATTGTTACATTACAAAGTCCAAATAACTAGCTTTCGATTAAAGCAAAAATCAAGTAACGATATATTGTAAATTAGCAAATAAACTGAAGTAAACTAGACGAAATTCCCATAAGATCAATGGTAAACTATAAATTTTTTGCCCATTAATGGCGGATATTGGCTCCAGCCAATCAAAACGTTAACCACTATTGTCGCCACTGTTCTCGTATAAAGTCACTGTACGTCAGACTCGCCCTGCACGCCAGCTTTCGCGTTTAGATTTGTTTACGGCGTGGCTATGGCAACGCAATGGTGAATATCCGTAAGCCAAAGAGAGATGGGAGCGGCATACAACTGCTGCTGCAGGCTGCAGGCGCTTGTTCGCTTGTTATAGAATTAATGTTAATTAGTGCGTTCGGATCATCGGGAGTAGAAGCAGTTCTGCATCGATCGAATCGAATCGAAATGGGCTTTAAGATATAGATACAAAACTATTTTTTAAGAACAACCACTACACACACCGCCATTTTGTTACGTCATGTTGAATTCGTACCAGTTTATCCCTATATCACAATTAATTTTTCTACAAAACTTGACGCCTGTTGAATAGGATTGATTTTTTAAATATTTTCTTAGGCCGCCATTTTCTTTTGCTATGATCGACTCTTTTTAAATGATGACTCCCACCAGCGCACATAAGGACAAAATATTATTTTAGAACGACAAAAATATAAAATATGATTTTATGCGATAATATGATAAGAATTGCTTATGGGGAGTCTACTTAACACTTATATTTTAGAATAACGCCTAATTAAGGTAAGTTTTTTATTTTTAAGAAAATAAATGTATTTTATTTAAATATATTTAGAAAAAAATAAATGTATTTTATTTAAAAGAAAATAATTGCCTCTTCAAATTGTTATATTTAAAATTAGTATATTATGAACATAAGGTACAATTTTTAGTAAAATATTATTCTATATCCACATCCTCATCATGCTTTTCATCATCATCACTATCATCATCAGACTCCCGATCTTCATTACCTTCCTCATCATCACCATAGAAGGTAAGCAGTCTCAACATACTTAACACAACTTCATTAAATTCTGTTTTATTTTTTTTTTCGACTTTTTGCGCATATTCGACACAATAGGGCCAGAGAATACAAAAATATGTCCGATTGGTGTTGATTCTTGAAGTTTTTCTTGCGTAATATTGTCTACATTTTTTATAGTCTTTATGGCCTATCTCAATCACATCTTCTGAAAGTTGACCTACTGGCAAAGGTAACGATTTTATAATAGCAGCTCCGTGAAGTAATAATTTGTGAACGCTGGCACTCATTTTATACCATCTATAAATGCAGATAGTCATTTGTGCTGTTTCAAAGCAATACTTTTTAAACTTTTCCTCGTTGATATAGTGCCCACAAGAAATGATGGAAAGTATATTTGCAAATGTTTCTATTAATCCTTTATCGATTCCAGTTATGTGGGAAGTAAGCGAAGGGTTATAAAAAAATTTGCGCGCTGTGTTTCCATCGTTGCTATTGCCCCCACCTTGTTTTAGCTGATCAACAACCAGGCACATTTCGTTATAAAACTGAGTCGCTATTTTGCTTTTTCTTTCCTTTACTTGTAATTTTGCATTTTCATCCCTTGCTTGCCACTGCTGTAAATCCAATTTATATGCTATATGAAGGAAATATTCATAGCATCTAAGATGTGCGTTTAGTATAGAAATACTATATTTGAAGGTGTCTTCAGCACACACTCTGTTCTTTTGTTCCTCTAGATTGTTAACATTTTTAGGTGTAGCCTTACAAACATTGCACGCTTGAGAACTTGCAGTATCAGTCAAAATATTGACAATCTTTCCGTCCAGCATCGTATATATAAGAGTATGTTTAAATTTAATTTCCCTATTACCTAAAAAGAATAATGTGGGCTCCAGTTGTAATATTTGCGCTTGTACTCTGCTATACATTTCTTTAACGTGTTGGGCATTTTCTTTTTATATTTTGAACTCAATTGGACGACAATACCTTGTCGAAAACGGTCTCGAGTTCTTCCAATATATTTTTTGGTTATTACCAAAGTCAGACATTTGTAGTAGCACAATCGTACACAATATTATGTTGGAATCCGCATATTCTGAATTATTCGCGAAATTTTGTTTATAAACACTGTGTCCACAGCTACCATCTAGGCCCCATTTATAGAAGTTTTCGATGGTATCACGGTTATCCGACATATTCTGCAAAATTACATCAGCTTCGTTTTCAGTTATTCTAACATTTACAGGATAACACATTCTTTTTGCCTCTGCTTTCATATGATATGAAGGATAGATATTGGCCCTTCTTTCTTTTGCTCCAAGTCACATCGTGATATAATCTTCTTTTGTCAAGCTAATGTCCACTATAAGCCCTAAAGCTTCTTCAGGGCTATACGGCCCTATAGCATCGAGGTACTGATGATATACACTGTGATGGCTGTATTTCTGGGAGCTTCACATGTTCATCACGCCATTTCATGTGTTTTTTGGTAAAACGGTTGTAGATATAATTACAATCACGCCATTTCGCCAATAGCTTCGTTACAAATATTTTGACGACGCCCCTGATAGAAGAATCCAGTTTTGTGAAATAATGACAGATAGAATTACGGCAGAACCTCGACTAGTTAAAAATATTTGTTTCAGTGATGAATGTACCTTTTATTTGAATGGACATGTTAATAAGCAAAACTGTCGTCACTGGAATGACGAGAACCTACACGTATTTCGAGAAGGGCATACCCAGTACCCCCAGAAAATTAATGTTTGGGCTGGTATATTGGGAGACGTAGTTATCGGCCCAATATTTATAGAAGAAAATTTAAATGACGACATGTATGTTGAAATGTCTATTGAACCACTAATAGTGCAGGAATTAGAAAATCAGAGGACATTTAGCATTAGAAGAACGCTTACTACATTTTCAACAGGATGGGGCACCTCCTCATTATGTAGTTCCCGTCAAGCAATGGTTGGATGATAATTATCCCAACCAGTGGATTGGAAAAAGAGGTCCTGTTGAATGGCCAATTAGATCCCCGGACCTAACACCTCTTGACTTCTTTTTGTGGGGCACCTTAAATCTGTAGTGTTCAAAATACAACCTGAGTCAATAGAGTAACTCAAGGACAGGATAGCTTAGGAATGCCGTGCTATATCCAGAGAAACATTTGCAAATGTACGCGAAGAATTTGAACAAAAGCTTTATTATTGTCTTCAAAACAACGGGAACCATTTTGAACATTTAATTAAATAATTATAAAAAATTTCACAATTGTGTTTTAATTTATTGTTTCCTTTAATAAACACAGAAGAATTTCACGAAAAACAGGTTTCTATGGTACCATTGGAAAGCATTTTGCAAGAGCTTTAAGATGATATATCACTCGATCCCCCTTTCTATTTAAGATTTTAGGGGTGTATCTCACCCTGCTCAAGGGGTTACAGATACGGGTTAATACGCTTTTATTTGTTCCCTCTTCATTTTATAGAAGGTGTTTTAAGCGTTTTTTGATTAAGTTTTTCCTTCCTAAGATATGGCCATTTCAAGTTTTTAAATTGTCACCTTGTATAAAGGAGAGCAATGAAATAGAAAAAATCAACCAAATCGTATATGTTGTAAAGAATCTAACATCATCTTCGTAGCAGATTGGAGACGAAATAGGCGTCAACAGAATGAAAAGTTAAGAAGATATTGAAAAAACACAAATTTCGTCAGTATTGCTACAGGAAGGTTCAAACTTTACATGCCTGAGAGACAATAATTTCTTCAAAAATGTTATATTAATAGAAAAAGTGCGCATATCTAACGATCTACGAGTTTTATTTGTTTTATATAATATTCGGAAAGTTCACCAACACTAAATTTTTCCACTATATATCATAACTGTTCATTACACTTTAGTGACGATAATTTAAAAAACTGTTTATTTTTTAACACTGTGAATAGCTCATTTCTCTTAATCTTCATTGCTTTTCCAAGGGGGTCTCCACGACTACCTGAAAAAAATGTGCTCTATTCAACAAAGGGGGAAACAAGTGTATTTTTCTTTTTTAAATTAGTCAAAAGATATGTTTTTCAGACAGGAAAGAAATATCGGGTACTTTGCGGAATTTTTTTTATAACTCTAGCTAAACGTAAACATTTCAAGATTTTTTAAACCAAAAATACCACTTTATAAAATATATATTTCAACTATTTTACGAACAACTGGTTTGTTAATAATAACTGAAAAATAAAGAACTTACCTGACGTCTCACAGTCCATGTTAACACCCTTATTATTTGACGTTTAGAACTAAAATGCAAGCGATGTTATTTTGTCATCACTTCCGAAACACGTAATTTAATAGGCCGTGCGAAAGCAAAGCCAACTTTGCACTGATGCTAAAGCTATTGTGTTGCGTTAAAAATTAAAATGATTAAGTTAAATGGCGACCTGGTCTATAGGAAATGTTTTAAGTATATATGTGATTCGTTCGCAAAAAAATTGTTTTTCTAATTTTGTCGTCGTAATTTAGTTATCTGGCCTTATGTGCAGCGTCCACCTCTTTTCTGTATCTTTTTTGCTTTATTAATCGGTTAACTATTGCTCACTGAATAACACAACAGCAGCTACGCACGCAGCGATGCGTTCACTATCACTGTTCATTTTGGTTCAATCAAGCAGTATTTATGATCGTATTAAGTGATGCTATTTGATGCTAGCCTAGTATGGGCCAATACGCGCCGTGGGACTTGATCATGCGTGAGTGTGTCCGGCATGTGCCGGTCTTTCCTCGCCTTTAAAGCAAGGCCTGACCCGTAATATCACGGGCCGTGGGACACCACCTTTATATTCATACAAAATGTTCATAGTTCATTCCTTATATATCAGTTGATTTTTGTACAAAATTTTTTCACTAAGCCGCCATCTTATTCCGGCATATTAGATTTACACTAAAATATTACCATCTCATCCCCATATGACCCGTAATTTTTGATCAAAATTTGAAGTCACTCTGATAGTAGCCGTGAGCTAACCAGAGAGACAGACAGACAAACACACAGACGGACCGACGCAACTGATAAATATGTAAAACTTGAGAAAATGATTATCACAGGATTACAAATATTTTATTTAGCGGCCATTTTGTTCCATAGTAGAATAGTTTTACTAGTTCATCTGTATACCACAATTATTATTGTTACACAATTTGAATCAGAAAGTAGTTTTTCAGGCTGAATTTTTAAATATTTTTCTAAACCGTCATTTTGTTCCGCCATCTTAAATTCGTATCAAAATATTACCAGTTAATTCCTACAGAATACTTGATTTTTGTGCAAAATATGAGATAAATTGTATAAGTAGTGTTTTAGTTATAATTTTTTTCACATTTCACTAGGCCTCCATTTTGTTTTGACATATTGGATTTTTACCAAAATGTTACTAGAACATCCCGATATGGCCCCTTATCTTTACAAAAATTTGAATTCAATCGCTTAAGAAGTTTTTAAGCTATGCCGTGAACTGATAGACAGAGACGTTAAACCAGAAAGGGCAATTTTCTCACGATTACAAATATTTTATTTAGCCGTCATTTAGTTCCGCCATCTTGAATTAATACCACAGTTTTACTAGTTCATCTGTATACCACAACTATGTATGGCACACAATTTGAAATCAATCCATTAAGTAGTTTTTCAAGCTGAATTTTTAAATATGTTACTAAGCCGCCATTTTGTTGCGCCATCTTGAATTCGTTCCAAAATATTACCAGTTGATTCCTTAATATTTGATTTTTGTGAAAAATTTGAGGTAAATTGATAAGTAGCTTTTTACTAATAATCTTATTAGCATTTCACTAGACCGCCATTTTCTTTTGCCATATTGGATTTTTACCAAAATGTTACCAGGTCATCCCTATATGAACCTTAAATTCTAACCAAACCGCGAACAGAAAAACCGAAAGACAGACAGACATACCCATGAGAAAACATATTTTTGGAAAGAGGAATTCTGAAACGTAGAGTTCTGAAAAAATCTCGGAGGGTGATTTATGAGTTAAGTATTATGGGTTCCCCATAATAGACTACCCATCTTAATAGCTAAATAAAATTCTTAAAACTTAATAAAGCAAACATTATATTACACTTAATTTCAATCTACTCTTTGTGATTTACTGTAACGTCCCACTTATCCTAACTTTTAAAAATTACGTGTTTTAAGTGACCACCATTAACTGCAATGAACTTTTCAAGATTGGACAAGACACAATGAAACAAATTCTGATCTGTTCGCCGGACTTCTTCAGCAGTTCGGAGTTTGGGTTCTAGGATGTTTTCTGAACGAGTTGCAAAAACCTTCGCCTTTAAATAGACCTACAGAAAAAAGTTTGGTGCAGTTAAGTCCGTAGACCTGGAAGGCCAATCTAAATCCCCAAATCGTGCAATGAGTTGTCCATTAAACACTTCTCGCAGAACTTTCATAGAGTTTCTAGCGGTTGCTCAATATTGCTGGAATAATAACGCATTGTTTGGTAATCCCCTTCTTTCTAAATCAGGAATAAAAAACATATCTAGCATATTTACGTAAAGCTCGGACGTCACTATTAGAGGATGGTTATTTCCATCTTCAAAAAAATATGGACCAATAATGTCAAATGGTCCTACCGCACACCAAACAATAATTTGAATTATGGAGATTGTTTGTAATAATTTCTCGAGGATTTTCGTTTGACCAATACATAAAATTCTGATTTTTAACCATGCCGTTCAAATAAAAATTTGGTCCGTCACTCATTAAAAGATTGTGGAGGTCTCCTCGATGTAAATTCAAAAATTCTTGGCAAACAGGTTATCTTGATTGCACCATTTGGTATGAAATTTTAAGTCCTTGTGAAGAATTCGATGTAAGCTCCCTTTTGATATTCCCAAAATGAGGGATTACCTATTAGCAGACTTTGTGGGACTTCTCATGACCGCAGTTTTGACTCGTTCAATAGATTCAGGAGTACGAATTGTTCTTCGACGTCCAGGTTTCTTCAACATGCATGCATGGAGCATGCCCCCTATTGTTGTTGTTAAATTGAAGACGCAATGCACGCCTTACTTCATCTATTGAGTTACTTCTTATGTAAGTTTCTACACAAAAAAACTCGTTGAACTGAATAATCCATGAGGATTAAAACTAAACGTTAAATTATCTATCAACACCTAATGGCAATTAATTAATTTATTAGAAAAATGACGTTTTACGAAAATCAATTTTTTCCTACTTTTGTGACAAGCGCCTACTCGATTAATAACATGTTGATTAAAATCCCAAAGACCATAGAAGATAATAATAAAAAGAAAACCTATAGTTTGTAATACGATAAATGGTCATGACTAACTAATACCTTTATATCGTGGGCCTACTGCGAAAAATGACCAAGTCCAAATAGTAAGTTCTTAGGAAAATACGTTTTAATTTTAAGGCTCTGCGTAAAATCAAGAAATATTTGCATGTACATAAATTTTGGAATATAGATGTATGAAATGCTGTAATTTTCCACAAACCTACTGAGATGTAAGTTTACATGAAAGTTTTTGAAAAAAAATGACGTAGGCATATTATGATGTAAGAAATAAAATTTAAATTAGGGTTGGTCATAAATAAAAAAACCAAAATTTGGAAAAAAAGTAATGTTATGTATATTTTTTATTAAAAAAAAAATCACTTTTGTCTTAACACTACTCAGTCGATCACTACTCAGAATCGTCCAAATCACTTGTTGGGTCCGCGGGTATGGTGACAACTTTTTTCTTGTCCACTGGGAGAGATTTATACCAGTAATGATATTCAGGTGGTATAATGTTATTGGCGCATAGTTTAAGTAGACTATTTTTTTCTTTTCAGGGATTGCCAAAAGGGAATTGTATAATAGCATGATATCTTTCGGAATTTCTGCTGGTCTTCCTTTGCCACAGACTCTTAAGACACGAAATTCAGCGTCGCTGTAATTATACTTAAACTGAATACAACCGGGTTTAACCTTTTCGTATCTCATTACTTTTAACTTAAGCCACGAAACTTGATTTCCGAGTTCGTCTTTGTTTCGATTTTTCAAGAAAGTTGACGCCAAAGATTTTAAGTCCAGAAAGTCACCAAACCGTAGCTCTTCGATGTAGTATGGGTCGCTTGTTTTATTTTTTAACCTCTTTGAGCGCGCCAGCTTAAACACATTAAGGAGGTCATTCACCGTGTATATTTCACAATTTTTTTTTGCTTTTTCTATGGCACTATGCATTGAATCTACTTCCATATTGGAGTGGCCTTTCTCTAAAAATCTGTGTTGTATAACCTCGATATGAGTGTTTCGTACGACATACAAGAATAATGCAGCAATAAACTGATTTCGATTTTGCCCACCACATGTATCAGAGTATAAACTAAGTTCTTTTATACCTCGTGGGACTTTTTCGATCCATCTTAACAATGCCGTTCCTATTTCTGCGCTACCACTCTGACCGGTTACTTCGGTCCACGCAAAACAGAACGCATTATTGGGGGGTGCCGCTTCATAAATTGTAAAGCTGTATGAACATAGTTTTAACGAGTAAAACATTTGGGATACTCCAGAGGCAGGTATTTGAAGAATACTTTGTAAGTCAAAAGTTGCGCTTAAGAAGATATCATCTTCAGTGGCTCGAATTTTATCTACATTTTTGGCACTGATTGCCTCATCTTTTCGTCGTAGGTTGTAACGCATGATCAACGGGTCCGTGACTAATACAAAGAGTCTTTAAAAAAAAACTTTTACAGACTTGGATAGATTCATTGTGTTTTTTTAAAATGGTACTTTCGGCTGGACTTTTTTCTCACACCTGTGCCTATACGAGCCCTATGTAGTTTTGGTGCAGAGTTACTAACACATGACAAAATTAAGTCTTTTTGCCGGCAGTAGTCTAGCTGCCAGTAATTAATGCAAATAACATTTCTGTCCTCTTCAATGAAGTTCAAAGCACATTTAAATTTGCAGTTTGTACAGTCAACTTGCTTTGGTGCTTTGGCTGGTTGAGCTTTATTTTTATTAATGTACGGCTTGCCACTTCTTTAACAATATTTTTCTTCCACTTGTTTGGTGTTGACTTCCTCCAACGTGCTCTTTTCTTAGCTAAAGGCTCATCACTATCTTCGTCATCTTCACTACTACTTTGTTCTTTTTCTGGAACGTACTCATCGTCACTGTCTGACGCATTTTCAGCTTCCAAATTATGTAAATTTATATATTGGTTTTGCTGAATAACACCTTCATCTTGAATATCAGAATGATCAGCTAAAAAAATTGAAACATGTTAGTGGCATACTTTTACGTCATTAATAGTCGTTAAAGTGCCTCCGGAGCGCACTAAACTTAATAATTTTGTTATAGTTTTTACTACAAATACCGCTGTCAAATTTCAAACGATTTGGCCAAGCCTGTCTTGGAAACAATATATTTCCAGACTTTTTTTATTACAAAATTATGAGAGGAATTTCCTATGTCTACTCGTGGTCAATAAAATTGTACATCTCGATCACATTCTAAACTACTTAAACCCTAGAACAATCATTAAAACCCACTTAGTCTGTAACCATTGAACAATTTTATTGACCATGACTGTACATAATATTTAGAAACACCCTGTGTACTCTTTAAGTAATACTTACTTTCTGCGGTCACATGTTTATTAAATATCTTCGTGGGCTCATGATTATCAGTATCAGTAATATAATTTTTGGTGCCAGAGAAACTAATTTCACTCGAGTCTACTTTGTCTTCTTCCTGAACTACTAAATCTAAAAGCAAGAAAAATAATGGTTTTATTAAGAAATCAACCAACTATAATACGGGGTTTTAAAACTTCTTTATGATAGTAAAGAGTATTTTATGCGAATTTGAAAATGCCGGTTCCTATAATATATAACCTCACTTTTTACTAATTATTTAATTATATTATTTAATACTTACTGGCTGATTTTTCTTGGTTTCCTTCATTTTTAAAACATAACGAAACACATAACTTTCCTCTGCCACTCATTTTTGAACAACTTTGTATCTTCTTTATAGCAAGCTAACGATATTTTTGCACAATAACCACTTGTCAAAACGCAAATAATAATGCAAGTATAGTTACAGCAAAAATTGACCAAGTCGACTTGATCATTTTTGCATATCGGCAATTTGCATCTTTGCTGACATGATAAAATGCCCAAGTGGATTTAGTCACTTTTAGCTGATGTTAAAAGTATATTATTTTACTTGATCACTTTGGGTGGATTTACCTCAACAACTTTAAGTCGTATGTATGACTTGGTCAATTTTTTTTATAGTTTATGACTTGGTCACATTATCTCAAAACATTCAAAAATTGACTTCACGTCACTTTTCGCAGTAAGTCCACGATATGTAGAATAACAGAAATATATAATTTCTGCGAGTGCAAAATGACCTACAAGAAGAATTGCTTTCGATCATGATTTCTGGGCCTCTACCCTCATCAGGCAGGCTTGTACCCAGGGAGATTTCAAATAACAGGTTGCTCAATATAACAAAATCGAAAACAAAACGTCTATAATACTGAAACAGTACTACATGCTAGGTGTAACACGTAGCGCCACCCATTGGGGCTCCGGTGGTTTCCGGCTGCAGACCCATAGGTAATTTTAAAAGTATGCACTAGCACCATCATGCGGAGAGTAGATACTAAAAATCGATAAAAATGCGCTTTCACACATGTTTATCAAATATTGAGCAATCTGTTATTTCAGATCTCCCTGTGTACACGCCTGCCTTATGAGGGTAGAGGCCCAGAAATCATGATCGCAGGAGGATACCCTGTGACATAATCGAAAGCAATTCTTCTTGTAGGCCGTTTTGCACCTGCAGAAATTATATATTTCTGTTATTCCACATATACTTTTTCCGGTCAAGAACTTTTGATAAACATGTGTGAAAGCGCATTTTTATCGATTTTTAGTATCTAATACCTTTATACTTTATGCCTGCTGTGCATCTCATTTGGCTAATAAATCATTTCGGTCCAGGGTGGTAGTAGGAAGATTGAAACAATGTTTATATATGTGCGTACAAAAATTTATCGCGTATTGCTGACTTTGACATAAATTATTGATATGCGGAAAAGTAATATACCGTACTATACAAAGTGTCAGTTCGACTGCGGTACCGTTCGGGTGTGCTTTGTTTTGCGTTCCTCGCAGTCGAGCTGCTTCGCAGTACGTGTGTTTGTTCTGTTTTGTTTTCGCTGTGTATTTTTGTTTCGAATTTTTCATTTTCTAAATATGGCTGAATACAAGTGTAAAAATTGCCGTAAAGAGTTTTCAGAGAAAGACAAATACAATAATCTTCGTTGTAGTGGCGAGTGTAAACGATCTTTTTGCATGAATTGCACGGGCCTTGATAAGGCTACCACAAAAATCTTGATATTACAAAAATCAACCCACCTCCGATTTTTCTGCGCCCTATGCGACTCCCCTAGTTTGAAATATCTCAACGATAAAATCACAAAGGTATCTCAAAATTTGATTCCACATGAACTTTTTGATTCAGTCGCAAACCGTGTATCTCAATTGTCAAGTAGTGTACCGACAATTTCTGAAATGTATGACATTTTAGTGAAGAGTGAATCCAGGTGGGATCTCATGGAGAAAAAAATTGAAATGAACGATATCCATAATCTCTCGAGGGAGTTTTCCGCTTACTAACCAGATATGTTATTAAAGTCTCTAAGGGATATGGAACAGAATATTTTCAATATTTCCCAAATCCTCTTCAACAATGCCGAAGAAGTGATAAAAATCCAAGTACAGGACTCCTCTTCAATTGAATTAAAAGCAGGTATTGCTAACATTAAGAGCAACCTAACTTATGTAACTGACTTGGTAAAGGAGTTATACTCCAAATATGAAAGCCAACATAAGTGTAAGCATATCAAAAATACATACCCTACCACCATAGCCTTGCCTACACCAACTATGGAAACTACTTGCTCCACCGCCTCTACACAAACTGAGGTAACACCTACGGATATTCCCAGTACTACTGAAGGCTCCAGCAAGCTGGCTTGTAATAATACACAACGGTGGCACTATGTAGTCGTAAGAAATCTTCCTGCAGGGTTTCTGCTAAAAATATCCGCTCGCTCTCATATATAAAAAAATTCACCGACTCCTTTCTTATTCTCGACTATATCTCTAATTATAGGAGGATCTACACTACTCTTATTAAGTCAGCAAAAAAATTACACTACCGAAAACGTCTAACAAACTCTAATAACGTTTCAAAAGAAACCTGGTCCATCATCAATAACCTCAGAAACAAATCAAACCCTGTGACTCAGAACTTGCCAGGGGCTAATGATCTAAATGATTATTTTATTAATGTAAGCAAAAATGTTACCTCTAGTATCTCGCCAAGTTTGGACCCTCTTTCGTTTCTCCCTCCTTCAAAAAATTTAGCTGATAGCTTTTTCTTAAGTCCCGTTAGCAACACTGAACTATTGAAGGTAATACATAATATCAAAAGTAAATCTTCGTGTAGCACTGATGGCCTATCAATTAGAATATTCCTGAACTTGCCACTCCCAGTCATAGAGGCCCTTATAACATTAATAAATGAGTCCTTTATAAAAGGTGTATTCCCTGATTGCCTTAAAACAGCTATAATTATTCCACTTCATAAAGGCGGCGAAAAAACTAACTCTTGCAATTATCGCCCAATTGCACTACTACCTGTGCTATCAAAAATCATCGAAAGGCTACTGAAGAACCGTCTTATGCCATTTCTCCTGAAACATCAGATAATATCCCCGGAGCAGTTCGGATTTCTACCCAACAAGTGCACCAGTGACGCCATGTTCACGTTGCTTAGAGGCGTCTACTTATCTCTCAATAACAACCACCCAACTGCCTCAGTTTTTTGTGACTATGCGAAAGCCTTTGATTGTGTTAGTCATGAAATTCTGATAAACAAACTAAATTTTTATGGAATTCGTGGTACTTCTTTAAATTGGTTCAAATCTTATCTTGGAAAAAGGCAACAACTTGTAAGGGCTAATGGTTCCGATTCTGATTGTAAGTTGATTACAAGTGGAGTCCCTCAAGGTTCAGTCTTGGGACCTATTCTTTTTTTGTTATACATTAATGATATCACGAACCTTAAAATTAATGGAAGAATCTCCCTTTTTGCTGATGACACAAGCATAACATGGAGTGATTTTGATACAACGTCTTTACACTCTAGTATCTCCAAAGACTTGGTTATAATTAAGGCTTGGTCCGATTCCAATATGCTTTGTTTTAATATCGATAAAACGGTGGCGTTATCTTCTAAGGAAACTTTACAACCACTTCAGGTACATAACAGCAATATTGAATACGTAGAGTCGGTTAAATTCCTGGGTTTAAATATAAATAGCAACCTAAAATGGTCTAATCATATTGACACCTTAACTAAAAAACTTTCTACCGCCTGCTTCGCCATTCGATCAGTTTCAAAAGAACTAGACGTTCCTTCTGCCAGACTTACTTATTTCTCTTTATTTGAATCCCACCTCCGCTATGGCCTTCCCTTTTGGGGCTGCTGTACCACCGAGCAATTTCGTAGTATTTTTATGCTTCAAAAGAGAGCCATTCGTTATTTGTTTGGTCTAAATAATAGAGCTCACTGCCAATACTATTTCAAAAAACATGAAATATTAACACTTCCTGCATTATTTATTTTGGAAACGGTATGTTTGCTGAGAAAACATATAAACACCCTCCCAGAAAGGCCACAACATGTATACCCTACCAGAAACTCTAGGCATGATATTTATCTTCCCATTCCTTCCACAGAATTAATAAAAAAATCAATTATCTACAACGCCATAAAACTTTACAACAATCTGCCAGTACATTTAAAATCTATCCCTATGCTTGCACAATTTCGAAAAAACACCAAAGCATACCTCATTGAGAGACCATTTTACAGCGTTAATGATTTTTTTTTTCAGTGAGTAAGTCTCTTTAAATTGTCACTAAACTCGCTTGTTTACTTAAATCTTTTGTGAGTCATGTCCTAACTCGTAGCATAGAATTTTGTAAATCATTATATAGGGAAAAGAACTGTCGAACATTCACTTAAAACTTAATTATTTTTGTTAGGTATTGGATTAAAAACAATTTAATTCTTTTTGTATACTACATTCTACACTAGTTCAATATACCTTCTGTTTAACATCACAATTATTTGTATAACTATAATAACATAGAGTTTAAGGTCGCATAGTTGCAATTTTGATTTCAATGTCATCGAAATTATTCACCTCGTACATGTGTGTTTGTTTACTTTTATAAGGTTATCATGATTCATTTACTGTTTGCAATGTTATGTTATATTCTAACGTGTGTTTTACGATTTGGTAAATTGATAATTTACATTTTAAAAAAAAAGCACTGACCTGTCGAAATTATTTTCGATTAATGTTTTGATATGTCTTATTTTTAGGTATATTTTGCTTTGTCCATAAAATTGTAAAATTTTTCTGCGGCAATAAAGCATACTTTTGTTTGTTTGTTTGTTTGTTTATATAATTTCTATTATTTTGTTCCAAACAGAAAAGGTTATTCCGATATCTTAAAAACTAAAGAAAATAAAAAGGAGTGGAACGTGTAACGAAAATAATCAATTCAATCATTTAATAATTAATCTCAATAGTCTGAATCTGTACTATCACTATCATCCACTGATATAATTAAAGTTTTACGTTTTCCCAGTACTTTTTATAATTATTTTCGACTATAAGTATATGATTAACGCCTGATCTCCAAGTGCTCCCTGGTATTAATTCACATTGAATTTTAATTACTTCAATTATATTAGCGGATATTTTTAGGTTTACACTATTGCGTCTAACTTTGTTTTTTAATTCAGACCATATCATTTCTATAGGATTCAAATCGCGGTGGTAGAGGGGCAATCTAAGTGGTATGTTCCTGGCTGCTTTTATAGCTTTATCTACGTAATATGTTTTATCATACCATTTAGTTTTTAGTACATCAACTAGTTGTTTTTTGTACTTTTTTTCAAAATAGAAGTCATGTTGGCTAAGGAACTCTTGCAGCACCTCTTTTTTGCTGCTTATGGCTGGTACTTTTTCAACTAAGGTCCTGTGATAACTAGCATTATCATAAACGACTACACTGCCTGGCGGGATATTCGGAAGAAGAGAATTTTTCATCCAATTTTCAACAAGTTCACTTGTCATGTCCTGATGGTAGTCTAACGAGCAGTCCTTAATATTTTTTTGCTGAAAGTAGCCAAGCATTCGGCACCCAGCCATCCCTCGAGCCACAGTGTAAAATGGATATTCTCTTTCCTCGAGAAGCAGGTACATCTGAAATGCACGTTGGTGAAGAATCTTGCCAACCTTTAATTGTAGTGTCATGTTTTCTGGGCGGGACTGATGAATTTGGATTAAATATGTTTGTCTCCATTCCACTAGCCGTTAGGTTTCTCTAGTGCAAATACTCTTGTCAATTTTTTAAATCGAAATCCAATTTTATGCAGGAATGGGCTCAACGTTTGGCGACTAGCAGTGAATTAACCATTTGCTAATAACTTTTCTCGCAAAGAATCAAGTGACGGAATCAGCTTAAACTCATACATCTCATACACTTCCCTCCGAATTAATTCTGCATCACCATTCCCAAACACTTTCATTGTGCCTTTTTCAGATCTGTTCTTGCTCTCCAGTGAATTGTCTTGGTCAAGGAATCGACGCAGGATAGACCTTGGAAAGCCGGTTAACTCCACTGTCCTCTTAATGGTAGCTTCTATGCCCTCTGACGCTTTTAGAAGTCCTGCAGACAAATATTTGAAGGGTACTGAATGTTTCTTAATTTTACTGCATATAAATATTAGTGTGCATCTATTTTTTAGTTTGAAAAATATCAATTTCAAAAATTTTATAATTGCATGAGACAAATTTTCTACGAAAGAACAATTAAAAGTTACTTCCGGTATTACTGGAAGTTAATCCTACTTTTTTAATTTTAAATAGCATCCTGTATATTTTATAGACTAACATATTAATCTCAAAATTACCTTTTAAATGATATATCACAATTTTACTTTTCTTTTCAAAATGGCGGCTTTACAAACATTTTGAGCGTGCAATGAATAATGTCAATTTCTTATTTAATGTATATTTTTCAGATTAGTGTACCGTTTTGTTAATGGTAGTTTTAGTCGTTTCAACTGCCGTTACTGGGCCAATTCCAATCCTAGGGTATTTCAAGAGGTACAAACACAAAACCAATCAAAAATTAAACGTAAGAATTGGTAGTTTTGAAGATTTCCTTGTTGATCTATATGATTGATATATTGTATTGTATATATTGATATACCCTACCAGAAACTCTAGGCATGATATATATCTTCCCATTCCTTCCTCAGAATTAATAAAAAAATCAATTATTTACAACGCCATAAAACTTTACAACAATCTGCCAGTACATTTAAAATCTATCCCTATGCTTGCACAATTTCGAAAAAACACTAAAGCATACCTTATTGAGAGACCATTTTACAGCGTTAATGATTTTTACAGCGAGTAAGTCTCTTTAAATTGTCACTAAATTCGCTTGTTTACTTAAATCTTTTGTGAGTCATGTCCTAACTCGTAGCATAGAATTTTGAAAATCATCATATAGAGAAAAGAACTGTCGAACATTTACTTAAAACTTAATTATTTTTGTTAGGTATTGGATTAAAAACAAAATTTAATTTTTTTTTGTGTACTACATTCTACACTAGTTCATTATACCTTCTGTTTAACATCACAATTATTTGTATAACTATAATAACATAGAGTTTAAGGTCGCATAGTTGCAATTTTGATTTCAATGTCATCGAAATTATTCACCTCGTACATGTGTGTTTGTTTACTTTTATAAGGTTATTAGGATTCATTAACTGTTTTGCGGCAATGTTATGTTATATTCTAACGTGTGTTTTACGATTTGGTAAATTGATAATTTACATTTTTATAAAGCATTGACCTATCGAAATTCTTTTCGATTAATGTTTTGATATGTCTTATTTTAGGTATATTTTGCTTTGTCCATAAAATTGTAAAAGTTTTCTGCGGCAATAAAGCATACTTTTGTTTGTTTGTTTGTTTGTTTTGTTTGATCCATTTTTTCATCCTGGAAATTTGACTAGTGACATGTATTTAAATTTACTACAAAATGCTATTAGCCCAGCTATAATTAACATTATAAACCACATGGCTGCATACATTGAAAAAGAAATAGTTTTCCAACAGGATAGAGCACCTCCACATTTCTCGCAGATTGTGCGTGATTATTTAAACGAAACGTTTCCTTGTCGGTGGATAGGAAGAAGGGGCGCAATTGAGAGGCCTCCACGTTCACCTGATTTAAGTCGTTTGAATTTTCTTTTGTGGAGGGCACATAAAAAGCAAAGTTTATTGCATTTTACTAGATACACTGCAAGACTCGCCAGGACGAATCGCGAAGTGACACAGCACCGTGTTGCAGAATCTGCGGCACCGCTTTGAAGATAATCTGTATCACTATATGGAGGTGGATGGTCGCTAAGTAAATTGACCGAACATCAAAAGTGAAGGGCCAATGTGTGAAGAAACAAAAACCCTTTTCAATGACGTACTCTTTGATTCCCATTCCTATTTGAAATTTTTTTGTGTTGAAGGTGTTCATACAACATCCTGTAAAACCATTAAGTATTTATTTGTTATTTTTCTAACCCCAGTGGAATTTTTTTTGTTTTTATTTTTGTAATGATCACTGAGAGATAGTAGTCAGTTTCGATGAGAATCACTGTAGACAAATACTCTTATCAACAACTCAATTTCCAATTTATCAGACATATTGGATCATAATAATCTTGATAAGAACTTGATAGACCTAGGCGAAGCTTGCCTTACAGCTGCTTATTTTATTTTTCAAGGAACTTTTTATGAACAAACTTCAGGAGCAGCTATGGGATCTCCTCTATCACCTGTGGTAGCAAATATCTTTATGGAAACCTTAAGGATATTGCTCTAACATCCGCTCCACTAAAACCAAAACTCTGGTTCAGATATGTAGATAATACTTTTGTTGTTTGGCGGCCTCATGGACAGGGTAATCTCCTCATATTTTTGGAGGACCACCTTAATCAACAACATCATAATATAAAGTTCACAATGGAAATTGAATGTAATGGGATGATTCCCTTTCTAGACGTTTGTGTTCAAAGGAAGGGAAATGGTACATTAGGATATTCTGTGTATAGAAAACCGACGCACTCAAATAGATACTTAAATGCAAATTTCCATCACCATCCAGCACAAAAGAAATCGGTTATTAACTCTTATTCAGAGCTATTTCGATTACTGATCAAGATTCTCTAACATCGGAAACATCGAAACTGACTGAAGCTCTCAGAGGGAATGGCTATTCCACTGAAGGTATTACGCGTTCAATTAAAAGATATAGTAATCCAACTCCGCCAAAGGAGAATGATAAAGAGCCACCGTTAGGTAGTGTTCTTCTTCCCTACATACACGGCACTACAGACAAAATAGGACGATTACTTCGACAGTTTAACAAACGTACAATCTTCAATACACAAGAAGATTGGACAACGCTTGCGATCCCCGAAAGATATTGTACCTTTTCAAACAAAAGGAGAAACAGTACGCTCGTTATCAACTAGACTTAAGGAACATGAACGGTGTATTAAAAAGAAAGAAATCGTTCAATCTCCCGTAACCGAACACCAGCATGCCACTGGCCATTTTATAAATGTAAAGGTGACAAAAAATGTCAGTAGAAATACGGGTTACGGTCTACATCACACGTGGAAACCGATCTTAACATACTATACGAACACAAGTTGGGTATAAAAGCCCGCCTGAATCTCTTCGAGCTCATTCAGTGTTCAGATCTCGCGAAGTAAAGTTCCCTGAAGTTGTCTCGTGCAATCGAAGGCGAAACGTCGCATAGTAATCCCAATTTGACACGGTCTAATAATTGATCACAGCCGTGGAGCTTCCGGTCTACTCTTATATATGCCCATGTTAATTTTACTGAAAATAATACAATTAAGAATACGTAGTACTAATTAGCAAGCTCCTTGCAATAAAAACGTTTGTATACAGAAGTGATAACTTGACGTAAGTAATATTTGTTTTAAATTTTAAAAAAATGTTATCTTGTTATCGTTATTTTTCCTCTAATCGCTATTTAATCGCTTATTTTGTTACATGTAGATGTATTTCAATTGACGTATTGTCTGTATACTCCATACACTTTGTGTCGTAATTCTTAAATTACGAGTTTCATATTGATATCATAATATTTTAATTCATCCTCCTTTTTAGTACCCTGAAAATGATCTAATTTAGGTTGAAACGTCGACAAATGCAAACATTTCCTCTCCGACACCCTTTTATTGACCTGAATCCAATCTTAAAAAAAAACAATTAAATTCTTCAGAGGTGTCGAATTCTTACTAGATCTCGTATATTTTAGAACACGAATTATATTATATAAATACCTTAGATGTATCGAATCATTCCGACGTATGTCAGTATTATTTGAAGGGCTTTAAACGGAGCATTTAATTGACGTTCTTGTACCTCCAGGTGCACTTTAGGGTGAAGGTAATACAATTAATTACCTCTAATAGCAACACACTTAGTGTAATACTCTTGTTAGCTGTTATTTTAATTGATGTTATCAGACCTAATTGTATATATTGGGGATCTTGCTGTTATGTGTAATAAGCATTATTCAACCGCAATTTGGATGTCTGCGTGACGACGCAACGGTCCTAAATTTTCCTGAACTGCCGTTGCGTTGGTGGTACAGGACAGAGTCAGTTAATAGGGTTGTAAACCTTAAGCTCAATAAAAAGGTTTAAATACTCGTACAAAGTGTATAATTTTCCTTGACAGTAGGGCGTATCTGCCTTATTAGCAAAAGTACATGTGGTTTTCGCGAACCTCTGCTAGTTTTTGTGAAAGTTATGAAGCCTTAAACAAATTTTCCATAGCCCGCTTCGTTTTTGAGATATAGGAAGAAACTCATTTTTCATATTTCGGTTATCGTTTTACTTATCGAGACGGCAAAAACTGGCACAATTTTGTACGTAAAATCCCGTAGGGCGGATAATCATCAACATCCAAAGTTAGTTTTTTTGAATGGGATACCGAGTGCATTTTTTTATTTGCATTAGGTTTTTTTAACAATTGTATTTGGCCGTCAACTTTACCAGCTTATTACTTACTTACTTATTATTTACAGCTTATATTACCCTTAATGCTTGGACAAAATTTGAAATGAATCTATTACGTAGTTTTTTCAGGCTAATTTTTTAAATATTTTATTAGGCCGTCATTTTGTTTTGCTACTTTTTATTCATACGAAAATTTTACCAGTTCACTCCTATACCACACTTGATTTTTCTACAAAATTTGAGGTAAATTGGATAGTTAGTTTTCATATTAATAATTTGGTTAACGTTTCAGTAAGCCGCGATCTTGTTCCGGTATATTGGACTTTTACAAGAATAATACCAGGTCATCACGATATGACCCTAAATGTTTGACTAAAATTTTGAGTCAATCTGATAAGTAGTTACTAAGCTATGCCGCGAATTAACAGACAGACAGACAAACTGACAGACGGACCGACAGAATTGATAAAAAAAAAATATTTTTTGGCATTTATAGACACTAAAATCTATCACTAAGATATGAAAACCGTGGGAGGGGTTGATTTTTTCACGATTACAAACATTTTATTTGGTCGCCTTCTAGAATTAATACCACAGTTTTACTAGTTCATATCTATATCACAATTAGTTATGACACACAATTTGAAATTAGTCTTTTCAAGCCGAATCTTTAAATATTTTATTAGGCCGCCGTTTTGTTCCGCTATCTTGGATTCGTCCCAAATTCTCACAAGTTGATTCTTACATAATATTTGACTTTTGTGCAAAATTTGAGATAAAATGGATAAATATTTTTTTTAAACATTTCACTAGGCCGCCATTTTGTTTTACCATAATTTTTCCTTGATTTAGCAAAGGCATTTGACACTGTCAATGATAATATATCAATACAGATTTTGGAAAATAGAGGTTTTCGTGGAATTTCGCTAAATCTTTTAAACAATTATTTGACTAATCGACTACGATATGTTAAAATATCCGATCATTTGAGCTCTCCAAATGCAGTGGAGTATGGCGTTCCGCAGGGCACAGTTTTAAGCCCGATACTTTTTATGATATATATAAATGAATTATTTAGTTTAGGTAGTACCGAGTCATTTTCTGCTTTTGCGGATGACACAGTTATATTATACGTGGCAGATTCCTGGAAAGATGTGAAGGGAAATGTAGAGAATGACTTCAAAATGATTAAAGATTGGTTTGATAAAATGTACCTTACAATAAATTTCCAAAAAACTAATTATATGGTATTTATTTGTAATAAAAGAAATTACCTCATTTTACCGGAATTAACCTTAATCAAAATCATCAAAATTTAAATATTAAGGAAACTACCCATACAAAATATTTAGGAATAGAAATTGACAAATTCTTGAAGTGGGATGTTCACATAAATTTACTTTCCAAAAAACTACGTTTAATTTTATATACTTTTAAAAAACTCAAATCAATTTTGTCAATATCCAGTCTAAGAACTGTGTATTACTCATTGGTCTATTCTGTGTTAAATTACGGTATATGCGCATGGGGAGGAACCTACAGAAATCATCTAATTAAACTAGAAGTAATACAAAATATATAACTAATAAAAACAGTACTTTCCCTAGCGATCTTCTTTTTAAAGACAGCCAACTGATGGATATTTGTCAAATATTTTGTTTCAAGGCCGTCAGTCTACAGCATAAGAATAAAAATAAATTACTAAAAATATCTCATACTCATAACACAAGATATAAAAAACAGGGCGAAACGAAAACTATTAAAGTAAATAAAACACAAGCACGACGATCATTTTATGTTTTAGCTCCTCATATGTATATTAAGGTCCCTGAAATAATTAGAAAAGAAACATAACCAAAAACATTTAAAAAAAAATTAGGTGACTGGCTTATTTCCTTACCAAGAAAACTCAAGCGCGATTTTGAAGGATTGGCATAGTAAGGTTCGAAGTGTTCAAAATAATACTTTTAAACTTATACATATAACTTGAAATCTCAGAAACTCCTGTACCTTCCACAAGATCTGTTACTATTCAGTGTTCGATATTAATCAAAGTGCAAATTTGTATTTTTTTTTACTTTTGTATTCATTTTTCTTTCCCTATTTAAATTTATTTGATTTTTGTCCACTTATATATTTGTTTTCTACTTTAGAGTCGAACTGCAGCGGTGTTAATGTTATATGCACCTACGCACTGACCTTAAATGGTTTCAGCAGGGGCGGCTCGTGGTCAACTGTTCAGGGGGGTCAATACATATAAACCGCAAAGAGTCATCTGAAAAAAATCAGACACACGAAACAATAAAATGCCTTTGTTACTTCGCAATCGCACGTCCAGGCACATAAATCGTACATATTTCTACGAAAATAACGATTTACTTCTTTGTTTTTGTCTTTAACTTGTTTGCTGGATTTTAAATTTCGGCAAAGGTCGACTACTCGTATTAATTTCGAGTCGTTTCTCAAAGTTCACCTCGCCGAAATAATTGAAAACGGATTATAAACGCTTAACATTCTAAAACACTGTGGCTACCTTTCTTTAAAACATTAATTTAAACCACAAAATCAACAAACAAAATGTAAAATCTACAAAATAAAATCTAAAAAAATTCGCAATTGTAACCACAACCTATCACACGATCCACATTAAACACATCAACTGACAAAAATATTTAAGTTTCCTCGAAGCGGCTGTTGACCCAAACTTTGCCAACGTAAGCCGTATCTTACCTATACGCCCCTATGCGAATTTGATCGGGAACACTCGGGAAAAACTCGCCTCCGTTCATAACCACGAGGTCAACGCGGGCAGCCCGCCGTGATCGATTCCAAATGAAACGAAACCTCTCCGGAGATCGCGGTGTTAGGCATCGATAGTGTGTCGCGGAATTAAGAGAACAGTCAACGAGTTTATACGCTTAGAATAATAGAATGAATTTGCAAATTTAAAAAAAAAATTGAAAAAATATAAATTATGTATTATTTTATTTATTTGTTTCTGTTTGGAAATATTTATTGGAGGGTCATTGATCATTTGACCTAATGGAGGAGCCGCCACTGGGTTTCAGTGGGTCACCTTTATATTTCCATTGAGGCAGTGAGATAGGTCTAAATTTAAGAAAATTCTGTAACATTTTTGGAAATAGATATTATTATTATTGTTATAGTATATTGTATGTTTACCAAAATATTACCAGGTCATCCCTATATCCCTATCAAAATTTGAAGTTATTCGGATAAGTACTTTTTGAGCTAAGCCGCAAACTAACAGACAGACCGACAAACGGACCGAGAGAATTGATAAAATATATCTTTGGTATCTGCGGACGCTAAAACGTGAAGATATGTAAAACGTGAGAGTGTGATTTTTTATGGTTAAAAACATTTTATTTGGCCGCCATTTTGTTCGGCCATTTTGAATTAGTACTAGAATTTTACTAGTTGACCCCAATATCACAATTATTTATAGCACACAGTTTGAAATCAAACCATTAAGTAGTTTTTTCAGGCTGAATTTTTAAATATTGTATTTAGCCACTATTTTGTTCCTCCATCTTCGATTCGTTCCAAAGTGTTACCAGTTGATTCCAACATAATACTTGATGTTTGTTTGAAATTTCAGATATATTGTAAGTAGTTTTCTAATAACCGTAATAGTGTGTAACAGTTCAGTAGGCCGGCATTTTGTTTTGCCAAACTGGATTTTTACCAAAATGTTGCCAGGGTATCCCCATAGGACCCTGAATGTTTGACCAAAATTTGAAGTCAATTGGATAACTAGTTTTTTCAGCTACGCCGGGAAAAGACAAACAGATAGACAGACCAACGAAATTGAGAAAAATGTGGGGATCCTGAAACGTAAAGATCTGAAAAAATTTCGGATGATTTATTCACTATTACAATAAGTATTTCCCATTTACGAGGGAAGTAAAAGCTTTAAATTATAAATAGTCAGAATTAAAAATGTAAAGTAACGATATGCGAATACAATTTACATACTACTATATTGATAAACAAAGAAAGAAAAAAAAAGTTCAACACTTATACACAACAAATATACACTTTTAGCCGTGGTCATTGAGCGAGTGGTTCTCTTTGGTGGATTTGTGTTTTCTGTTGTATTATCCTTAAAATAATGCTTTCTTCCGTTTAATTCGGAATTAGTTGCTCCAACATCATTTCGCTGTTTTTGAGTCACAGGCTCCTACAGATGGCCTTCGGGTTTCTCGAGCTGACGTAAATAGGTACAAAACCTTTGAAATCTACAGATTTATTAAGGATGTCCACTTTAAGGTTATAGTTTACAATTTCAACCAATAAAGGTATAGCTTGCTTTTTACGTGACATTCCAATACGGCAACTGTCCGTCAGATAAGCGAAACGACAATAGATTTGTTTGTTCTTCTGCTCCATAGAATATTAAGTTGTATATTTTGATTGTCTTCTTTGAGACTATATCAACTGATTTTAGATTGTGCAGTTCGTACTTGATATCATTGTAATTATTTCGATTCTCCTTATTAGCTTCCTCTGTAATTGCAAGACTAATTTTCAGGATCAACTATTTTTTGGTTTGTACAGTTTGTATAATTATACAGCGTGCAATAAGATGTACTATATGATTTTTGGTATTGTCTGTCTACCTAAGTGTCGTGCTCATTTCATTTAAAATATTTCAAAAACTAATCGTAAGTTTATTTTTGTACAGGGTGTCCGGATATGGTTGCAAAAGCAGGGTATCTCGCTTATTTTTAAAGATAGAACCTTGCGGTTTTCACGAACCTGAGCTAATTTTTTGTGAAACTCATAAAGCAGTTAACAAAATTTTCATAGCCTTCTTCGTTTATGAGATACAGGGCGAAATAGAACATTTTGCATTTTGGGACCCTCCTCGTATCTCGGTTATCCTTTAACTTAACGCAAAGGGAAAAATTGCTGCTTATGCAGTTTTTTACTCTGGATTCAGTGGCGTAGTCATATTTTTTATTTGAGTTGTTATTTTTTAGATATGACCCAAAGTTTTGTTTTTTTAAATGGGACACCCTGTATATTTGTCCAGAAATTGATTTGTATGGGTCTATTTTAATAAACAACAACAAAAATCCTAATTTTTATAATTATCATCCCAAATTTTGCAGTAGGCCATGCAAAACAATGCTACCTTTTATTTAAAGTCGTTAACAATATCTACATCCTAACAATAAATCAAAATAAATATGTAATTAAATCTATTTATCAAAACATGTATTGATAATTTCGCACCAAAAAAGTACCACCTACCTAGATTTATGTAACACAAGAACAAAACAGTAATAAATTATTATGTAACAAGCCTTTCAGCAAAAAGCAACTGTCGTATAAGAACTACAGTAAACAAGGAAATCAAAAGAACTGTTCAAAATGATTTCCACAATTTTCGTATTCGTTTTAGGGAATTAAGCAAAATAACGGGATGATTTTGTAAATAGCGAAAATTTTCTCTTATTGCATTTCCTAAATCTTGGACATTATCATAGTGGTCTTTGTAAATTCTATTTTCCAGATATCCCTATAGAAAGAAATCTAAAATCGACAAATCTGGGGACCTAGGGGGCCATCTTATAGGTCCATTTCTTCCGATCCATTGATTGGTAAAATTATTGTCCAGAAATAAGCTCGTCATTCCAGAATTGTGTGCAGGAGCAATAAATTTCGTTAATTTGCGCTAGAGGTACATCGTCAAGTAATTCAGGTATAGCTTCCTCTAAAATTTCTATATAGCGATTGGCTGTTAGATTTCCCTCAAATATATAAAATTTTATATGTGTTCCTAACATGGAACAGGACACATTTAGATCAAACCTGCCCTGCTGCCTTCTGGGAAATATTTGGTGTTGATTTTCCTGGGAGCAGAATCTACTATTGTGCCTATTGAATATACCAGAATTACTGAAATGTGCTTCGTCTGACCATATAACCTTCCTTTCAAAATCTCTAACCATATCGCATCTTTCTCGAAACCAATTGCAGAAGACTACCCGACGCTCTGCATCCCCTGGCTGTAAGTGCTGCACGAGCCTAAATTTGTATGCGTGGTATTTGTGTTTTTTTAGAATTTCTTGAACTCTAGTTTTTGAAATCCCTATGCTCTTTTCACTGGCCCTACAAGAGTTTGTAGGGTAAGCTTCTGCATTAGCCAAAACCGTAATTTCCTCAGCCTTCCGATTTTCTTTATTATATGTTTTCGTACGAGGTGTGATAAATGATCCGTGATTAAATAAATTCTTTTTTATCCGATAAAAAGTGGATATATTAGGTTGCCTCCTTTCTGGATATCTAAATAAAAATTACGCAATAGTATTTCAACATACCTGAAAATTAACTATTTACCTGTTAAAATACATCTCAGAAGCCGCTTCAACATTTTTATTACTTAATATAAAACAAGCTTTTCATAATGTTCGAAAGTTTGGTTTTCTTCCATAATAATACAAATATATTTTTACATAATAAATAAATACAAAAAACTAGCACTATATTTTATATACCCGTACCAAATTGGGAAATGTCATTTGCTTCCAAGAAAACAAAAGAAAACGGCATCGTTTTGCATGGCCTACTGCAAAATTTGGGATGATAATTATAAAAATTAGGATTTTTGTTGTTGTTTATTAAAATAGACCCATACTATTATATATTTTTGAGAAGCTTTTAAAAGGACAAATCAATTTCTGGACAAATATACAGGGTGTCCCATTTGAAAAAAAAACACAACTTTGGGTCATATCTAAAAAATAACAACTCAAATGAAAAATATGACTACGCCACTGAATTCAGCGTAAAAAACTGCATAAGCAGCAATTTTTCCCTTTGCGTTAAGTTAAAGGATAACCGAGATACGAGGGTTGTACCAAAAAGTAAAATTTTCTATTTCGCCCTGCATCTTATAAACGAAGAAGGCTATGAAAATTTTGTTTACGGCTTCATTAGTTTCACAAAAAATTAGGTCAGGTTCGTGAAAACCGCAAGGTTCTATCTTTAAAAATAAGCGAGATACCCTGCTTTTGCAACCAAATCCGGACACCCTGTACTCACAGGAATTACTAAACAGGGGTCCTGATAGTTGGTAGAGAACACTTTACGGTAGCAAACCAATTAATTATCAGTATAAACTGAGAAATTAACAAATTAGTCTAAGAACACTCAGGAAACAATCGTATTAAGACCACAGGACTGTATATTTCAGTTTTTTAATAGTAGGTCCTGGTGACAATTGGATATAAATCAGTTTCTTTTTCACATAGTTCGAGTTAAAAATACAACACAAAACGAAAATTACCAATACTGTGATAAGAATGGTATTAGTTTGTTTTTTCAAACGCAATGAAAACTTTGACGAGGCAGCAGCTTTTTATCATAACAGGTAGGCATTTTTTTCTAATTAAGCTTGAACATAATTAACGTCATTGGTTATATCTTATGTAGATATTCAGAATCAAAGCAACCTAGTAAAAGCACATTTTCTAGGGTAAAAAAGAATTTAATAAACCAAGGATCATTTGTTAAACCCCAATCCAAAATATTCAATAAATTTAAAGAAATTGACGAATTAAAGTAAGTATCGCAACAATCCTACGAGCTCATGAAGAACAATGGAAACTAGTATAGGATTACAAAATCTCGTGTTCAAACTAATTTGAGAAGACATAATTTCAAATCTTATAAATATAAACATGTCCATCATTTACATCCTGGAGATGCCGAAATTCAAAAAGAGTTTGGTTTTTGGTACATATCGAAAAATGACTTTCACATTGACATATTGTAATTAAGCAGTATCCAGTCATTTTGCTACAGGTTATTAAGTATTCAGTTAGAATTTTTCTTGACCGCCTTCAAAAATAAACTTTGTAAGTAGTTAGGCTCCATTTGTCCGTAATCTGGATTATTTCTTTTTTTGTTAAAGTGCGGGACACGAAAGAAAACCGGGCGGAGTCAATCGGTTTAGGAAGGTTGGCCAAGATATTTCTTTAAACCAGTGGTGTCCCGTCGTTCTTTAAATAATATGGCACTTCTTTTTGACTATACGCACTTCAGATAATTAAAAAATGTAACTATGCTTAATGAACCTTTATCTATATTTGTCTGTTTTCTTCACAAAACGGCGAACTTTCGAATTTTAAAATGATTTAATTTTGATTTTTCTTGATCGATTTACCTATAAATATATGTTTTCTTGAGTTCTGTCATTAACGGTTCTCGGGCTACTGTTTACGTCCACTATTATTGGACCACCCAGTATAGTAGTACACGATTTACAAGTCCAGATTTTACGAGGGCAGCCAGCATCAGATCCAGTGAACGAGATTTATCAAAATTTTAATTTATGCAGTTCGACTTTGGGCTACTCGGGTATGCCAAAAGTGGCCGTCTGTCTCCGTTTGTCATATTACTTTATACAGGGGCTGTCATTGTGAAGAACTTTACAGGGCGTTTCCTAATTGTGTGCTGATGTTATAGGGGGTGTTTTTATGTCCTAAAAGTCTTAACTTTTGAGATACAGGATGGTAAAGTGTAAAAAGAAAAAATTTTTTTTCATCCCAATTCTGATGCTATTGTAGATAACTGTATTGAAATTTGATGCACGTCTTCTGTGCATTAAGGAGCATACGGATTTACCCAGGTTAATTACATATGCACCCAACTGGAAGACATTTCAAAAATTGATTGTTAATAAAAAATGCCCTTTTATGCATAAAAGACGTGTATTAAATTTCACACAGTTATTTATCTACAATAGCATCAGAATTAGGATTTAAAAAGTTAAGACTTTTAGGTTCATATTAAAATTTTTTCTTAAAAAGGGCGAAGAATCACCCCCCTTTAACATTAGCACGCAATTAGGAAACGCCCTGTATAGTACTTCACAATGACGCCCTCTGTACAAAGTAATATGACAGACGGAGACAAACGGTCACTTTTGGCATACCCATAGCCCAAAGTCGAACTGCATAAGTTAAAATTTTGATAAATCTTGTTCACTGGAATCAGTGCTGGCTTCCCTACTATAACTACATTGATGTGTTAATTTTAAGAAAATATGAGGTCTGTGGTTTTTCAAATATTAATTGCAATATTGGATATTTTTTGACACCAGGTATTGAACAGAAAATTAGTTATTTTAAAGCAGTTTATTGACAGCTACTTTATGAACAATTTTACAAAATATATGAAAAAAAACTAACCTATTTTTGAGGTTGACGGCTGTGATTCTAATGGTTCGATGCCTTCTAAATCGTTGTCTTCCTCTGAAAATGATGAGGTTTCGTCGTCACTACTTGAAGATCCCAGTGTGCTAACTAAATCATCACTAACCGTTTCAATTTTGCCATCTACTTCCCAGTATTTATCTTCAATAGAACGAATGTTTAACATACGATTTCCAATTTTCAGCCGATATTGAGTCAATCGCTTCTAATGTTATTTAATTTAAATCTTTAATTGAAAGTTCACCGGTGTTGCGCTCTCGAATATATTTTTTTACTCCTGCCCATGCAAGTTCAATAGGCTTGAGGTCGCACATGTATGGAGGCAGCCTTAAAGGTGTATGATCGAGGTTATGTAAAAGACCGTCAATTTTATACTTTTTTTATCTAGGCTTGTTGGCTGATATTACTTCATATAATTGATATTTTCTCCATGTTGGATCACATACAAGATTGTTCGATTTAAGCCACGATATCATATGAGCTTTTGTAGAGTATTTAGTTGGCACTTTATCTTCTACGTGAGAATGATAAGACGCATTATCCATTACCACGACTGATTTGGGAGGAATGTTAGGTAGAAGCTTCTCGAGCAACCACTTTTCAAAATTATCTATTCATCTGTGCATGATAGTCTCCAGTTGTTAGTCCCGAACGAAAAACTAAAGCAGCACCTGGAACAAATCCAGCTTCTGAACCAGCATGAACTATAATAAAGCGACTACTAGAGCGGATTCCCTGAACAATACCTGTAACACTTCCACTTTGCCAGCATTTGTTCACTGTCATACTAGTATCTACCCAGGTTTCGTCTAGATACACAATATTGCGTCCTTCTTGCCCATATTGCCTTACAGTTGATAGAAATTTCACCCGCCAATGAAAAATATTTGGTCTCTCAATGAGCAATTTTCGTTTATTTTGGCACTTGTGCTAAACAAAACCATTCGATCGTAAAAGCCGATTTAAGGTTTTATACCCGTACGGAAAATCTATTTTGTTCTTTACAGCACGAAGTAGGGGTTTGCAGGTCTGAACCTTCTTTAAGTTTTTATAAAAATCCTCTATTGTTCGTCGAATTACTTGAAAATCACCATCGTCAATTTTATCTTTGTATGACAATCGGGGTCTTTTTTTACCAGGAGATTTTAAAGGTGAAGTAGAACATGAGCGATCATTATGTTTATTGAATTTTTCTTACACTGCTTTCCGAAACACAATTCATTTTGAATTGGAATAGTCAAACTATTATTTTCAGCTTCTCTAGTACAGGCCTCTATAACGCTCGCAATAACTTCACATGCACCGTTTCGAATTGTTTCTCCTTTTTTGCTCGCCATCGTTACTTCGAAATAATAATTCAAATTCAACGCAACGCATTTATATAGAAATGAAAACAAATGCTCGAAATGTATAGGCGCCACTGGAAATAGCTAGAACCTTCTAGCGGCAAGTGCATGGAGACTCCAGGCACGTCCCAATTACAAGTGGACGAGTGTGAAATTTACTAAATCCCCGATTAATTTTCCGTACCGCTTAGCTGGCGCACTTTATAGGTGAAGCGGCAAACTATTACAACAAATAAAATATCATAAAATTTATTTGTTTACACAAATTTTACTTTTTAGCTTGCTTAAGACTATGAACCTTTATTTTAAGGACCGCCCGGTTTTCCTTCGTGTCCCGCACTTTACGTGCCGAGCCTATGCTTGAAATTTTCTATTAAACGTTTTCATGCAAATCATGCATTTACAGAGTGATTCATCACCTTTATAGAGCTCTTTCCTATTTTTCTTTCAAGTAGGTATCTAGAAGAATGAATATGTATTAAATAGAATGATCCTGAATGATGGTACAAAGTAAGACAATCTCACTTAATACAAGAGTTCTGAGAACTTTCCCACCGCTAATTTATAATAGATTAAAGAGACACCAAAAAAACTACCTAGTTCATGCAGAAAAATAATCTATATTCGAGAAACGTGTTCTCATGTTGTACGCCAAATACATTAAAATCCAATCTAAAAACAATTTAAAAAACAATTTAACCCCGGTTAAAAATACCACGCTTAGTTCAAAGTTTCAAAGTGACAAATCTATTTTAATCCTCTATATATTAGCGCAAAGCAATTATCCGGTCTATATGAAACAACTTTTTTCCTTGACTCTAAAATCAATTTTCTAGGGATTGCAAGGCTGCAAAAGAAAAGCCGAAGCGCCACAAAAAGCATATCAGGAGTAAATCCCTTAATGCAAAAAAATCATTTAATTTCTTAGCGCCGGCATGTCTCTATATTAGCATCTAAGAAATTTAATTATATCTGATCACGTGTTACAATTTTACATCTCTGTTTAACTTCATAAATCCGTATGTCTTTAAAATCTAAGGTAGCTTAGCGTCAAAAGAGCAATCGGCCTCCGATGCTTAGCTCGATATCAGCAAAAAAGGTACGAGAAGTGGGGAAAGGCATATTTCCATAACTCAACGTGAAAAATTTACGAGTACAAATACATGTCTAGTCGTAAAACAAGTTAAATTGTTTTTAGCTTTACTCAAAATTTAACTGCCTAATATCTCAGAATTTCACCTACAATACGTATGAATTTAAATTAATTAAAAACCACAGTAGTTGGCTGTAGTGTATATATTAGTTTATTATTTAAGGCAAGCTATGTGCCTTCCGAAGCTAACAAGTGCTAATTTTGAAATTCCCTATAAAATGTTTTTATTAATCTTTCTGTTGGACACAGTGATACAAAATTTTTAGTTAAAACCACAAGTGTGTTGTTATGTATTGGATATATGTAAATCCATAGTGCATTGTTGATGATATAATCCACGAGATTTATTCTACTAGTCAAGTGATGCAATGAAAAGAGCTTGACAGTAAAGCTGATCCAAAGTAAGATCTTTTTTAATTCTATTTAGCGTGACTTGAACGAATTTGTCACTATCTTTTCAACAGATTATTAAAAAATAATATATCCTTGATTATGCAAGAGAATAAATTATCAGAATTAATTTAAGATAAAATTAGTTGGGTGAATGAATGAGCGAACGTTTTTAATTTAAGTGATACAATATATGTTTAGTTCTTTCGGTAAAGGTGAGTTTTATTGATAATATAAATATTTAAGTTGTTCTACAAATAGGCAGATTAGCTATACAGAATCGGCACCTATGGTAACACCAACCTAAAAGTTATTTTGTTTAATTATTAATCTAACCAAATTGAGATAATTAAACGGGTCCTTCTAAATCAGAAAATATATTATAAAGAATTTGATTTCACGTTTATAGGTCGTATATAGTTAAACACAAATTTACTATAATAACATAAAATCTGTGAATAAGTAACTTTCTTACCTTGATATCAATAATTTTTCCGTATTCTTTACTGACAATAAATAAATGCGACATTAACTGGTCACAAAACTAACACTTCACAACAGTAATTTCCTACAGATGGCGCTGTTTAATTACAGCGTAGTACCACTGTCTCCTATATGGAAAGTATTAACACTTTTCCTTTTGTTAGGCGTAATCTGTGTCTGTGATGTCACCGACATATTTAGTTAAAAAATCCAAAGAAAAGAGCAGTTACTTTTTCACGAAAATTTCCGATAGAATTCCTTTATAATTAGCATTAGATTTTATTGCTAAAGGTTATTGGTTTATGAAATAATAAACTGTGTTTCGTTTTATCCTCCTGTAAAACAAAAGAAAATCCAATAAATCCCGAAGAACTTAAATCAAATTACCTACACACCATTAACAGATAATAATAAGAAGTGAATTAAACTTTCCCACAGTTAATCGTTGTACAGCTTTCGTGGAGTTTTACCAGTTTCGTAGTTTTATAATAGCAAAATGTAACATCTTACTGGCACTATTATCTAAAAACTGACAAAACCGATAAAGACACACACTTCAAAGTTGCTGGTTCCATGTACGTGAGTGAGGAACTTACAGAATTCCCAGCTTTAATTAAATATGTCGAGTACGAAGACATCAAAGCAAAATCGGACTGAATCTCCTTCGCACCGCCGGAATGTTTAAGACATGTTGAGGATGACAGTTCTGACCTATAATGCAATATCATGAATATACAGGGTGGTCAATTATTTATTTTTAATGCTAAAAATTGTTGACTTTAACACAGGTTTTTCTGACTCTTTTTAAAGTATTTAATTTTATGACGATGGAGATGTTTGTAATGCATCAAGCAAGCAATTACGTCGTAATGAAAACGATAAATGAGATTTTTTAAATATCCCTACAAATCAGGTGATTTTTATATTGGTCTATTATTCCCTATCTATAGATCTGGGAAATTGTGGTCTGAAAACGGTCTTATTAGTTTCAAATTGTGGCTAGCGGATTCGTCTTGCTGGAAATATAAACCGATTAAACGAGCCAGTGGTATGTCTTCTAGAAGGGCAAAACTATTTCCAAAATGTTAAAATATTTGTTGGCATTTAAGTTACCCTAATAAATGTACCATTCAACGGTTGTGTGTAATATAAAACCATATACATTGAATCCAGATTTGTCTTGTTGACGCCAAGGAAATATTAAATGTGGGTTATCTTGAGACCAGTATCTGCCGATTGAATATGCCCGCATTGCGAAAGTGGGCTTCGACCGACCATATAACCCTCCTTCCAGTGGCGTATATAGACTTTGCTTCTGGGGGGGTGGAGTTGAGACGAAGAACATTTTCACATTTTCAACAGCCAAAAAAAAAGAAAAGGTCTTTACTTTATTTTTACGTAACTAAAACACATTAACACTCCCACCAAACCCGAAAAGAAGGTCCCTATTTTGTACTGTGGGTACCATTTAAGCTGATATAACAGTGGCTCTGGGGGGTTTTAACCATTAGTGGGAAAGTTCTCAAAACTCTTGTATTAAGTGAGATTGTCTCACTTTGTACAATCATTCAGGATCATTCTATTCAGCACATATTCATTCTTCTAGATACCTACTAGAAAGAAAAATTGGAAAGGGCTCTATAGAAGTGATGAATCATGCTGTAAATGCAATTTTAGAAGAAATTTTTTCAATAAGGACAGCAGAAAAGTTAAATAGAAAATTTCAAGCATTGGCTCGGCACGTAACAAAAAAGGAAATAATCCAGATTACGGACAAATGGAGCCTAACTACTTACAAAGTTTGTTTTTGAAGGCGATCAAGAAAAATTCTGAATTATTAATAACCTGTAGCAACACGACTTATGGTTTTTCGACAGTAGAAACTCGTAGACTGGCTTACAAGAAATAATTTCAATATGCCAGATTCTTGTATAAGAAATCAACAAGCTGGGAAAGTGTGAAAAGAAGCGTTCACTAAAAGAAATATTGGTATATGTGCAGAGGCGTGTGGTTTATCCCGCTTGACTTCTTTTAAAAAGCTTTTTTTATTGAAAATTTTCCCTGTTTCTTGTATACGATTAAGTTTATACTATAATTATTCAATGCTTGTACAACCAGTAAACAGTTTTTAGTCTTAAAAATAAATAAGTGACCACCCTGTATATTCAGAATGTTGCATTGTAGGTCAGAACTGTCATCCTCAACCAGTGGCGGCTATTCAGGTGAAATAGGTGAAGTGCTACTTCACCAGGAAAATTTAACAAGCAAACATCTAACTATATTTATTATATATCTCTTAAAATTTTAGTTTTTACATTCATTTATTCACCTAATTGGAAAAGAATAAACTGTACATCTCGAATAAATATTTTACTTGACCGTTGGCGGCATGTCTTTTTAAAACTTTCAATCGAACTTTATTATAACAACTATAACAGTGGCGCTTCGACTTTGCTGAAGGTGCTGTGTTTAGTTTACGATTTTCCTACTACGTTGCAATGACAACGCGTTCGCGATGACGTCGACCACAGGGAAGAATAATGTTAACCAGCGAGCTGCCACAGTACACTACACCCACGTGTCGTCGGATTTCGCTGCAACCGGTGAGTTCCTTTGCAGTTTGCTTGACTTTTTTGTCTTATATTTATTTATGGTGTTGTTACAACTTTATTTGGTGTCGGGTTTATTATTGTACATTATTAGTTGACTATCATATTTACGCTTTAAACTGAATCCGATCACGGATGTGGTTTGCATTTTGTTGGAAACTCCATTTAATCGATGGAAGGAACAAGATCAGAGGGATGTATTAAATGGGCAGCCAAAGTTGGACTTGACAATTTCCGCAAAAAGAAAAATAAAAAAAACTGGCAGAAGACAGAAGATAAGTTTTAAGTCATCCTGGTTTTCGGCGTACAAATGGTTATGTAGTAGTCAAATATTACAAAAATTGTTTTGTTGGAATAAGGAAGGATTTGCAGGTATGTTAAATATATGAAAGTCTTTACATAAACATGAGGACTCAGCGGAGCATTTAAAATGGGAATTAATGCTAAAAACATTTGTAAAAAATCAAAGCACTATAGCTGACGCTTTAAAAGAAAATGCTTAACTGTATAAAATACATTTTAACGAAAACGTCCGGTTAAATAGACTATTTATGTGCTTGGTAACTGACGCAGTTTTCTACCTTGCAAAACAAGAGTTAGCTTTTCGCGGCCATGATGAGAGCAGCGAGTCAATAAACAGGGGGAATTTTGAAGAGCTTTTATCACGAAAAAATTAAAAATGTTTTTACTGGTGACTCGAAAACTACTCAAAACGAAATAGTTGAATGCATTTCTGATTATTTAAATGATCATGTAAAGAAAGCAATAATGAACAGACAGTTTTTTTCTGTGCAAGTGGATGACACTACTGATATTACGTAAACTTCCCAGTGCTCCATAATTTTAAGATACGTTCATTCAGAAGGTTCAGTAGTCGAGAGATTCTTAGGATTTTATAATGTCAGCTCCGATAGAACGTCGGAGAATTTATATACTCTATTGGATCAAATTTTGGACCAATTTGACTATAAACATAAATTAATAGGGCAACGTTACGATGGCGCAAGTGTGACGTCTGGGTATCTAAATGGCCTTCAAAAAAAAATTAAAAAAAAAGCCCCGCAGGCTGTATTTGTCCATTGTGTTGCGCATCGTCTTAACCTTGTGATGCAGCAAAGTCTAAAAAACATTTCTAAATGTCGAATTTTTTTTGCAAGCCTTAGTGGTATTCCCTCATTTTTTCATCACTCAGCCAAACGAACGAATGCTCTTACATCTGCATCTACGAGGCGTATACCAACAATTACAGAAACTCGTTGGTCTTCAAACTCGAAGTTAGTAAATGTGATTGTTCAAGACTGAAATAAATTAAAACACGTCTTTGAATTTATTACAAACTGTGACAAATTATTGCGATATTTTCTTGGTTCATTTTCTTTGTTCATTTTTCACCCGCGAGCCGCCACTGTCCTCAACATGTCTTAAACATTCCGACGATGCGAAGGAGATTCGGTCCGATTTTGCTTTGATGTGCTCGTACTTGACATATTTAATTAAAGCTGTTATTATGACACTAAGAAACTGGTAAAACTCCACGAAAGCTGTACAGCAATTAACTACTCGAAAATATAATTAACTTATTATCTGTTAATTGTGTGTAGGTAATCTGATTTAAGTTTCAGAAACCAATCAAGGCATTCTATCGACAATTTTCATGAAAAAGCAATTGTTCTTCTCCTTGGATTTCTTGTATAAAAATGTGTTAATATTTTCCATATAGGGGATAGTGGTATTAGGTGAGACGCTGTTATTAAACCGCGTCATCTGTAGGAGATCACTGTTGTGAAGTGTTAGTTGTGTGGCCAGTTAAAATCGGATTTTTTTATTATCGGTAAAGAATACTTTACTAAATTTGTGTTTAACTATATTAGGGAGTAAATGACTATTTTATCTTAGATACGACCTAGAAACGTGAAAACAACATCTATATAATCTATTTTCTAATTTAAAAGGACCAATTTAATGATCTTTTTTTATTTATCTTATATTATTTATTTAGACCTTTATTTATTAAATAATAATTGTAGAACCACTTAAATTCTTATATTATCAATAAAACTCAGCTTTACCGAAAAACCTAAAGATATATTTTATCATTTAAATGCAAATTGATACATCAAAACAAATAAATTTCTTAGAAACCAAAACGTTCGCTCATTTATTCACACAACTAATTCTATCTTAAATTAATTTTAACAATTTATTCTCTTGAATAATCAATATATTATTTTTTAATAATTGGTTGAAATGATTTTGACAAATTCTACATGCGGCAGAACGATTAATATAGTAACTTTATATGGAATGTGAAAACTAACACTTACTAGCTTCAGAGACACATAGCTTGCCTTAAATAATAAACTGATATATACAGGGTGAGTCAACGATTGGAAAAAGTAAATTTACGTCGAACAGGTAAAATCTGGAAACAAACTGTTTATGCTGTGGGATATATATGTAAGTCGTGCTCATTTTAAAAATATTTTAAATTATACGGGGTGCGTCAAAAAAGTAGGGCAACTAAAAGTTGTATTTTTTTTTTAAATAGGACACCCTATATTTGACTTGATTTTTAAAGTCGACATAAAATTCTAACAGTTTTTTGTATAACATGTTATATGGCTAAAATTGATACTTTCTTAAATATTTAGCTTTAAACAAAAAAAATTAAATTTGATGCACATCTATGATTAGCAACATAACGCTTAAAAATAAAATATTTTGCTTCTGCACAAAATAAGCATGGAATAAAAGACTGTTTTCGTAATATTGAAGATATCACATACAGGGTGTCCAAATTTAAATGCTTAACTTTAACATTTTTAAACCAATTTATTTCAGTTTTTTTAAACGGAACCCCCTGTATATTTAGTCTTATTAAGAATGAAAAAATATACAACTTTTATTAAACATATTATATATCTATCTTCAATAGTTTTCGGAATATTTTCAAATTTCCTTTTTTTGCGTAATTTAGAAAATGAACAACTCGATCAATCAAGGTAGCCATTGAAAAAAACAGTCTATAGCAACTGGCGGCTAAATGTATGAAATGTCAAAAACGTGTTGTTGTTAGTGCATTGTATTTCGTCTTTCGTATTCTCGTCTAATTTAAAATGAATTTTTCACAAAATGCAAAATATCCGGATCGACGCGCGCCTTCTAAAGTGGCCTTTCAAAATGTCATGGAGCGTTTTGATGCTAGTGGCAATGTGGCATATTCGAGAACAGTTGTCAATAAAATTTGCTACAAATCAAGATAAAGAGTTGGAAATTCTACTTCATATAGAGAACTTGCTAGTTGTTAAATGGTGTGGGCGTGTTAATTTTTGCATTGAAAACCATAAATAGGCATAATATGCATTATTATTCCGGGTACGGGAGGTTTCATTGGTCATTAAATGTTTGGTGTGGAATGAACCACAATGGTATTTTTTTAATGAACAAAGATATTTAGATTTTTTGAACGTTGAGCTGCTTATTCTTCTCAGACCACTCAGCATAGAAGAAAAAAGAGACATGTGGCTGCAGCAAGACGGTGCACCTGCTCATTACCATCGGGACCTTCCTGAATTTTTGGACGCTAATTTTAATCAAAAATGGATTGGTCGTAGCGGTTTTATCGAATGGCTACCCAGATCTTGCGATATAACTCCATTAGATTTTTTCTTGCGAGGTTATATTAAAGATCATGTTTACACCCAACCTACAGCAAGGGAGAACATGCAGGAACGAATCAGGGATGTATGCGCCACTATATCACCAGACATGCTAGTTAAAACTAGGCAAAATATTATTAAAAGGTTCAACATGTGTATTCGTGAAGGCGAACGCGAAAGTGCTTTTTTCTGTATAACTTTAAAAATTAGCATCTATTATGTGTTACTTCATTGAAGTGTATTTACTTATTTGGAAATTAGACGAGTAGGCCCCTCTTTCAACACAATTTTTAAATATTTATAATAATGCCAGTTCACGGATCCTTTGCTTTGAAATGTAAGATTCATTCCAAAAACATAATATTGTCTAAAAAGTTCGGAAATGGCCCTACTCGCCTTATCATTGGGTTACAAAACTTAACACGGATTTTAAAATCTTCAGCGTGTAACTCTTGGTTTAATGTAATATGAAATGGATGATATTTATATTTTCTTGTAGTCTTGCTTACTGTAGATTCTGCTGTTAAAATCTTAAGGTTATTAAATCATTTTTTTTTGTAGCAATTTTATTTACAAATTATATTATCTAAATTTTCATTGGAATAATTTTAGATAATAAACTATTTTATTCATATTAAATACTTTTGTTTTACTGACAGCTACTTTTCTAAATTACGCAAAAAAGGGAATTTTAAAATATTTCGAAAAACTATTGAAGATTGATATATAATATATGTAATAAAAGTTGTAGATTTTTTATGCTTAAAAAGAATAAATAAAAATATACAGGGGGTTCCATTTAAAAAAACTGAAATAAATTGGTTTAAATATGTTAAAGTTGTGCATTTAAATTTGGACACCCTGTATGTAATATCTTCAATATTACGAAAGCAGTCCTTTATTCCAAACCTATTTTGTGCAGAAGCAAAATATTTTATTTTTATGGCACAACTAGGCCTTATATTGCTAATCATAGATGTGCATCAAATTTATATTTTTTTCGTTTAAAGCCAAATATTTAAGAAAGTATCAATTTTAGCGATATAACATGTTATACAAAAAAGTGTTAAAATTGTATGTAGAATTTAAAAATAAAGTCAAATATAGGATGTCCTATTAAAAAAATAAAACTTTTAGTAGCCCTACTTTTTTGACGCACCCCGTATAATTCAAAATTTTTTTAGAATGAGCGCGATTTACATATGTATCCCAAAGCATAAACAGTTTGTTTCCAAATCGTACCTGTTCGACGTAAATTTACTTTTATTTTATTTATTATTTATCGTTGACTCACCCGGTACAGTACACTTGTGGCAAAGTTGATAACCAACTACTTTGGTTTTTAATTGATTTAAATTAGTACGTAATGTGTGCGTAAAGGGATATTACGCACTCAAATTCCGAATTTAACTTGTTTTACGCTTAGATGTGGACTTGTACTGCTACATTTTTCATCTTGAGATATGGAAGTGTTCCTTTCCCCACTTCCCGTACTTTTTTGCTGATTTAATATAACCACTTTTACAACGAAAGCGGAAACAAAAAACCCAATAACTACAGAGGCCTCTACCTAAGTATAAATAACTTTTAGACTAATTAACAAGGTTGACATTTGCAATAATACTATAAAAGCAACAATCCAGAGCAAAAATTAAAATTAAAAGTACCTGCTATATGTTAAAAGAAAACACAACTTGCCTGAAAAATTAATAAAAAAATAATAAAGAATCCAAATATATCTATAGCTAACATTTTTTTACTGCACCGGTGTACAAACTGTTTCTTCATAATAATTAATTTTGGAAACCTATGAAAAGTTACACCTGGCAAGTGATTTTTGTAACTATTTTTGCAATTATACACAGCACACATATTCCCAGACATTGTTTTTTGTTATGTAGACTTCTGCAGAAGTAAATATATCAGATATAAAAGAAGTTTTAATTAGTTCCTTAGCTAATTACATTTCACTATGCACGAACAACACTTTTTAAAATTTGTGTGACCTATTACCCATTGTAAAAACTGAAGAATATTGAGAAAACAATGCTTAAAGGCAAATATATTACAGAGCAATAGTTACATTGCTATTAAATCTTTAGACTGACAAGGCCGGAGTACGTCACTCACCAGGTCATTGACCTTTGCTTACGAGAAGTAACTATCCTGTGTGGTTTATGATTCTTGCATAGAACCAGCGACTTTGAAGTTTGTGTCTTTATCGGTTCTGTCAGTTTCTGTATAATAGTGCCAGTATGATGTTACATTTTGTTATTATAAAACTACGAAGCTGGTAAAACTCCATGAAAGCTATACCGGGTGTTTTCTAACCTCTCCTACAAAATCCTCACTTAATTTTAAGACGAAAATACAGTATACATTTCGCTTAATTTCCAAAATACCGGGTGTTATAAAAACCACTTTATTCCATGTCAATGAACCAGTGGTATACAAGTTTTCAAAGAAAAACGTTCTACATATAAACGTCTCGCTTCTCGCGCATTTCCGTTTGCTAAACTGTACAAAAATTAGGGAACTTTTTATGTGCTTTGAGCAAGAAGAGGGAGTCTTTGTAAACCAATTACTTACTTTTGATAAAACTTGGATTCAGCTGATCATTATTATCATCTATAGTCTGGGAAAGTTAACCCAACTTTTTGCACAAAAAAACGAAAATTAATTAAATTAAATCAAAAGTGGCTCTATGCTTTATGATAATGCTTGCATTCGTATTGCTCAACTGACTAAAGCCACACTGAGCAAATTGCATTCTAAAACAATTATCTTTCCACTCCATAGTCCTGATTTATACCCATGTGATTTTGTCTGGAAAAAAAGCTTGAGAGACATCAAATTTGACAACATTGAAGATGTCAAGAACTGCAATCTGGCCTAGAAAAATATTGTAGTTCTTTCATGTAAGTTTTGTTTCAATAAAAAATTGTAAACAAATTCCGGCTTAAAGTTACTAAGTAAATATCCAAATATTAACCAAAATCAGGGCTCTTCACTTAGAGGTGCGAGAAGTAAAAGGAAATAAAATTGTATTTAAGCTAACACGAGGTCATTAAGTCATGTTTGTTACGCTTAACAGACATGACTGCCTAGTGCCTATACCGGAACACAAGTTATTAAATCAGCCTGCGCAATCAACATTCCGCTATAGGAAATTATCTACGTATGTATAACTAGGCAATTAGCAAGTGCAGATTTACTCCAACCTTCTCGGTTCAAAGCAACTTAGTTGAACTAAGTGATATAGCGCCCTGATTAGATATACATGACGTCCCTTAACTTTGGAAGAGATCCCGGATATTTCGCCACAATTAGGTAAATATTGGATTACTTCAGTAATTTGTCATTTGGAATTAGATCGGTGAATTAGAAATCTTTATTTTTCTATTTGTATATTTTAAGTGATGATAGTCACTTGAGGGGTAATAAAATTAGTTTTGGCAAAGAAAAAAACTGGATTTTTGTCTTAACATTATCCTAAAATGTAGGCTAAATGACCTCGCACTAATCTTATGGAAAATGGAAAAAGTCGTCCATATTTCTTAAAGAGATCTATTTATAATTATATTAAATAGAACACTAAATCTTAGTCTCAGTCAAAACAAATATTCTAAAAAACCTAAGGTGACACGTGTTTCGCTCTTACGAGCGTCATCGCACCTACAATTAGGAAAAACCTAATATATTAATTGTAGAATTAAAACATAATATTAAGTATAGCTACTTTAACACATAACGGTCGGCTGCAGAAAGCTCAATTAAAGTTTAGAATGTTTAACGGAATGTCAAATTTGACAGCGAGTTCCTAGATTTGTGTAAGCAACTTGCCAAATCCGAAAGCCTGGTTAAATATTCTAAACAGCAATTAAGTTTTGTGCGATCGGGGATTAGAACAACAAATCCAAGTTCATAATAAGACTAAAATACAAAACAACAAAGCACAAGTTACGTCTTAGACGTACAACAATAATAAGAGGCTGAATCCTTGAATATTGATGGTTGTATATGCTCCACAAAACTTAAAACGAGCCCATGTAGTTAAGTGTTAAAATAAAACCCCAGATAAAACGATAAAACTCTAAAAGAAGACTACAGGTTAATGTCAATTATCACATGACTGGTCCGTAAATAAGGTTAAAATAAACAATGGTAATTATTATTTACGTTATTAAATATGAGATGTGGTTCGAAATTAAATACTTCATTAACCCAGGTGAGAGATCCCTTTATCTACCTACAGAGTAGCACGACCCTCAGGCAGACTAAGATGGCATAAGGGATATAGTATCTCAATCCCCGAAAGAGAGGACTGGGAGAGAAACAGGCTGGAGTTCTCCAGAGAGGCAATTGTTTGCTATACGGATGGTTCACGTATGACACAGTTGCAATCCTCTGGTGCTGGAGTTTATATTGAGGCTACACAAATCGGGTCCAGTTTCTCTTTGGGGAAGTTTTCAACGGCGTTTCAGGCTGAGGTATATGCCATTCTATTGGCAATAACGATGAAGGAAGTCATAGAGGGGGAGATTGTCATATGCTCAGACAGTCAAGCAGCACTTAAGGCTCTCGGCTAGGCAGCAGATAAGGAGGAGGAGCTGGGGTAGACTGAAAGGGCCTTATAGGCCTACCAGTCAGGTCTCTAGACCTCCCCATAACTACTACTACTACTACCCTGGTGAGAACTGAACTTTTCTTGGCTTTCCATTTTTTCTAATAAATCTAATTTCGTTCCCTTGGAACACTCATGTAAGATATTTATATTTTCAGGTACAGCAAAGGTGTGTTCTGAAGTTAATAAGTGGATTGCAAATACAGATTTAGTCTCCGTTATTTCCGAATTTATCAGGTTTATATGTTCCTGTACTCTGGTAGATATCTTTCTCCCGGACTGGCCAACATACACAGCAGGACAGTCGCTGCAAATCAACGAATACACTCCAGATTTTGACAATCTATCTTATCTTATCCTTAATTTTAACTAAATGTTTTTTAAAGAGTGTTTACAGTTTTAATGCAATAGATATGTTAAAATTTCTAAAAAAATTTGCCATTTGTAAGAAAATATTACCAAAAAATGTTATACGTCTATATTGTTTATTATATTTGTCAGACTTAGGATATATTATATTACTTTCGGGTACCCGCGACTTCGTTCTCGCATGTTACTATAATGAACGGGATGTAAAGAGGTACTTAAATCTCCTCATTTGAGTACCTCTTTATAAACCAAGTTTGTTTTTCTCATTTGGTATTGAACAGGCAAGTACTTATAAAATTCAAATGTACAAACACTATCAAATTTTTGTTTTAAATGGGTCTGATACTGAATCTCAATTACTTCCATTTGCAAGTGAGGGGGAACTTTATCAATATCGATAGTGAAAAGACCAGTAAATAGAGAAAAATGGTTTTCTTGGGTCTTAAAATCCTGAAAACGCTTCTCAAATTCTGCCAGAAGGCTTCTCATTTTCCCTGAATATATTTTGTATGACATTGGGACACTTGTGCTTTCCTGATATGCCTTACAAGTCAGAAAATGTGACAGATTATCCTCTGCTAACTGTTTTTCCCACAATATCATCTTACACTTGAAAGCTTTCACATGATCATGCATATCTATAATAACTTGACGTGGTCCTTGCAATTACGTATTTAAGTCTGAGAAGTGTTTTGTGATATCTACCATAAATGAAAGATCTTGTAAAAAAGGTATATCGCATAATAAGCTGACATCTTCTCCTTTTGTTTCCATGAAAACGCGTATTTCTTCTTTGAGTTTCCAAAACCGGTCGAGTACCATAGAACACGAAAGCCATCGCACCTCTGCATAATATGGTAAACCAGTGTACTCACTTTCTAAATCACGTAAAAATTCAGAAAACTGTCGCTGATTAAGGCCTCGTGACCTCATGAAGTTTATAATATTTTTCACTGACTTTAAAACACTTTCCAACTTGATCACTTTTGAGCATAAAACTTCTTGGTGGATTAAACAATGAATATGATGAAAATCTGGTTTGTCACTGCCCGTTTCTTTGATCTTTGTCTATAATATTTTACCGAAGCTATGTTTTACTCCAGTCACTGAAGGAGCTCCGTCTGTTGCAACGGAACACAGTTTTGACAAATCTAAATTGTATTTTTGCAGAAGTCCATAAACAGCATTGAAAATATCCTTCCCAGTTGTTGTATCATGCAATGGTACTAATTCCAGTAATTCTTCATACACATTGATATCTGTATCAACCGCACGAAAAACAGCGAGTTGCGCCACACCACACGCATCCGTACTTTCGTCACAGGCGATAACAAATGCAAAGAAAGAGTCTGATTTTGTTTTTATCTGATCACTTATATTGGCAGCCCACTCAGTAACTCTTTCAGCGACAGTATTCCGGGACAAGGATATATTTTGAAATGCCTTCACGCTCCCGGGATTTACAATTTCCGCGGCCTTTACAAGGCATTCTTTTATAAATTCACCTTCAACAAATGGTTTTGAGTGTTTCGCGATCAACTCCGACAGTACGTAGCTCGCTTGAAGGACAGATTCATTTTCTTGCTTTGGACGTGTAAACATAAGCTGCTGATCTTTCGACCGTGATTTTAACTTATTTAACTTTTCGTTTCTGACTTAGTCTTATTTTTTCATCACTCAGCCAAACGAACGTATGCTCTTACATCTGCATCTACGAGGCGTATACCAACAATTACAGAAACTCGTTGGTCTTCAAATTCGAAGTTAGTAAACGTGATTGTTCAAAACTGGAATAAATTAAAACACGCCTTTGAATGTATTACAAACTGTGACAAATCTGATGAAAAATCAATCCGGCTTGCAAGAGGAATTTTAGGTGAGATGAACGGTTTTGAATTCACGTTTCTGGCATTAGTGTTTAATGACATTTTTTCAATTACGGACATACTATTTGCGATCTTCAAAAAAAATCGCTTGACATTGCATTTTTGCATATCTAATATAAAACGCTGTCGTGAGGCGCTCTGTAAAAAAAGAAATGAACATTTTTTAATACCATGTTTGGTAAAGCAAATTCTATTAGAGAAATAAATCATTACAAACATGAGATTGCTAAGCTTTCACCTGAAGAAATTAGGGCTAAGTAAAAAACCCTTTTTTATGAAATATTGGACCATATTTTAATGGAAATGACACTAAGCTTTCAACACTGTGAAAAACTTACATTTTTATGTTTGGCAGATTCTGCTAAATTTTTCGAATATAGTTTAATTTTCCAACTGGCCCGTTTGAAAATTTTTTACGTTATATGGGGAAATATTTTCAAAAAGTCAACAACTTAAAAATGAGCTTGGTCTTATTTTTGCCAATGACAGTAATTGGAATATATCGTTGCAAGAGCAAGTGAAGATATTTTTACGGAAGCATATAAAGTGTTTTCCCTTATTTTGACAATACCGTCGACAAGTGCTTCAGTGGAAAGAAGTTTTTCTTGCCTCAAACGTGTAAAAACTTATTTAAGAAATACAATATCAAGAAAGACTTACTTCTCTAGGAAATATTTCAATTCAAAAAAAATTTCTGGAAGAGATTAGGGCAACATATAAAAAAAATTCTGGAAAAAAAATTATTGCGATATTTTCTTGCTTCATTTGAACTTCACTTACTTTTTCACCCGCGAGCTGCCATTGTTTCCTTACTTTTGCTACACGCTGTATGTAGGGTTAACACCGTACAAAAAAGCCGAAGTATGCAGGCTCTTTATAGCCCGTTTAAATCGCTTTAAGCTAACACTGATCCCGTGTGTTTATGACAAACTACCAATTTGAATTCCGATTCCGTTTCAATAGAGACAACGCATACATCGGTCCAAACGATCTTTGATGTTTTAAAATTGGAGCTCCAACAATGAAGTTCTTGTACACTTAACATAGGTCAGAGTTCAAATTTGATTTTTTTATGGTTTGTTTACCAACGTTAGGGTTTTAACTACCTTTTGTTAACTTGCTAGAGATGAGGTATACATGGGTCATTCTACTGGTTTAGATAAATATATTTGTGTGTTATACCACTATTTCGTTTAATAATTTTCTGGCAGAAGTAAAAGCAGCCACTTAAGTGGCAAAATTCCCACTTACTGAAAATTCTACAGCCCTTCGGAAAGTTTCCTACGAAATATTTGGGAAAATTCCCGAAAATGTTACCCTTTAAATTCGGGTTGTATCGAACCTGACAATTTTTTAATATAAAATTGAAATTTTACAATATTTCGATGATTCTAAGAAAAACAATTAATTGTTGAACTATTTTTTGAATAAAAAAAATTTGCAGTGTGAAAACTCCTTATTATGTCAGTTTCAAAGAATTAATTAAAAATTAAATTAATTACATTTTAAGGAAATATTTTCGTCTGCAAAGTAGCCTTTTTCGCGCAGTTATCTCATTAACAATAAATTTTCTTTTTATAAAATAGTGTTATAATGCATTCATTTCAATTTTTTGAGTGCCGAAATGGTCCACTTTTCCGCACTCATCCAATATGTAAAATACAAAGTAAACAGCAAACTAGTAACTGTAAAAACTGCGTCTATTCACAATAAATATTCATTACCCAATTACTAATATTTGATAATAATAAAGAATAGTTGTTTATACTATAAGGGATGTAAGTAACATTTACCAGTCGAGGACGAGTTTGCGCCCGAGCGATAGCGAGGGCTGGCAAAAAAGTTCGAGACTGGTTAATGTACTTACAGCCCATATAGTATACAACATTTTCCCCTCCTTGTATTGTATGTTTACAAGAAAATGCTGGATATATTTTTGGATTTTCATTATCATTACATTCGATAGCATTCTCATTAAATTATGAAGGCAGCCGTGATCCGTTGCCAGAGCCACATAAGCAGTTTTTATTTTATCAACAACGTCAAGTTGACAATTCATAGCGAAAAGTTTGCAGAAGTCGAATTGTTTGATTCTGTTGCGACAAAATGGATGTTTCAGCCATAGATGAATCAGGGAATATTGCTTGTTTATCTCTACCACCGGAAAAGTCGAAAAAAATGTATGAAGCAACATATAAATCCTTTAAGAATTGGTGCCAAAGCAAGACGGCTACTGCAGTCTCAGAAACCTTGTTTCTGGCGTATTTCTACGAAAAAAGTACTATATTGAAGTCCCCATCAAGCTTATGGTGTGAGTATTCGATGTTGAAGTCCACCCTTTTTATAGAGGAAATATTTCTAAGTATCCAAAACTTGGTATTTAAAGGGGCCCCTAGACGATCAATAATATTGCACAATATTTTTTATTGCGCGATATTATTGACCGTTTAGGATATGTATTGATGGTTTGATCAATATATTGAAGGTATCAAAATAAATTTGATTTTTAACATCAATATTATTGAAAGCGAAGAATATATTGACCGTTTAGGTACATTTTCAATATTTTGCGCAATAAATGCATTCATTTAGTTTGCGCCAGTTTGTATGGTGGCAAAAATGTCGAGTGCTAAGGAAAACAAGAGGGAATTTATAAAGGAAATGATTACTTTGTACCGTAATTTGCCCGAATTATGGTAAATCAAGTGTAAAGACTACAGTAACCGTAATAAAAAAAAAGTGACGCATATGAAACGCTATTAATTAAATATCGAGAAAGATATCCAGAAGCAACTAAAGACGACGTCAAGAAAAAATTAAACTCATTACGTACAAATTTTCAAAAAGAATTAAAAAAATGTGCTGACTCTAAATAGTCGGGAGCTGCCTCGTATGATATTTACGAATCCTCTTTATGTTATTTCAATGACCTTTTTTTTTCTTAAAGACCAAGAAACGCCGTCAGAAACACCATAGAAGAAAATGATGTAGGGATAGGTGTAGGAGATGCAGAAACGTCATCGGTAAGTAATTTACACATTAATTTTATTAAACATGAACGTTCACATAAATATATTATAGGTTGTTTTATACTTTATATAAACTTATTTTGTCAAGCAATTGCCCCTTCGTTGTTAAAATATTCCCAAAATTCATTTCTTATCTCCTTTGCTGATTTCGAGGGATTTCGATTCGGACCTTGTTGTAGATTAGGTAATGGATTTTCATTTTCTCTCCAAGAGCCAGGGACGATGTTGCCAATTTCCAAATTCTCTATATCAACAGATCCTTGATTCAAATAGTGTTTTGTATTTCTTCTTAAAAAATTGTGAAGATAACAGCAGGTCAAAACAATTTTTTGAGCTTTTTTTGGCGATACTAATATAGGGCGTCCGAAAACACCGAAACGAGAACTTAGAATACCAAATCCATTTTCCACGATGCGTCGAGCTGGACTCAGGCGATAATTAAAAATTCTATGGTTTTTACTATGTAATTCAGTTTGGCTGTATGGCTTGAGTAATTTGTCTCCCATGGCAAAGGCATCATCTCATACGAGTACAAAAGGAAGTTTTCTTGTGGAGCTGGGTAAATTTTCCGGTTCAGGTATGTGCAGTAAATTGTCCTTAAGCAATTGTCCAAATTTTGTGTAGGCAAGTACTCCCCCATCTGATATTCTTCCATTAATACCTATATCCACCATCATAAACTCAATGCTGTTTATGGACCTCTGCAAAAGTACAATTAAAATTTGTCAAAACTGTGTTCCGTTGCAACAGACGGAGCTCTTTCAAAGACTGGAGTAAAAAATGGCTTCGTTAAAATATTACAGACAAAAATCAGAGAAACGGGCAGTCACAAACCAGATTTTCATCATATAATCCACAAAGAATTTTTATGCTCAAAAGTAATCAAGTTGGAAAGTATTTTAAAGTCAGTGAAAAAAATTATAAACTTCATAAGGTCACGAGGCCTTAATCAGCGACAGTTTTCTGCATTTTTACGTGATTTAGAAAATGAGTACACTGGTTTACCATATTATGCAGAGGTGCGTTCGTGTTCTATGGTACTCGACCGGTTTTGGAAACTCAAAGAAGAAATACGCGTTTTCATGGACACAAAAGGAGAAGATGTCAGCTTATTATGCGATGTACCTTTTTTACAAGATCTTTCATTTATGGTAGATATCACAAAACACTTGTCGGACTTAAATACGAAATTGCAAGGACCACGTCAAGTTGATCATGTGAAAGCTTTCAAGTGTAAGATGATGTTCTGGGAAAAACAGTTAGCAGAGAATAATCTGTCACATTTTCTGACTTGTAAGGCATATCAGGAAAGCACAAGTGTCCCAATATCATACAAAATATATTCAGAGAAAATGGGAAGCCTTCTGGCAGACTTTGAGAAGCGTTTTCAGGATTTTAAGACCCCACAATTTTCCTCTATTTACTGGTCTTTTCACTATCGATATTGATAAAGTTCCCTCTCACTTGCAAATGGATGTAATTGAGATTCAGTGTCAGACCCATTTAAAATAAAAATTTGATAGTGTTGGTACAGGGTGTTCCAGCGAGGACTGAACAGGGACCTATTTTCGACCTTCCTTGTATTTTGGAAAAATTCAAAATAGCCAATCGATGTATTTTTTCTTGTAAAATCCAAAAATGTCATCGAAAAAATATTTGAACCAGAAACAAAAGAGTTACGCTATGCATCAGGTGTTTTTTAAATGGAATGTATCGTTTTTTATACGATTTTTGGAAAGAGTGATTTTTTTTATGTCCGTTCTGATTAAAAGATTTGATTTTGCGATAGCTGTTTATATTACATTTTAATGTTTTACAAACTAAAATTTTAGCTTCACCTGTTTAAAATATAAGATTGGTTGGTATAGGTGATCAAGGTAAAATGACGTTTGAATGCTTTGTCAATAAAAATTGACATTATTTTAATTATTGTCGAAGTCTTCACCTAAAAAATATATATTTGACTCTGATCGAAATGAAATACTCTTTGGACGAGAGGCTGCAGATTGTTATGCTATTTTACAAGTGCCAAGAAAATGCAAGAGAAGCAAGAAGAAGATTTATTGCAAATTTTCATAAAAATATATCCATCAATACAATTCCAAGGATAAGCTTTGACTTGTCGTATAATAGTACTTTTTCTCAAGATTTTCATTTTAAATCTTGTATTTCTGCCAGGGATTTAACTTAAAACATATTTAATATTTATACTTTTGACAGAAAATTATAAGCGAGGTATGCTTTTGACGCAAAACAACATTTTGTATTTTTTGTGCCCCCGGTATAAAAAATTTAATTTTTGTTATACAAATTGTCGTAAATTCATATAACTACTAACATTTTACTTGACTTTTTAAAAGCATGGTTTTTAAATTTTTTCCGATTACCTACATTCTGACATTATAATTTATGTTAATTGCCTGCAGTAACTGAGGTCTACTTGCACTTTACTATTTTGTAAAAAAATTCAGTTAATAGCTGACGTAGCGAAGAACAGCTCGAAACTTTGGAAGCGAAAACGTTAATTTTACATTCTCACATCCTGAGCGAAATAATTCTATACATTTAAAACGTCAGCCATTTCCTTAAGGGCAATTAGACGAGCAAGGCGACATCGTAATTTGTTGAATTAAAGGCAATTTGTACGAATTCGTAAGGAACACGGGCATTATTTTAAAAAAACGTAAAACGAGTCGAGTGAGTTTTAAATTGCTTAATTTAAGAACATACTATAGTCAAAAGCAGGGTTATCGTGCGGGTCATACGATTTATCAACGACAAACTTTTTAAGTTTGTTTTTCTTTTATTACGTGTAATCATATCCTCGGCATAAAATCCGGAAGATCAATTAGATAGACTTACGATATTTTCATATGAAAAAGAGGATAAACATATAAATACCAGCAGTTGCAAAAATCTTTGAGCGATGCCACTCAAAGTCAAATTGACAAGTCAGTGGCAAAATGAGTAATAGAAAACAGTTTTCGGGTTTTTTGTATCGACAAGCGAAAAAAATGGTATTAAATCTAACAAAATATTACGAAAATGAAAATTCACGGGCCAATATCCAGGAGGCAGTAGCAAAAGCTCTGGGGGGTCCGGTAAACTATCCTGACAGACGATTTTTGCATACTTTATTTTTTTTCCAGAAAGTACCCATTTGTAATATTACATTTCAAAAATAAAAATTGCCGGATATGCAAGAGTTTTCCTAAAGAAAATTAATTAAAAGTCACACTCGGTCACAATTTGATAGCGTTAAAACGAAAAATGTAGCAATGTTGCCAGATTTTAGATTTACCAATTTGTTAGAGGAAATGAAATGACCAATTGAAAATTTTTTGGACAACAAAGTTGTAATTATTTATTGTTATTATTATAGTTTCAATGAAGGTTTTATTGACGAACCTGGGCTAACCTAACGTTAGCGGGACAGATCCAACTAACAATATAGTTTTTGTTACAGAAACATCGCGCTTTCAATATAGACTCGGAATTCGGTTGGCGCGCTACCGCGCGCTTTCTTTACAGAAATCTTAACTAATCCTAACCTAACCTAATTCGCATTTTTATTAATTATAAGTTTTGTTATAAAAAAAATTAGTATTACGTGTATCATAACTTATAGGTATTTCTTTAATTATGAATATGGCAACGTCGCACATCAAATTAAAAACAAGCCTGGCGATGGGAACAGCCGGAAAGATGTTTGAAATCAAAATTGCCTTTGATTTGTATAATAATTACATCTTAAAGTAAATTTTGAGTGCTGATGAGAGTTTTCCACACATTTTCTCAATTTGGACGGCTAGAATGGTAGATAAAAAGAAAAAGAAACAAAAATAAACGAGATTTAAGAGTGTCAACATAGTTTACCGAAACCGCTCTGGGAATCGGTATAAGGACTGTGCAGAAAATTGTGCATGAAAAAAAGCATAATTTACTACCGAAGAAGATTAAGAAATGTACACGAAAAAATCCAAAGTAAGACAGAGGATTCAAGTAACAATGTAAAAATGGATGTTCGTAATGCAATTTACGATTTATACACATCAAAAACTGATATAACCCTTCAAGTTTTAAAAGAAGCTTTAAAAAATCGAGGCATATTGAAAATTGGACTAAAATCGTTGTCAAAATTAATAAAAATGTTGGGTTTTCGATATAAAAAGGACTGTAATCGAAGATTTTTATGCAAGTCAGCGTATCCAGTTTTTAAAGAAATACACGGAAAATGTTAATTCAAAATTTAAAAAAGTGGTATTTTTAGACGAGACTTAGATAGAGATATTTTCTAATGGAAGTGGTTCGAAATCTTGGCAGGACGAGGCTGTAAAAAGTGTCAAGAGAAAAAAGGGATGTGGGACGGGAAAATTTTCCCCCAGGTGCAAGTTTACTGTTTTCTTCAACATCCAAAAGTATGGACTACCATGATAATATGAACTGTGAACTGTTTGAAAAGTGGTTAAAAGAAAAACTGATTCCAAATTTAGATGCTCCATCTTTAATCATTCTGGACAATGCATCTTATCATTCAAGAATCTTAAATAAACAACCTACTTCATCCTGGAAGAAAAGTGAATAAAA
>JAUTXW010003845.1:0-63891 GCA_030620095.1 Kuschelorhynchus macadamiae | reverse complement strand
CGGGTGTCCCAACGAACTGCGGTGACCGATTTCTCAGAAAGCATTTTTAGAAAAATTTAAAATTTCTGCACTCTAATCAAAGTCGATGGCACCACGCAAAATATTTTCAGAATGCGCACTTCCGGTTATACTGAAGTAGACGTCAACTTTCTTATTTTAAATGGAACACTCTGTATATAATCACCAGAATTTTTGATTCCTCGAAAATTCTCCGTAGGCATATTTCATGAATAATATCCTATTCCTAAGTTCAACTATTTTTGAGAGATTTTGAATTTTATGTAAAAAATGACGTTTTCAAGTCTGTACACAAATCATAAATATCTACATTGAAGTCTTCTATTTATTTGCGGTTGATTTTTTTGTCCAAAAGGTTACACTTTAGTGGCTCAGTTGATATTTTTACACAACAAACATAGATCAAACCCACATTATAAACATACCTTTAAAAATCGTTAAAGTTACTTTTTCAAATGGAAACCTAATCTTTATTATTTTATCTTATAAAATTTTAGAAGCTTTTGTTATTGACGACCTAGCATTTTTATTCCAACAATACCAGACGGCTTAAGTTTTCTTGTTTGTTGGCTATGACGGGAGGCCTGGCGAGAACTAAAGCAATTGGTTACTATAGAAACGTAATGTTGGTCGTGTGACAATTACCTACTAAAATATTTATTTATTTTAGTAATTATAATAATTATTAAACTAATAATCATGCCGGGCCGATTAAATTACACACACGAGGATTATTTGAATTTGTTTTCTATTATCTATGGAATAGAAATCCAGATAAACAGAAACCGTCACTGAATAACGACTTGATTTTCGATCTCATGATACTTTCTTTGGACGCCCTGCCAGCTAGTTGCATAATTACATAAAAATATTTTTTCTTATTCGTAATAGAGAAGTCTGAACTTTGCTCGCTAAAACTAGAACAGTCTAGCATAATAACATCTGGTTGTAACTCTTAATATCACCATAAAACCAAATGGGAAACAAAAACATTAACTCAGCTGTCTCTTTTCCAACGGAACACGCACACAAATTAGTACTTTATTGACCACACGTAGCCTTATTACGTTTTGATTAGAGAACTGTTTCTCGAGTATGTGTGTTTTTCTTGTGAAATGTTTTCCTTCACGTCAAATCTAGGAATTATAAGCAAAGTGCGGACACAACAATACTAAAAATACAGGTATATTTTTAATGTTAATTTATAATTTTTTAACTTTTACGTGTTCTGTTTCCAGTGCTTGAAAAAGTAGCAATAAAGATATGAAACGTTTCTTTTTTAAACTTCTCCTAATCCACGAATATAAAAATATTTTTAGAATAATAATTGCAGATCGAAATTTTTTAAGAAAATGTAAAATTACATTTTAAATATTTCTATTAAAAAACAGTTTACTAAAGCTCTATAGTAAAATATGTTTAACATATTTACTTAAATCCATTTGAAAATTAAAAAAAATTATAAACATAATTTTAGGTCATATATCCTTATATCCTTGCACTGTTGCCAATGTTTTTGGAAGCGGCATCGGCATCGGCATCGGCAGCAGTTCCAAAGATCGTAATGTTTTATGTCATCATATAAATATTATACTTATACATGTATGAACGTTATTATTATAGTACCCTTCAAAACGTCTAATAATAATAAAGAACTTTTTTTAGGTACTCCTGTATGTTAGCAATTGTATACTACCAAAATATAAATAGATATGCTAAAAAATATAAACTGCTATTATTTTTGACTGGTATAATAAAATAAATGTTTTGGCTACATAGGTCCATAAGATCGAACCAGTGTGTGATGGCCCGGTACAATTTATCTCATATTTTGCAAAAAAAAGTAACTGTTACATAGGACTGAACTGAACATTTTGGTGTAAATATAAGACAGCAAAACAAAATGGCGGCCAAATAAAATATTGAAAAAACTGATTATTAGATTGATTTAAAATTTTGTTCAAGCATTAAATGATATAGAGATAAACTGGTAAAGGTGTGGTACGAATTCAAGATACGGAATAAATATTTACTTTGAAATATATATACTATTAATATATTCTGTCAATTAGTTTTGGATATTTATGAGTTTAAACATTAAAGAAATGGTAAGGTAATTTGCGCTAAAACATAGTGAGCCATGGTCAAGACAATTGCAATGAACGACGCCTTTTTGACGTTTACCGGTCAGAAGTAATTATTTACGAGCCTTTTTAATTTCTAATACGTTGAACGATGGGTTATTCGGAAGAAGAGAAACTCGACATGATAGAATTATTTTATTTACTTGTTAAAAATCGATCGATAGCTCATAACGAATATCATAGACGGTTTCCAGATAGACCAACACCAACTTGTAGGACAATATTAAACATCGCTAAAGAATTGAATGAAAGAAAAACACTTAACCGAAAAGTTAGAATAGTGAAAGAAACCCTGAAGAAGATTTAAATATTTTATTATATTTTGAAGGTAATTTTGAAACATTTGTATTAAAATAATTTATTTATCTTATTTATTCTTGTGTTAGAAATTCCTGAGCGCTCAATTCCCGATGCAGCCACTTTTTTTTAACAAATCATGGCATAAAATCCACTCATTTCTAAAACATTACAAATATAAGCCATATAAGTTTTTATCTACTCAAGAATTAACCGATCAAAATAAAATAGACCGATTACACTACTGCCAAGAAATAGAAAAACGTGTTATGATGAACCATCTAAATCTGTCAAACATAATTTTCACTGACGATGCAACATTTACCACTGGAGGCGTGTTTAACCGGAAAAATAAGCATTTTTGGTCAAAAGAAAACCCGCGAGTTCTTCAGGAAGTCAAAATTCAGGGAAGAAGATCCATACGTGTTTGGTGTGGCCTTTTTAACAATCACGTTATTGGACCTATATTTTTAAATGGGAATTTAACCGGACAAAGTTGTCAGGAGTTATTAGTAAACGAAATCGAGGGGGCATTTAGAACAACGATTAATTCATATCTTAATTTGATATGGCAACAAGATGGCGCCCCTTCTCATAATGTCCAGATGGTCACCAATTTTTTAAATGATATCCATTTTGGATTGGAAGACATGGACCATTAAGACTGCCAGCAAACAGCGATCTCTCTCCATTGGACATAATTTTGTGGGGTTATCTGAAAAACAAGACCTACTACAATAGGCCAAGAACTATCCAAGCTTTAGAGCAAAATATAGCCCAAACAATCGACGATTTAAACACTCAATCACCTCATTTTATCTACGCATCCATACACAGAAAATTAAGAAGAAATATTCAGAAATGCATTATAAACCAAGGAGGCTATATAGAAAACCAAAACTTAGTTCTTTAAGCTAATATTATTATTTACCTACTTTATATTATTGATTTTTTATGGTATTGTTTCTTTCCACTATTCTAACTTTTCGTTTAAGTGTTTTTCTTTCATTCAATTGTTTAACGATGTTTCATATTATGCTACGAGTCATGTAAATGAAATAATTCTATCATGTCGAGTTTCTCTTCTTCCGAATAACCTATCGTCCAACGTATTAGATATTAAAAATGCTCGTAAATAGATACTTCTGACCGATAAACGTCAAAAAAGCGTCGTTCATTGCAATTGTCTTGACCATAGCTCACTATGTTTTAGTACAAATTACCTTTACCATTTCTTTAATGTTTAAACGCTTATATATCCAAAACTAATTGACAGAATATATTAAAAGTATATATATTTGAAATTAGAAAAAAAAAGATCTTCAAGAATGTGGTTTAATATACAGGGTGTTTCTTTTAAAAAGATTGACAAGCTGTCAAAATTTGACATTTCCAATAATATTTTCGCACTTATGATATAATATTCTAAATCTTCATAAAAAACCCAACAACTTTTGTATTTACGACATTTACGTATCTATTCAAATAAACTCTCTAGGTGGGTGGAAAAATATACGGGAAAACCCTGTACATATGTGTAACTAAATGACTATGTACTGAAATAAATTAAGTCACACTTTACTATTACTAATAAAAGAAAATATTCATAGCGAGAGAAGTTCCGGGTAAAGGAAGTTTACCGATTTTTTGTAGTTGATTGGCCAAAAGTTAAAAATTAAGGATCTCCTTGAACTGAATTTCTTGCAGCGTGGTTGACATCCTGTATGAAACTAAATATTTTGCTACCAATTCAACTGATTACCTATATTATTATTTATTTAAAACGCCTTTTTCTGACAATACTTTAAATCTGAAAGGCTGGTGCATAGAAATAAGATCAATAAACCTTTATATAGCTTGATTAAGCTCCAATTTAATAATATTAATAATAAATCATTAAATCCTTATTATTTTACTATATAAATCTCCTTTGATAGTTTCTTTTTTCATATGATAAAGTCATTAAATCCAAACTTTTATTTTGAATAAAATATGCGTATTCTTGTTCAAATCAATAAAATCCTGCCAAATATAATACAATCAAGATATGTTTTAATTAAATAATATTATTCGATTAAAATTCTGATTAATTTAATTATGTTACACTAACACTAAATAATTATAATATCTGGACTATAAAATCACTACCCACTCCTGCTGCTGTCCAATTTCAATGCTAATGAGTTTAGCAAATAATATATTTACCTTGGAAAGTAAATATAGCAATTGTTTAATGAAGTTATAAAAAATAGTTTGACAGAGTTTGTTTTCAACATGTTTGTGTGTTCATCCAGCACCGCATTTAGTGGTCTGAGACTAATAAATAAAGCCTAGCGCAGGGATCAATAATCGTGGAAAACAAAATTCAACCAACCAAGTGAAGATATCCCTATCATCTGGAATACAGCTCTTACTCAAGACAAGTTAATTGACTTTACTTCCCAGCGCACCGATCAACAACACGATACTACCCAATCTAAAAATGTGTTCGAAAAAGTTTGAGAAAACAATATTTCCCCTCTATAATAATCGGCATGGTACAGGGTAGTAGCCATCCATATTTTAACCTATTTTGGACTTAAATAGCTCTGAAACAAATAAAAATATTAAGGGCGGTTTTTGCTGAATATCTTTAATTTGTCAAAAGTTTTGTTTGAAGAATATATCATTTTATTTTTACAACCGGAAGTAGCGAAAACGAAATGGCTGACTTTCAGGTATATAAGTCTTCTTTCAGTTACTTTTATTAATTGAGTTTCTGCAAACATTATCACACACTTTGCCTTTTCACTCAAAGAAAACATTTTTCACTTGTACTTCGAAAGAATATGTCAAACGCGATCGACGTTGGAACAATATGAATTTGTTTCCATAGGCGACTTTTCAAAAAAAGAAAAAAATATTGAATTTAAAATTCATATAGACATGCAGTATCTTTTTCGGAGCTTAATAAATCAACCATTTTGCATCGTAACTATAGCTTGTATTACATTCTTAAAAAGGGAAAGTACTAAGCTTTTTGATTTTGAAGAGATATACAGAACTGAAAGTCAGCCATTTTATTTTCGGTACATCCAATTGTAAAAATAAAATGGCATATACTTCTAACAAAACTTTCGGCAAATTGAAAATATTCATCAAAAACCGCACCTCTATAATTTTTTTCGTCCAAAATGGGTCAAAATATGGCTGGCCACCCTATATAATAACTTTATTATTTGAAGTAATAAATACAATTTACAAAGTAAAACCGACTTAAGATGATTTTGGAAATTAATATAGTTACTAAGATAGATACAAGAAGCAAAATAAACGTACAATCAATCCAGCTAGACAAATAGAAAGGGCAGTATTCGCAAAGACTTAAAGAAAACAGACCGCAGTACCAACGGTCCACGATCATACCACATACAGGGCGAGTACACAACTATATAATATGGAAGATTAGAAAATCAATGAAAAACAAAAAAGCTTCTGGACCGGAAAAAATCCTTACGGAACTACTATGGAAGGGCACAGTCAACCTAATCAAAAGAAAAAAAAAATAGTTTTTTAATGTTTGGATCCATTTGCTTTAAAAACCAAAATAGCAACAATATCTTTTTCCCCTCCCTGTATTGTAAGCAACCTATTTTGACACTGCTTTAAAAAGCGTAAGTGAAAGTTACTCAACAAGGTATTGGTTGCCCTTAACGAGTTGTTGACTTATATCCATAGGAAAATAATAATCTTAAATTATTACAAGTAGCTTTAATTTTTGATTTTATCAAGATATTACAAATATCCGGATAAAAATCCGGTGATATTAATTGAAATGAGTATTAATGGTACAATTATTACAATTATTCACATTATTAACAAAATTTGGAAACACGTTTTCTCGTTTCTTCTCGTTGTGTATTACATTTTCTGACTCCACAGATCCTTCATTTCTAACCAATGTTTCTGTCACTGTTGAAGCACTGCAAAAGACTTCTGGCTGGGTCTTATTGTATAACATTTTATTCGCTACTTCCTTTTTATTATTGAGGCTCTCAGCTACGTAACTAACAAAAGTAGCGGATTTCCATCCGCTATGTCGCTTGATAGCTAATACATCAACTCCAGTATTTGATAATAAAGCCGACGTTCTTCTAAAAGAGTGTCCAGTGCACATTTTGAGGTTCTCAAACTTTAAAAATTTCAAAACGACAAACCTGAGTGTCGTCACTTTTTGTCACTGTAAATGTACGTGACATTCCATTTTTGGAGTCAAGAATGGTCACAATTATGACTTTTTGACTTATTTTAACATTGTCCATTTTCATTTGTCAGAGTTCATTATAACGGCATGCTCCAGCAACTCCCATTATCATTACGACCTTCATCAATCAGGGGCTTCAAGCATGAACTTATGCACATTTTCCCTGCTAAACACATTCGATTTTTTGGGTCTATAACCATCATTTTTTCTTTTCAAAAATGCTCGAAGTTTTGGATACTTAGAAATATTTATATTTTGCTCTATAAAAAAGGTGGCTTTCAACATCGAATACTCATACCATAAGCTTGATGGGGACTTCAGCTTCAACTTCAGCCGCCTTGCTTGGGCACCAATTCTTAAAGAATTTATATGCTGCTTCATACCTTTTTTTCGTCTTTTCCGGTAGTAGAGACAAACAAACAATATTCGCTGATTCTTCTATGTCTGAAACATCCATTTTGTCCACACAGAATCAAACAATTTCACTTCTTCAAACTTTTCGCTATGAATTGTCAACTTAACGTTGTTGATAAAATAAAAACTGCTTATGTTGCTCTGGCAACGAATCACGGCTGCCTTCATAATTTAATGAGAATGCTATCGAATGTAATGATAATGAAAATCCAAAAATATGTCCAGCATTTTCCTGTAAACATACAATACAGGGAAGGGGAAAAATATTATATACTATATGGGATGTAAGTACATTATCCAGTCTCGAACTTTTTTGCCAGCCCTCGCTATCGTTCTGGCGCAAACTCGTCCTCGACTGGTAAATATTACTTACATCCCTTATAGTATAAATAACTATTTATTGTATTTATTGGTAAGAACCGAATTGTTTAGTAATTTTTTAAAGAAAATTTGAACATGAAACATAATTATTATGTATATTTTATTTTAATACACTACCGTTACTCAAAGCGATAATACAAATTTGTGTCATTAGAGGCGGCTTCATTTTTAAAAAAAATTAAAATTAATCAATAAAGTAATTCAGTATTTATTAAAAATTAAAGTAAAAAAAAGTTATTTTGGTTTTAAAAATAAATATGACTCCAAATATTAAAAAAATAAATTTTTCATAAATAATTTTAATAAGTTACGATATTTACTACGCCTAAAGTATGATCCTAAAGTTGCATTAGTATTTGTAGCATGGCCTACTAAATAAATAAAACAAATGCCTATACCTCCAGCATTATTGTTCGATTTCATGACATTTGTAGAACTCAAAGCATTATCGGAATTTAACTAAAAATTCGGTTGTTTACGTTTATAAATACATAGACGACGCCACTTCTGGTTAAACCGAAGATGAGCAAAGCTGTCAAAGAATTAAAAGTTGATAAATTGTGTCTCATACAGGATCACAAAATTTCAAATTGATATTTTAAGAAAAAAATGGGATGTACATTAGACTACGTTCACCGATAATATATATATATATATATATATATATATATATATATATATATATATATATATATATATATATATATATATACAGGGTGATTCATGAGGAAATGTCAATACTTCAGGTACATATTCAGGACCAAAAAATAAACATAAAAGTCTATATAAATAAGTGTCCGCAAGGCCTTAGTTCTCGAGATACAGGGTGTTAAAATTTTTATTTAATTTTCCTATTTTTTAAATAAAATCTATGATAATGTAAATAATGGAGTGAAAATTGATATACGGGGGTTTTTTGGTATGACAAATTCGAATCTAATATTAGTATTGCTCTTACTTGTAGGGGGCGCCACCTACATGTCTTTCTACTTCTTCGAACAATCACAACTTTTTGGTACAGTCTTGTATTACATTTTTGAGCAAAACAAATTATTTCCTTGCCATTTCTACGTCAAAAAGGTATACCTGTTAAAAGTGGATACGAGCAACCGTTTTCGAGATATTTGGATATAAAAGTTTCGGCGCATGTGATTTTTTTTATCAAATTCACATAATGTATGCATGTATTGTAAAAAATAGAAGTGTGCCTTGCCTGACAGAACAACTGCTGGTTGGTGTTCTTATCGTTTTTCCTGTTACTTAGCAATAGTAATGTCAGTTAATAATAAGATCAAATTTTGTCACTGTCAATTTCTGTTCATAACTTTTATTATCTGACAATAATCATTTATGAAATTTTAGATCTAAATACGTCATTATGCCTGTGATATTCTCGCATCGTGAATATGCAGATATAATATTCGTCTATGGCTTCTGCAATGGGGTCGCAATTCAAGCAGTCGCGGAGTACCAGCGTCGTTTTCCAGATAGAAGGGTGCCAGATAGAAGAGTTTTTCAACAAGTTTTCACTACTGCTGGAGAATCTGGGATGTTTCCAAGTGCGAAGATTTAATCTGAAAGGGAATCGGGACCCAACGTTGAAGTAGAAGAGGCTATACTCAATGCCGTCGAAAATAATCCAAGCATAAGCACTAGGCGGATTGCAGATACTTATCAAATTACACAATCGTCTGCTCGGAGAAATGTTCACATTAATTGTTTATACCCATTTCATTTACAACGGGTTCACCATTTGCAGGAGGGTGATTTTGAGTTGAGAATGCAATTCTGTAACTGGATTAATGAAGATCGAAGGTTGTATAGGTATGTTCTGTTCACTGATGAAGCACAGTTCACGCGTGATGGTATAAATAATCTTGACAATGAACACCGGTGGTCCTATGAAAATCCTCACGCTACAGTAGAACATAATTTCCAACATAAATTTAGCATTAATGTATGGTGTGGAATGTTAAATGGTCATTTAATTGGTCCATTTATAATCGACGGTAGTCTTACAGGAGAAAAATATTTAAACTTTCTTGAAAATCACTTGCGAAATCTATTCGAAGATGTTCTCCTTAATGTAAGACAAAACATGTATTTGCAGCATGATGGAGCCCCTGCATACTACAGTTTACTTGTAAGAGATTTTTTGAACCAAAACTTTCCAAACCGATGGATTGGTCGGGGAGGTCGGTTTAATTGGCCACCTAGATCGCCAGACCTTAATCCTTTGGATTATTGTCTTTGGGGATGGTTCAAATCACTGGTATATTCTACTTAAGTAAATACAAGAGAAGCATTATTGGATCGGATAACAAACGCAGCACAAACACTTAGAAATGCGCCCGAATGTATCCACAGAGCAACCCGAGCTATACACCATAGAGCTGATCTATGCTTAGAAGCAAATGGTGGAATTTTTGAAAATTATAAACGTAACCTAGATTTTATTAAAAACAACTTAATAATAACAATTTTAATAAAAATTAAATACCTTTTGTTTAGTTTATGTCTGAGGCACTGAATACACACCTCAAAAAAATGTCTTAGTCTTTCATTTCAAAGCTTTTGTGCCAAGATGCGTTTAAATTTGGACAAAATAACAAACTTTTAAAATTTTGCGATAAAAAATTACATGCGCCGAAATTGTTTTAAATCCAAATATCTCGAAAACGGTTGCCCGTATCCATTTTTAACAGGTATACCTTTTGGACGTAGAAATGGCAAGGGAATAATTTGTTTTACTCAAAAATGTAATACAAGACTGTAGCAAAAAGTTGTGATTGTTCGAAGGAGTAGAAAGACATGTAGGTGGCGCTCCCTGCAAGTAAGAGCAATACTAATATTAGATTCGAATTTGTCATACCAAAAAACCCCCGTATATCAATTTTCACTACATTATTTATATTATCATAGATTTTATTTAAAAAATAGGAAAATTAAATAAAAACTTTAACACCCTGTATCTCGAGAACTAAGGCCTTGCGGACAGTTATCTATATAGACTTTTATGTTAAGTTTTTGGTCCTGATACCTGAAGTATTGACATTTCCTCATGAATCACCCTGTATATATATATATATATATATATATATATATATATATATATATATATATATATATATATATATATATATATATATATATATGTATATGGTACTTAAGTCATAAAACATCGTTTAACTTGTAGATGGTAATAAATAAATACATAAGAGAAGCTGCGCGAAACGAAGCGAAATTCCATTACGGAACCCTACATATAACCACACGGGCAACAAACTTTGCCTCCCCTCTCTTTGCGACGTTTCAGTGTGCGAGCTCCCGTTTAATTCTATGTAAATATCCGGTGCGGAAGAGATTATATTCTCTTCATTTCGCGCTGTTATATAAGGATAAGTTAGAAAGTTGAAATTGAAACAAAATAACGATTTAATAAATTGTTTAAAAAAATCAATATTGAAAATACAAATTATTATTGAATTGCCAAAATTTTGCTTGAAAATGAAGTGTGATAAAGAGATAAACAAATAAACTTTTTGTTTGAATGCAGTATGATGGAACAAAATGATGGCCTGACATTTTTAAAAATAAGTTATTATTAAAAACTACTTATCCTAATGACTTCAAATTTTGCTATATAAGAATGAACTGGTAATATTTTGGCGGAACAAAATGGCTGCTTTATATGTTGGGGTTAATAAATAAATCGATTCAATATGTCGGCAGTAAAGACTCCTAAAAACTATTAAGATTTTTCAACTACCGAGAACCTTATTTGAAATTTTCTTATCTGTATATAGGCTAAAATTACATTTTTCAAGTCATAAAAGTTCCTAATTCATTTTTTTAGTTTTTAAAGCACACTTAGGGACTACAAACATAAAATACGTTGCCTTTATATAAAAAACCATTTAATTTAGTTGTAGCGGAAGGAAACAGATAAGTTAGTCCTTTTTTTAATTTTAATAATAATATAGGTTCAGACACATCTACAAACGGCTGACATTTTGAAATGATCAACTACTTTGTTCCCAAATTTTGTAGGGAAATGTAGCCTTAAGGACCTTTCAAACAAAACTGAACTTTCACAACGATATGTATGATTAAAATATGCATGAGAAACCATCTACAAAAATCCAGCTATAAGAAATTCCCATTCCGAATAAAAACTAAATAAAGTTACCAAAACCGGCTCAAAGGTGAAGTAATCAATTTTATCCGTCGAAGCAGCCTTTTTCCTATTTCTTTGGAATGCAAATTGATCCCGGGCCAGACACATCAGGCCGACCGAATTTTTACAACTCTAGTGTATCCTTTGGGATGTTGTAATGCCTCTTGTGCGTTCAATGATACTGAACTCTTCCCTGAAGTATACTGAGTCCATAAAATAGTAATTTATTATTCTCTAACATTTCAACCGATTTTACAAACTTTTCAGCAATTTTTAATATATTAAAATCTGCTTAATCTACTTCAAATTTTAGGCAAATACTAGGCGTGATATAGGGATTAAAAGAAATTCTTACGGTTTTTAATTCTTCAGGATTTTAGAAAAAATTTTTGTTATAACACAAATCAGAATAGCGTAATCTAATACAATGGACCTATCCAAATACGAAAATGACAAATAGAGAGTTGTAGCACGTAGAGTTTTCTTGTTAGAGTTGTAGAAACATATCGAATGTTAAGATACTTAATATCTATAGAAAAAATGATTTCAGAAAATTCTTAAACCTGTTTATTGACTATGTTTACAGTTTTCGCCTATTAAACATACTATACATCTAAGAGAAAAGCAAACGAGAAAAATATTAACTTAAAACACTAATTAAACTTTATTTTTTCCGTTTATGAGGTGTCCTATCTTCTCTCTTCAAAAACCAACAGTAGTCACCCATCATGGCTGGATCCCACCGTCCTTGGTACCGAACTTCCATTGTTCTGATATCTTGGTGAAACCTTTCACCCTGCTCGTCACTAACAGCTCTCAAATTTTTAGAAAAAAATGACAGATGGGAATGGAGGAGGTAAACTTTTAATGACATTCTGGCACTAAGCGCTTTATGGGCATCTAAGAGTTCATTAACCAATTCTTCATTCATATTGTTGCCTAAAAATCCTCTTACTACATTAACAAATGAATTCCATGTTCTGAGTTTCTGCCTGGTAAGCATTTCCGTAAAATTGACATCGTTTAGCAATTTTCTGATTTGTGGCCCAATAAAAATGTCTTCTTCTAATTTGGCATCACTTAACTGGGGAAAGACTTATCTTAGGTATTTAAATCCATCACAATCTTTATTCAAAGCCTTCACAAAGTTTTTCATCAGCCCAAGTTTAATGTGAAGAGGAGGCAAAAGAGCATTTTTGACGACTGTCCCATAAACAAAGAAAACAGCAATATTTTGTAAATCCCCCTGAAATCCCACTAAAGTCGCTATAAGTCCCCACATATCTGCTATTTATACCTATTGTAATTTATTTTATCCAAAATCTTACGCATATTTTCATAATTTTCTTTTATTGCAGCTGAATGGGCAACTGGTATAGAGGGATTTAAATTTCCATTATCTATGAATAAGCGCCACTCACGGAGAGAATGTTCAATATCAAGTTCCTGCGTTAAACTGTCTATATCAGAATTCAGAAAACATAGCAATTCTTTTTCTGAAATTCGTAATTTTTGTTTCTTTGGCCAATAGGTTCGATTCCTTAAGACGGGAACTCAGAAGTTCTGACTATTGCTTGGATAACCCCAAAGCACTTACTAAATCATTTAATTCACTATGAACAATCAAATGTGGCTCGTCGGAACTGGGACCTGTGGTAAAAGTGGGATCGGTGCACTGTTCTTTTGAGCTGTCTGATGATGCGTTATCTCCATCCCAAATCAATAGCTTGCCAATTTAAAGGCGCAATCGGCACTGGCAAATTTGCATTATGAGGAGCAGGTCGTAGGCAGTTGGATATTATATATTGTACTTCCCTTTTTGGAATAACCTTCAGTCTTTGTTAGGCAAAAATAACAATCGTCAGAATGATTGGTGGGTTCTCGCCATACCATTGGAACTGCAAAAGGCATACTTTTTCTCTTTCCCTTCATCCACTGCACCAATGATACACTACAACTAACACAGCACACATGGGGAGCCCACCGCTTATCTTGATCCATAATGAACACACCAAAATAATTAAAGCAGCTTTTTTTACATTTTCGGAAAATGGCCTGGTTTGTGGTTTCATCAGAAATTCTCCACAGATGTAACAAAAATGTTAAATGCTTATCGATACACAGAGAACCACTCAATTCGAAACTCAACAGAAGAGTAATGTTTAACGTTTATTTTATGTCTAATGTTGCAAACAACCCAGTCTAAGTAATTTTTCCATTGTAAAATGGAACCATTTTAGCCGCCCCACAATAAAATTGTTTACATGCCAATATAAAAGGTTCTAATTCGGCTATTATTCGTTGACTTAATTAATTTTTGTATTTCATGTTTTACATTACTTTTTTTTTAATTGTGTTTTTAAACAGATGAGGACTCGGCCACTGCCGCATCACTACCTTGCCATAAGCCACTGCCAGGTCTATAGGCCCTGCATCTGCTCAAGGAAAAATGACGCTTGAAATATGATTACAGACAATTTTAGCTGAATTGAATAAAATATTTAGCTTTCCAGAGTAAAAAAAATTATCGTTATTATGTATCACAGAAGTAAAAAGGAACAAGTAAAATCACAAGAAAACAGCTAAATGTAGAGCAGTGGTTATCCAAAATGAAAGAGAAAATAACTAATGAAGAAATAACAACTTTTCAAAAATTAGCCGAGGTTATAAATGAGACAAAAAAAGAATAGTATGACCGAACGTACAATAAAAATAAAATGGTACGTATTAGGGCTTTCCGAATATTTTTTTTATAAAAAGGGGGGGTTTTTCCATTGTGAAAATAATGAGCTGGGCTGTGTTAGAAAAAAATTGTCGGCCTGTCTTATTAGCTATCAATATCACTGTTATATTTTTGTTGTTAAATTTCATTGTCATATTATTAAAAGTCATTTGAAAATTTGGTATTAAATGAAAAACTTACATTTGATTGTGTTTTTTTAAACATTTTTTTTTGCTAAAATCTCTTATTGCTTCATTTAATCCACACCTGCTGATTTAAAAGCTATATTTTAAAGTAATTTTCTACTTTTATTTACATTACAGTATATATGTTTTCCAAGTGTGTAATTTTTAAACGTGTGACAAAAACTTGTTTTTTACCTGTCTTCTTTAATTTACTGGACTAAAACTTTAGGATGCTTTTTACCCTCCTCGTCATTTAAAATTATCCCTTCAATGATCATAAGCTAAATCCGCCACTGTTTATGACAAACGACATGGAATTTTTTTTCCACAAGCGTGCGCGATTCACCATTTTCCCGCATACATTCAGTTTCTTGAAAGATTCACTTTTCCACACTCAGTGTTTTGTATTTTTACCGTAAAGTATAAACTTTCATCACAAAACAGAAATCTGTAGATCAATTTCCTTTAAAGGTGAATTATTTTATTTAGAAATGTTTCAAATATTTACTGTGTAAAAACTAAAAAATCGGTAAATTTCCTTTACCCGAAACTTCCCTGGCTATGATTTTTTTTCCGTTTGTTAGGATAGGTGGGGGACGCAATGTAGTTTAGTACATTGTCACATTATATATGTGTTACATATACTGTCTTTTCAAACATTTTTATTGGGCGCCATTTTGTTCCATCATATTGGATTCCCACCAATATATTACTTACCAGTTTCTTTCTACCTATGCCACACTTGACTTTTCGGCATAATTTAAAAAAAATTCAACAAGTGGTTTTTACATTGACGCATACTTCTATTTTGTTACTTCATGTTGAATTCGTACCAGCTTATACCATTTTCACATCTAAGTCAATTGAACAAAAATTTTTTTCGTTGATTTTTTAAAAACTTTATATATTAATTCTTGCACAAAAATTAAAATTAATTTAATAAATAGTAATTTCAGGCTCATTTTTTAAATACTTTATTAGGCCGCTATTTTGTTTTGCTATCTTGGATATGTACATATCAAAATGTTACTAGTTAATTCCTATGTAATACTTGATTTTTGTGCAAAATTTAAGTTAAATGGAATAACAGTGTGTCTACGTAAGTTCTCTACATATGGGAAACTTTTTTATTAGTAGTTTTACGGAAAAAAGTTACTCTTTATAAAAATTTCTGCTTTCTGCCAAAATAATATTAAAATATTCTAAATTGACATTGCCTATACAGGGTGGTCAAAAATTCCAAAAAATCGAAATTGACTCAAGAGAAAAGTACCTTTAATTATTATTATATCGCAAAATGAAATTCAAAAATCGTACTTAGAATAAAAAAACATATCTAGCACTAAATTCGCTGCTTCCTATCTGAAATCACTTCTTAAGGAATGTAAAACTTTGGCTTCTTACTGGCAAGTCCAGTTTCTTACTTTTGCCCCTACCTACATACCAGCAAAATTGCCTTATTTATCGATTGTTGATAATGGCATTGTCACTGCCATTGTCAACCACAATATTGTATTACTTTATTGAAACATCAATTTGAATATTATAGTAAAAAGAAATGCCGCTGAAATTAAGCAAAGAAGATAAAATTGAAATAATTTTAATTGTCGGAGAAAATTATAAAACATTTCGAGAAGCTGCAGACATTTTTAACAACAGACACCCCGATAAAATTATACATTTCACAACAGTGGGGAATGTTCTAACTAAATTCAAGACTTTTGGAAGTGTAGAAAATAACTTCACTAATTTTAATTCTAATAAACATTACATGTAAATAACTTAATTAACAATAAAAACTAACTATTCCGTCACTGCACATTTGCCTCAACATATCCACCATCTAACAGGTAACTGTTCTTACAGAAAATTCTCTTAAAACGTTTCTAATCATGGCAGGTGTTATGGCCTGTATCTCTTGCCTAATTACCCTCTCCAAATGATCAACATTCTGAAATGGCCTCTTTAGATACACTTTCTCTTTTAAGTAGCCCCAAAAGAAATAATCAAGAGGGTTCAAGTCCGGAGATCTAGCTGGCTAGAAAATATCAGAATACCTGTCTATTACTCGTCCATTAAAGATACAATTTAAGTATCGTCTTACATCCCTTGCTCCGTGGCATGGTGAGCCATCCTGCTGGTACCATATTTGGAACTTCTCACTTATGGGTAGTTCATGAATAAAATCGTACAAGTAACTATTTAGAAAATCCAAGTAGCGTTGACTATTTAAATCATATCGAAAAAAAAAACTGGTCCAATTACTCTATCTTTATAAATTCCGCACCACACATTTGTTTTGAATGAATACTGATCACTAGTTTGTATAACAAAATTAGGATTAACGTCACTCTACCAATGACAGTTTTGCGAACAGTCCCATTGGAAGTAAACGTTGCTTCATCGGTAAAAATAATGCGTCTTGCCATAAAAGGATCATCTTTTAGCTCCTCTTGTATCAGACAGCAGAACTCGAACCGTCGCTCAAAGTCTCCTGGTCTCAAGATATGTATAAATTTTGGTTTGTAAGGTCGAAAACTATTTTCTTTCAATATTTTTGAAACTGTATCTTTACCTACGTTATTTGGCAATGTTGCTGACCTTTTGCGTAGGTTATATTATAGTAAAAAGAAATGCCGCTGAAATTATTTTTTTTAAGGGTCTTCAATCACAGAAAGCATTACTTCATTTGTAGTTTCGTCATTCGCAACCCTTGACCTCCGTTTCTTGTTAAAGTTATTTTCTACATTTCCAAAAATCTTGAATTTAGTTAGAATATTCCCCACTGTTGTGAAATGTATAATTTTATCGGGGTGTCTGTTGTTAAAAATGTCTGCAATTTTATTTTATCTTCTTTGCTTAATTTCAGCGGCATTTCTTTTTACTGTAATATTCAAACTGATGTTTCAATAAAGTAATACAATATTGTGGTTGACAATGGCAGTGACAATGCCATTAACAACAATCGATAAATAAAGAAATTTTGCTGATATGTAAGTAGGAGCAAAAGTAAAAAACTGGACTTGCCAGTAAGAAGCCAGCGTTTTACATTCCTTAAGAAGTGTTTTCAGATAGGAAGCAACGAATCTAGTGCTAGATATTTTTTTTATGCTAAGTAAGATTTTGTATTACATTTTGCTATAAAATAAAAATTAAAGGTACTTTTCTCTTGAGTCAATTTCGATTTTTTGGAATTTTTGACCACCCTGTATATGCAATCTCAAGTTTGATTATTTTAATATTATTATGGCAGAAAGCAGAACTTTTTATAAAGAGTAACTTTTTTCCGTAAAACTACTAATAAAGAAGTTTCCCATATGTAGAGAACTTAAGTAGACACACTGTAGAGTTTTTTTAGCAATACCTTTTTAACATTGTTCCGCCCTGGTAAGTAGAACTATGCCGCGAACTGACAGACAGACAGACTTATAGACGGACCAACGGAATTGATAAGACATGTTTTGGCATCTAAGGACGCTCAAACGTGAAGATATGTAAAACCTGAGAAGGTGTTTTTTTTTTCACGTTTACAAACATTTTATTTTACCGCCATTTTGTTCTAATTTCTTGAATTAGTAACACAGTTTTACTAGCTGTTCCCTGTACCACAATTAGTTATAGCACACAATTTGAAATTAAATACATTAAGTAGTTTTTCAGGCTGAATTTTTAAATATTTTATTATGCGGCAATCTTGGATTCGTCACAAAATTTTACCAGTTGATTCCAACGTAATAACTTTGATGTTTGCGCAAAAGTTGAGATACATTGAATAAGTAGTTTTTTAATAATATTTTTTTAACATTTTTACTAGGCCGCCATTTTGGTAGGCCATCTTGAATTAGTATCACAATTTTGCTAGTTGATCCCTATACCACATAAGTTGTGGCAAACAATTTGAAGTCAATCCATTAGCAGTTTTTTACACTGCATTTTTAAATATTTTATTAAGCCGCCATTTTGTAGAGAGAAATAAGTTTTTAACAATAGCTTTTTTAACATTTCACTAGGTCGCCATTTTGTCTTTCCATATTGGATTTTCACCAAAATATTACCAGTTTATCCCCATATGACGCTTATTTTCTTATTAAAATATGAAGTCAATCGGGTAAGTAATTTTTTAAATATGCCGCGAACAGACAGACAAACAGACTGACGGAATTGAGAAAACATGTTTTTTGGCATCTAGGAACCCTGAAGTGTAAAGACCTGAAAAAATCCCGGAGGGTGATTTTTTCACGATTACAATACTTCCCATTCACGAGAGAAGTAAAAAAGGCAAAAAGTTAATGAAAAACCGTGTATTTCTGAACTACGATAATATTGAACCGTTTCGAAAGTGACCATGATGAATTGTATTTAAATAGTTAAAACAGGTACCCTAATTGTTGACGCGCGCATACTTAACGTAGTATACTTGGATGTTGACATGCCAACCAAAATACAAACTTTAAACCTCATTGATGTTTATGTGATGAAAACAAGTTATAGAACACTCGCATTTTCAATATTTGATTTTCATGTCCGTCTAAACTCTACTTCACATTAATACCATGAACTCGTTATACGAAGACCTGAGAAAAGAAATTTTGAAAGCTGCAAGTAAGGCATATTTAGAGTTACTACCAGCAAAATCTAAAGACCGATAGGAAGACCAGTAAGAACATTTTAATGTTCTTACTGCTTTTCCTATCGGTTGGTCCAATGCAAAAAAAAAACACTGAAAGAAACAATACTTTTAGCGTAACAGACTGTATGTCAGCAATGCGAAGAGAAAAATATATATATTTTCATTCTTGATGTAAGCATTCTTCTTGTAACATTTACAGTAATTACACTTTTTACAATTGAATATCGAGAGCATAGGGTATAAATACCCTAATACTGAGTACTCAAACACCCAAGTATCTTTTTGCTAAACTTACACTTCGGTCTGATCAAAAATCAAAGAGAACTGAGAAGGGTGCGCGAAAGTCTTAATACTCCGTCTCATAAACCATGGCTTTTTCAATCCAATTTTTCATTTCTGGTTCCGTTTATCACAAATGCATTGAAAAATATACCGAATATAACAAACGCTACTTTACAAGCAAGATTGAAGCAGGAGATTCTGTTGCCTGTGATAATAAATCGAGATTTTGATTTTAATTTGTTTTAATGACTATTTTTTGTGTATATATTTATGAGGGGTGACTTTAAAGGCAGGGCTAGGTTATAGAGATCACTAGAGACAATGTATCTTGTCCTTTTGTGTATATTTGTGCTTTCTTATTGTATGTTTCTAATGCTGAATTTTACACAATAAATATTTTTTGAATTTGAATTGAATAGGTTTCCGCCCAAAAAGAGTGAAAATCTTTACTAAAAAAGACAGCATGATATTTATGGCAGAAGCACCCGACGGAGTTTATCTTCTGTTTAAGTTAGTAACATTTTTGGGTTAGCCGGTGCTTGCCAACATGTGGAAGTAAACAAACTTACCTTTTAATTTCTAATTGAATTAATAATTATAGTTATTTAAATGTATAGAAAATATGCCGGCTTACGCTCAAAGCAAACTCTACACCGCCGCCTTTTACAAAAATGGAAGGTGGAATACTCAATGTGTTTTTTAACTATCATACCATACCATAGGAAAAATTCCCTCTAAGATTGCAGCTTACATAGGGTTCAAAAATCCCGAGTTATACACAGGTTCAGGCGATCATCTGCCACTTTAATGGACAATACTAAGAAGGATAAAAATCCATAACCACTGCAGAAGAATATTTAGAAAAGTCTGTCATTCTGTAAAAAAGACGTTTCTACCAAAACTCTCAATCTCAATGTTTCAAATGTTATTCCATCAATAGCACGAATGTTACCTAGACACATTTTCCTTTGGCTGTAATTTCCCTGACATCCACAATCAATTTACATATTGCAACAAATTTTTTTGTCCCCATAAATATAAATAATAAATATTTATGCATTATTATATTGTAATTGTTGGACATTTCTTTTGTTCAATAAATATTATTTCTTTTTGATTCTGCTTTTTATTTTTAAAACGCTTATAGGAAAAATTTCGATCCTAACAAAATAACTACACTGCGGGTCTCATCCAAGTAATTTTTTTTTATTATTTCGAATGGTCCTCCTGAGTGAACTAAAAACAATTAGGGCAATTTTTTATTATTAGTAGTTTTTTATTTAAGGTAAAACTGAGAACGTATGCAACTTTACTTAAATTTTTGAGAAAAGTCATTACTTTTCAAGTTGTTCTTAGGCAGGGGCTAATCTCAAAATTGACAATTTTGACGTTTATTTAAAACATAAATTATTTCGAACGATTAAAGGATTATTTTTTAATATGTTCAAATCGATCATTTTTGATTATTAAATTCGACTGAAAGTTTTAAAAAGACATGCCGCCAACGGTCAAGTAAAATATTTATTCGAGATGTACAGGGTGGCCATTTTATGGTGATACAGTACCTTATCTAGAAAACGGTAATAGTTACGACAAAAAGTTAAATACAAAAATTGTTTAGATTTAATTAAATTTTTATTTTATTTCACTTCTGCTTATACAGGGTGTTTCGTTTTGACGTGACACATGTTACTTTCTTAACTTAAATAAGATACCCTATATATTATTACATATTTCGATTCTACTGTTAATTTGCGAAAGTTTTTATAATAACATCTATATTTGATTTCTCTATCGTTTTTGAGTAAATTGAGTTTTTTAATTTTTTTTTAAAAACATTTTTTAAAAACAAAAATTTTACCTATAAAACTTTAATGGAACTGACTAATATCCTAAACATACATTACTCAGGGTTCAATTCAACGAGTTTCAATGCTGGTCTTACCAATTAATATACAGGGTGTTAAAAATAGGGAGCAAAACAAACAGAACTTTAAATGTAAAAATCTCCTGTTTTTCAAATAAAACACCCTATATATTTTTATTTCATCTGATTCGGCGTTCAATTACCTATCATTACTCGTATATATATCCTATACCTAAAATGAACAGTTTCGATTTTATTAGCCGTTTTCTGATTTGACTATTTTTTTTTAACATAAGTAAACAGACGAAGTGGGCTAAAATAAAATTATTATTTAATGTTTACGAAAATAAGGGAGAGACAACAAAAATATCTTGTGGCACACGGTATAACTAACTACTAACTGAGTCACCGCCACCGTCCATTGCGATACATGAAGTGTAAATAGCCTCCATTTCGTTCCTTACCGAATTAGATGAATTAAAATTATTGATCTCTTCCCTGATTTTTATTTTTAACTCGTTTCTATTATTAGATCTATTTTTATAAACTTTATTTTTTAGTGCACCCCACAAAAAGAAGTCTAAAGGGCTTAAATCAGGGCTTCGTGGTGGCCAGGATATTAAACCATGTCTTCCTATCCACAATGAAAAATGTTGAATAAGGAAATTTACTACCGGTGCAACCGTGTGGTAAGGGGCGCTATCCTGCTGAAAAATGATATTTTCTCGAATATTTGCTGGCAAGTCGTTGATAAGGGGCATGATTTCATTCCTAAGCAGCTCCAAGTATCTTTCGCCATTTGACGACCTGTCAAAAAATATTGGTCCGATAATACGGTCACAAATAATTCCTCACCACACCTTTACGGTTTGATGGCCTTGTTTTTTTATTTCTTTTATTAGATGTTTATTAGTTTGAGACCAGTAATGAGTGTTTTTCCGATTAAAAATACCCGCCGTATTAAATGAGGCCTCATCAGTCCAAAGCACTTTTGAAAAAAACACATTTTCGAACTGCCGGTCCATAATATCACAACAAAAAGTCAATCTTTCATTAAAGTCTAATTGTGATAATAATTGAGTTGAAAGAAATTTATAAGCATGATAACCATTCACCTGCAGTGTTTTTTGAATACTTCCTCTACTGACATCTGCAATGTCTCTGTCAGCATCTCTTTGGGATCTTTCATCATCTTCCTTGAAATAAAGTAAAATCTCCAGTTGTTTTTCCTCAGTGAGGACAAAATTAGGACGATTTTTCTTAGAGTTTTTAAGGACACCATTTTCCAAATCACGCACAATTCGAAAAAATATAGTCCTGGAGGGAACTGGATTATTAGGATATTCCCTTGAATATTCTCTAAGGGCTAACCCTGGACTTTTATTATTTTTTATGAAACAGTTGTATAATTTTAAACGTTCATCTAAACTATATTAAGCCATTTTTTAACAAATTTCGCAGCAAAAATTTGACAAAAACGACAAACAGAGCAAATGTCAACTTAAGTCAACAATTGCATTAGGTTATTTTCTAAGGCTATCTTGATTTTTTTAGTTTCTGATCTCATTTACTGGCAAAATTCCGGGATAAATCAGAAAAGGGCTAATAAAATCGAAACTGTTCATTTTCGGTATAGGACATATATATGAGTAATAATAGGTAATTGAACGCTGAATCAGATGAAATAAAAATATACAGGGTTTTCAATTTGAAAAACAGGAGATTTTTATATTTAAAGTTCTGTTTGTTTTGCTCTCCATTTTTAACACCCTGTATATTAATTGGTAAGACCAGCATGGAAACTCGTTGAATTGAACCCTTAGTAATGTATGTTTAGGATATTAGTCAGTTCCATTAAAGTTTTATAGGTAAAAAATTTTTTTTAAAAAAATATGTTTTTTTAGAAAAAATTCTAAAAACTCAATTTACTCAAAAACGATAAAGAATGCAAATATAGATGTTATTATAAAAACTTTCGCAAATTAACAGTAGAATGGAAACATGTAATAATATATAGGATGTTCCATTTAAATTAAGAAAGTTGACATGTGTCACGTCAAAACGAAATATCCTGTATAAACAAAGGTGAAATAAAATAAAAATCTAATTGAATCCAAACAACTTTTGTATTTAATTTTTTGTCGTTACTATTACCGTTTTCTAGATAAGGTACTGTATCACCATAAAATGGCCACCCTGTACAGTTTATTTTTTGCCAATTAAATGGATAAATGAATGTAAAAACTAAAATTTTAAGAAATATATAATAAATATAGTTAGACGTTTGCTTGTTTATTTTTTCTGGTGAAGGATCAGGATTCCTGGCTCATTCTCGAGCGGAGGCAATTATTTGACATGCATTTGGTGAGTTATCCATTTAATGGGTAGGCGGTAGCCCGCTCCAGTAGCGTATATAGAAATTGCCTCCTGCGGGGTGTTTCATGAGACGAAGAAAATTTTCAACAACCAAAAGAAAAAGTCTTCAGTTTTTGTTTTTTGTGCTTTACCTAATTAAGTATAAATAACATCAACAACCAAGAAAAAATTCATTACTTTGTTTTAGTTGATAAAACTGGCTCTGGGGGAGGTTTTACCTTCCAATTCCGACAAAACACCTTTTTACTTACTATTCCTATTTTATCATTTCAGCTTAAATAAAAAAGCGGTGGTAACACATATACAATGTTGGTTTGAGGGGTAGCTGTTTGGAACTCTTACACTCTTATCTTGCTGGGCGGAGGTAGCTGGTGTCTATTGTCGCCGACGGGAACAGATATTTCTCTACACCATCGGATATACAACAAGGAGTCCCACAGGGGTCAATCCTGGGACCCTTGCTTTTTTTAATATATGTTAACAACTTAGGAGATACACTGAACATGGGAAGAATTTTTGAGTTTTCCGATGACACCTCTATCATCATAACGGATAGAACTCTGACTGGGTTATCGGAGAATCTGTCGTTGATGGCGGAGAGTATGACATTGTTGGTGCACCGAGAATGGTTTGAGATTAAATGCAGGTAAGACTGCTTTGTTGCAATTCCAAATCTTAAAAAACAAATTAAAAAGTGTGTATGTTAAGATGGACCGTCGGTCGGTTTCTGCAGTGGAGAGTGTAACATTTTTGGGTCTAATGTTAGATCCTCATTTATCATGTAATGATGAATAACAAATTAACTTCTCAAGTTTTGCCCTGAGAGTCCTAAGAGTCCGTGTTTCTCTGGATGCTTTAAAGATCTATTATTTTGCTTATGTTGAATCTAGATTGTCATTTGGGCTTCATCAGTACACGCAACAAGAATCTTTAAAACTCAAAAAAGAATAATCCGGACCATCCTAAGAAAGCATCTTGCAGACCCTTGTTTAGAGATCTTAATATATTGTCGGTGCCATCTCTCTATTTCCGTCAGCTGGTATTGTTTGTGAGAGGATATAGGCAACTGTTTCAGACAAACCCCGATCTATATGCTGGAGGCACGGAGATTTTCACAAGACACTCTCATGATTTGAGAACACTTCTTCACAACACGGCTTTCTTTGCTAAAACTTCATATTATAGAGCCATCAAGGTTTTCAACCTGCTACCGAAGCATATTAGGGACATAGCCTCAGACAGAGCCTTTAGGAAGGAACTCCTTTACGAGTCTACTAATTGATAAATGTTTGTACAAATTTAAGGTCTGGGAGGAATTTAATAACGATATGTAGCTTAACCTAAGAACAAAATAATTTTTCGTTTAAGATCAAACAAGCTTTTGAATGGTCTTATTTTAATATGTTGTTGCGTTAACTTTAGAATTTAGGTTGAATGTTATTTTACCTTTACATTGTTCATGTCATGTATTTAATCATTGTGTAATATTTTGCTATTGTTTTAAGCATTGCCTCCCCCTGACGATACCGTTCATTTTGCTGTATTCAACTTGATAATGATATCATGATAATAAAAGCATTTCATTTCATTTCGTAAACTCTACATATACACTGAGACATATATCTGTGTAAATGAAACCAGAGCACACAACATATTATGTATGTGTAAGAGGTAGGCCTTTATCCAGTTGTAGATTTTAAAAAACTTATGAAGCTGTGTCAGTTCTTATACCTCAGCTCTAAGCGATCATGTTTTCTTTTATTTATTGTTGAAAAAACTTAGAGTAGAATTTAGACATTCATGGAGCAAAGGCCTAAGAGGAACATTGAAATACACTTTTAATGAAACGTATTAAATTCTCACATTCTAGTTAGTTTTCCTAAGTATCTTAAACAGTTTTAATTTCTATCAGTCATTTTACGACTGTGGTGTAACAGAAAATTTTTGGTCGCTAAATGCGAAAATGATGGTAAAAACTTCCTAACACTAAAACGTTCATCACGTTATTTTAAAAAGTAATATTGGAAATAAAAAATAATAAACATATATTAAACCCCATGTAATTCCATATTTCACCATACCCCGTAGTCATGGAAGGGTCAGCTACATATCGAAGGATCCCTGTATACAGGAATCATGCCGTCGCATCTCGTCGCTTCTAGTACTCCCGATACTCAATGTTCCTAGTAATTACCATAGGTACGAAACGGTTATAAATGGAGCCGGACGGATCTTCAGTATTTGACTCGGTATTTGATTAACACGAATAGTAGTTAATATAAGATAGATAAGCGAAGTGCGAAGAACAAGCCAATAGCAAGAGATTAGTGTTTTCTTTGTGTTAGATAAAGTTAGTTGACGCCTGTCAAGGTAGTATCATATCTGTAAATTGATGTACGTGACAGTACAAAAATGTCTAAATTACAGAAAAGTGGCTGTGTTAACCCCGCGGATAGCTTTTGCTATATATGTGGTCAGTTTACTCCTAAATGGTAGAAGAAAAGAATTAACAAAATGACAAAAGTAGCTTATCGTAAGTATTTTGGATGTTTGGCAATCAAGAACGGGACTTGAGCTCCTCACGTATAATAATAATAATAATAATAAACACGTTTATTATTCCAAAAGAAAATTACAAATTAAAAAAAAATAAACATAGACATCTACAATAGGAATAAAAGGCCACTTATCAGCTTCCTTCACAAGCGAAGGGGCTGTTGAAGCCTATTAAATAATTATAAAAAAAAAATATTATTAACTTTCATAAAGAAAGTTAGTTTGAAGTTTTTCTAAAAAAGAGTGGTGCAGGGTGATTAAACAAAAAATATATATATACATAAGAAAGTACGCGTCCAAGTTAATAGCGCTATGCTACTGAGGCACGAGACAGAAAATGAGAGAGAGTTATTTTAGACATATGCAAAGTAGAGAGGGGATGGACGAGGTCCGCTGTTATTGTAGTTGTTGGCCGAGCAATTTATTTTTCATTGATTTTTTAAAGGATGCAACTGACAGTGACGTACTGGTTATTTTATATTTGTTGATTAAGTTAGCAATTTGATAAGAATAACTTTTTTTAAACTGTTCTTTGTTGTGTAAGGGTACTGATAGCAGATACTGTCGGCGTAAATTTAAATTATGAACATCCGTACGGTAATGAAGTTTATCGAGGAGATATGGAGGACGGTGAAATTTTAAAATTTTGTAAAAAAAAGCAGATAGAGTGTAAGATACGACGATGTTGCATGTTAAGCCAGCCCAATTCGGGAGTTTATGTGAAACCCTCTGCCTTCGTCTAATACCATAAATAAAACGTATGCATGAATTTTGTACCTTTTGAACCCGATTTTTAGCCTGTAAATCAAGGAAAGGACCATAAACGTTGTCTGCGAAATTAAATTGTGACAAAATGAGAGTGTCGGACAACAAGGCCTTGGTTTTTTGATTAAGTACATGTCGCTGAGAGTACAAAGGTTTTAATACTGAGAACGCTTTTTGAAGGCATGAAGTTACGTGATCATTAAATTTTAGTTTATTGCCTATGACAAGCTCGAGACTTTTAGACGGGTTTTTAAAAGCAACAGGGTTGGCGCCGATTTCGATTTTAATGGTGGATTCAAGATGTAAGCGTTCACTCTCGTTACAAAATAATAATGCTGCGGATTTACTTGTGTTAATCTTAAGAAAATGTTCATTGGATTTGCTGAAAAGATAGTGTAAGTCACGGTTGATGTGATTGTTTGCTATTTCAGCTTGATTGGGGTTAAAAGATAGGTAAATTTGAGTATCGTCTGCATAGAGGTGGTACTTGCAGTGACGAAGTGATTTGATGAAATTAAATGTATAAATACTGTACAGAAGAGGACCGAGAACGCTGCCTTGGGAAACACTCGCTGTGATATTGGGTAAATCGGATTGTTTGCCATTCAAAATTAACCTCTGGCTTCTGTCCGAGAGGAAAGACGCCAATATTGCCACCGCCGACTGGCCAAAGCCAATATATTTTAGAATAGAAAGCAATATATTATGATGAATCAAGTCGAAAGCTTTTATGTAATCTAATAGAATGAGAACAGTTACCTGGTTAAAATCTTGTGCTGTGACAATATCATCTACAATATCGGATAAGGCAGTAGCACAACTGTACCTGGTTCTGAACCCAGATTGTTTATAAGGGATGATATTATTACTGGATACATATGAAGAAATTTGAGATACCATTACTTTTTCACAATTTTGGAGAGCGTAGGTAACAAGGAAATCGACCTTAGTTGACTAAAGTCGGTAGGATTTTTTACTTTAGCTGGTGGGATGACATGTGCTAACTTCCAATTTTTTGGAAAATATTGTTGTAAAATACAACCGTTGACAATGTGTGTTATGTATGGAATAACAACAGGACAGCACAAGGAAATTAGAGTAATATTTAGGTTATCTGCACCGAACGACTTAGACTTAATACTGAGAATAATGTTGCCTAACAGTTCTTCTGAAATGGTATTAAAATTAAATGACTTGTTTAAAAGGAGATTATTATTATAAAAATCGATTAAATCTTGTTTGGGGCAAGTACGATTTTTTGTTAATTCTGTAAAAAATGTGTTCATTTGAATTATGTTTTGAAGTTGTTCGGGAATGTTCTTGTGAGAATTGTTTAGAATATTTAATCTTTTTAATTCTGCCCATTTGTCTTTGATACTGCAATTGTGAAATTTATTGTTTAAATAAACTTTTTTCAGTTCTTATAGAATTAGTCGCTAAATTTCGGAGCTGCTTATAATAGTTCCAATGCTCGGTAAGTCTGGTACGTCTGAATCGATTTAAAGCCTGATTTCTAAGGGGTGGCCTCAAAGTCGGCCTGAAAATAAGTCATATTAATTTGTCGCAAAGCCTTGTACTTAAAGGTATTATTATTTAGCACTGGTGAACGAAAGTCTAGAACGATATATACTAGCAGATGGTTTGAGAGACCCGCGTCCCTGACACCCACATCCTGCACATCTTCCGAATTGTAACATATTAAATCAATCAAGCTGGAGCTGGTACGCGAAATTCTAGTCCGCTCAGAAATTAGCTGACTGAGTTTGAAAGTGCTTAAAATATTTTCAAATTGTATTACATGGGGACTATCGTGATCAAGCATATTAATATTAAAGTCTCCGAAGCACATAATCTTATCACATTGAGTGTAAAGTTCGATTAGCGTATCTTCGAAATAGGCAAGAAATTCATTAAGGCTTGCATTTGGTGCTATAAAACATGTCGTGCAAACCTAAGTAACTGGTTAATTGGCAAATATTCTTCTATGCCCTTTGCAGTTCCAATGCTTTGGCGAGAACCAACAAATCATTTGAACGGCTTTTACTTTTGCATAACAAAAGTCTCTGGTTTTTCAAGAAAGATAAAACATAATATTGAATGTTCGGATATTCCCTCAAAAATAAGACTCGTTCTTCATGACTAAGGTTTACCAGTTCCCGCGCCCTCGGCAAATAAGGAGGACTGTTCTTATTTTTCCGAAAATGAAGAAAAAACACCCCATTTAATCGAACAAGCTGAATTAAATGATCTAGTGCGGAACCTTCATTTGTAAAAGCATGCTGAACTATTAGATTCAAGATTACAACAATGGAATGTACTGCGACCAAATCTACCATATTTAGGAACCGTAACCAGGAGCTATCCTCGTTTTTTACTATTAAGAATAAAATGTGTGTTTATGTTATTCCAAATAGTGTTATGGACAAATTAGGCTTTGCACATTAAAAGCAGTTCTGCTCCATTACGGCAACAAAAGACCCTCTATTCCTCTTGCGCATGCAGTTGACATGAAAGAAACATACGAAAGTATGACACTTATTCTAAATGGAATAAGCTATGATACGTATAAGTGCCAGATATATGGTGACCTAAACGTCATAGGACTGTTACAAGGGCTTTATGATGGACTTACTAAGTACTGCTGTTCTCTTTGTCTTTGGTAAGGCAGGGCAACACGGAGCCATTACCCAGTAAGAGATTGGCTTCAGAGAGATCAATTTATTCCAGACCAAGCTAACGTAAATAATATACTTCTTATTGGTCCTAAAAATGTTTTGTTAGAATTGTTAAATTAGAAAAATGCTAAGGGATGAAAAATTTTATCAAAAATTAAGTGATGTTGAATTAGCTGCATGGAGGTTATTTAAAAGATTTGTTTTTAGCAAGCAGAAAGTACAAAACCACGAAAAATCTGTAGAATTACTACAAAGTTAGCTGCCGCATGTCTCTTATAATACACTTCTTGCACTCCCATTTAAATTTTTTCCCGAAAATATGGGTGTGGTTAGTGAGGAGCAAGGAGAAAGATTGCACCAAGCTATACTAACAATGGAGTAACGCTACCACGTCCACGCACAGTGGTGAGGTCTTATGTAACCATCCGGCCATAACTGTTACGCATCAATAGAATCAGATTTTTCTCAATTTTTTGCAATTTTTAGTCATAGATGAATGGAACACCATCGTCGAACCATCGTGGGATGCTTCATTACTCAAATCTTGCGATATACAGTTTAAAAAATTAGTATTTTGACTTAATGGTGTTTCACTAAGAAAGCGTCTGCCGGCGAAAAATTTAACTCCCACTTTTTAGATTTGACATTTCGATGTTTTAGGTCAAAAAGTCCTTAATAAATCAAGAAAAATCCTGTTTGTCCATCTGCGAATGTGGGTGTGGTTGGGTGCGTGTATGGGTGTGTGCAATGTGCGTGCATATGTGTAAACTTGTTTTGTGAACATAATAGCCCGAAAAGTATTAATCTGATTATGATGAAATTTGTCGCGAAGATGTGTGGAGAGAAGAAACTGATTAGTCTTTTAGAACATAAAAACTGCCATAATCCTCAAACTTTTGTTTTTATTTGCTCAACAAAAACTGATAGAGGCACTACCTAACTAAAGTGAAAATTTAATAACAATTTTTAAGAGATCCAATATGGCAGGCCATTTATATTTGAACATTGTGAACGAACCTATTTTTGTAATATATTTGTAAACTTATCACTTCAGAAGAAATATTAGTTGTAGAACTTATTTTAAAAGGTACTAATTTCTAAAATTCCGTATAGTGAAAATAGTAATCAAGTTGATTTCCTTATTATTAGATTAGACACTAAACATTAGAATCTAAGAAAGATTCCCTCGAGTACTATTAATTAGTTAATCGACAAATTTTTCACACAGGGAAAGGCAAGATAAAAAGTCTACTCTCGTTGACTTAAAAAGGGGTGAAAATCAAGTTTATTGGTTAAGCAGAATTTCATCACGGCTGCTTCCTCTTTTTTTCTCTTCCGACCTTCACTTTCGAACCAAAAGGCCTTGTAACTCTGAGAGTGTCATATCATATGTTTTTTCCAATTTAGTTAACTTACTTCTTTTACTTCTGTCCGAACTTCTTTCAAGATCTTTTATAAGTCTCCCGCCAGTAGGATGTAGTACTTTTAAGACATTGACAATTTCATTAAATATCATCTCGCCTGTCAACCAATTTTCAATTTTTTCATAAAAAAAACTCTATTAGCCTGTTTCCATTTTTGGCTAAATTGACACAAAAATGTTTTCTGTATGGTACGCTTCACAATTGTAAAGTCAGTCGGAGATAACTCAAAGTCTTCTTTTAATCGAAAAACAAAAAACTCTTGCTCACTACAACTAGTAATAAAACTATCAGAGAGATACTTTCGACTTATCCCAAACATATTTTTAATAACAAAATCACGCACAACAATACTATTTTGACAATAATCACAACAATATGGCGCGCCTTGTAACGAGTTTTTTTTTAAGTCAGACACAGCCTACTTAAAAAATTGCGATTGCGAGTAAACGGGCCACTTTGGGCAGCCAGATTTTTTTTCTTTCGAATAAGCATAACATAGCCTTACCTTTTGGCCTTAGCGCAAAACTTCGCCTCGCTTCGCTAGTGATTTTTTTCATTAGTGAACTTGAAGAACCGAGGATTTGTGTAGAAACAAACACTTTAATTACTTACAGCGTTTTAAATAAAAATGGAAATGTTGTTATTACTTTATATTATCTCTAATGATGTGCAATGGTTAATTTTACATGAAATTAAAAAAAAAAAGTTATTGTCTGAAACCTACTTGCATGAAATTTACAAAGATATCGAGGCAACTATTTCGATTTCAGAGTCGATTCCGGATTCCATTTTTCCTGAATTGGCCCTATATCTATATACAACCTAATTACACTTTATTTTCGGGTTAGAGCATTTTTTTTTTAACTGTAGACATTACAACTACAAAAAATATCTGTAAAGAGTTTTACTTGACCAATATTTTGGACGTTTTGACCATTAAATAGCATTAAGGCTCGCCACGCCAGATGGGACCCAGCAATGATGGGGGATTATTGTTGGTTTCTTGTGAGAGAAAGTGATCAGGAATATAAACAAGTCAGCATTTGCAAAAAAGTTAACTACAAAAATGTATTTTCATGTGTATTTTTACAAATAAATCCTGTTATCCTAGAATATATTGATTTTTTTCTTGGTTTGAACTTATCTATAAAAACATATAAAAATTATATAAACATTTTGGAATAAAATAAAAAAACTGATACATTCTATAACTCAAAATCTATGGTGTTTTTTGAATTTGTAATCAGGATGATTTAAACTTCCCGGTACAGCCATTTTAATATCAGTACCAATTTTCTTTTTTTCGTATTTGTTGACTGGCGTTTTTAATTTCCTGTGATTTTTTTTGTTATTCTGATACTTAACAAAATAAATAGTTTTCCTAACTTTTTTATAGATATAAACCTGTGGTCCAGACCTATAAATCACGAACATTTGATTTGAATTTTAAATGAAATTTGTTAGTTAATAAACAAAATGTCCTAGCAAAATTTCATTTTACTTTTTTGCATGTTTCATTTTTGTCCCTCTAATTTAAATCTGAAAAGGGAATTTAACTAATTGGACCAGAGGGGTCAACCTGCCTATCGAATTTAAATGCGTTTTTTTACCCAGTTAAACAATTTGCAATCACACAACAAATTGTTCCCTGATTTATGTTTTATTTCGATATTAATGTAGTTAAGCTTTTGTATAGTAAGCTTTTATGTAGTGGTACATGGTTGAATGCAATAATACAAAATTATTAATAAGTAATTAAATAAAGCCATCAATTTGAATTTGGTCAGAGTCCACGATTTTATAACAATAACTTAAATAAACAAGTAATGTTTTCTGTACAAAATTATGAAAAACATATTTTTCAATTTTATTTAACACGTTCTAATATCGGACGCGAATAAGCTTATGTGGTTTTGGACTAGATTGCATTTGATAGTTAAATTGCACAAAAAGCGGTAATGAGAACATTTTTTGAAATGTTTTTTGCGAAGAAAACTATAATTATAATAATAATAATAATAATAATAATGTCTGACCGTCTGAGTACTGCATCCAGCAGTATTGAGGACCGTTACGGTAATTTCGTAGTCCATACTGTCAGCGGTGTCTAGCTGTCCGCTGTCCTAAATACTCAGTATCCCCGTTCTCCCCACACCCTAGCCACCCTAAACGCCTCCTAACCTTTGAAACCGTACGGAGCAACTAACCTCGGTTAAGTTGGTTGGGGAGTGACGCCTCCACGGGCCCGAGTTACCTGAACCACCAGGGTCAAATGGTGGCACACCTATGAAAGTAGAGAAAGCATCGAGCCTCGGAAAATTGCCGCTGCCTGGGGATCGCCAGGGCACCTTTGGAGCCACTGTTGAAGGTGACAGCATGCGGGACGGTGGCGGTGAAAGGCTGAATAAGCAGACCTTTGTTAAAAAAACTTCTACAGCCGAGCTATTCCCGAGAATTTTATCAGAGCGAACATTGTTGGAGATGGAAGTTGTCTGTTCCGATCAGTCAGCTTGCACATATACGGCAATTAAAACTATCATGCCAAACTTCGAGAAGACGCATTGAAGTACCTACAACACCTGGTCGGAACTTCAGATATTTTCGTTATTTCACGACGACGAAATGAAGGACTTCAACAACTATTATAAGTTCATGAGCAAAACCACTACATACGGAACGAGCCTAGAGATATTTGCTCTCTCCGAAGCCCAGAACACATATTTTCTCAAAACCAAAAACAACAAGAACAAACCAGATGTGCGTTACAGAGAGACCAACGATAATAGGCAAACAAACACATAATAAAATGATCTTCCTTCTACTAATGTCGGGTCGCTTTAAGCTTCTAACTCCTCAAAACATCAACTCAAACACAAAGAAATCACAGAATACTGGCAAAGCATTTGGTCAGAACCGAAACTACACAATAATAACGCTTCATGGATTAAAACGGAAGTAGACAGACACAAGTGCTTGCAGGAACAAGAAGACTTTGCAATGACCACACAAGAAGTTGCAGAAACAAACAAATACACGCATAACTGGATATGTCCTGGAATAGATAACAATCGTAAATTCTGGTTCAAACAGTTTTCCGCCACACATGAAGCCAAATTGATGAAAATTATTTTAAAACCGAGCTCACCCACGGAATAACATACCTTAAACCCAAAAACTCAAACACTAAGAACCCGTCAAACTACCGACCTATTACGTGCCTTCCAACCCTATCTAGAACACAAAACATTCTAAAGGAAGAGCAACAAGGGTGTAGGAAAAACAGCCGAGAATGCAAGGAGCAGCTAATTATAGACAGCGTCATCATAGAACAAACCAGGAAAAATCATAGAAACCTTCACACTGGTTACATAGATTAGAAAAAAGCCTTTGATTCAATACCCCACAGTTGGTTAACCAGAGTGCTAGAAATATAAAAAGTCAATCAAAACCTCAGGCAATTACTTACGCAAATCATGGGTACGTGAAAAACTAAAATCAACCTGAGAACACAAAAAGAACACATCGAAACAGAAGAGATCTACATCAGTCGAGGTATATTCCAGGGAGATTCACCTAGCACTTTGTAGTTCTGCCTCTGTCTCAATCCACTCTTAAACACACTGAATAACACAAACTTCGGATTCCAAACCCTGGACATCAACATAGAATTTGGGACCAGTAAATGTAAGCTACTTCATATCAACAAGGGACAGTGGAAAGACCACCCTACGACGGAAACAATCAACAATGAAACCATAGTGCTCCAAGAAGAAACATGCTCAAAGAAGAAACAGATACCTAAACTTCCATCAAAGCACCAAAATTAACTACACTCATATCAAATCAGAGCTCAAGACGGAATTTAAAACCAGACTCAGAAAAATACTAAAAACAAACATCCCAAGACATGCAAGGAAAGACCCATCATCGGGAAAGGGAGGGGAATTATGGATATTCAATCGCTAAAAAACAAACTAACCTCCACAAGGCAATAGTGAAGGCAGACAAGAATTATACACCGCTCGGCCTGTCTTAAACGAGCCACGCAGCAGACACACACAGTCAGATCCAATCACGACTAGAAAAGATGAACACCTGGTTTGAAAAAAATACTCCACGGAAGGCACAGATACCATATACAGCTAGATCACATACATAAAAAGCTTTCATATACATGTTTGCAAAAGGTACAACTGTTCCCCGAAACAGAAGGATTCCTGTTTGCCATCCAGGACAAAGTCATAGCAACCAGGAACTACTAAAATCACATCATCAGGGACACAACCAATGAAGACGACAGCTGCAGGAAATGTCACCAGCAGAGAGAAACGATCGATAACACACAAACATTCATACTTGAAAACGTAGACTAGTTGAAAAACGTTGAACATTTGAGAGTTCACTAAAGTCGATGGGGGCAATTGGGCTAAAATAATTTCAAGATATCGGCCCTTCCGGTTATACCGCAAGTAGATGTCAACTTTCTTATTTTAAATGGAACACCATGTATATTATCGCATTTTTGGATTCCTCGGGAAATTCTAGGTATATTTCATACATAATGTCCTATACGTTTTTGAGATATTTTGAATTTTATGTCAAAAAAGACGTTTGCAGTTTAGACATACCCATCAATATCTCCTTATGAAAGTCTCTAATATTTAGTTAAGGTTGATTTTCTTGTCAAAGGGGATCTACTTTAGTGGGCTGTGATAAATACAGGGTAACCAAAAACTGTCATTATTAATGTACTTGTAAAAATCGTTAAAAGTACCTTTTTTTCAAAGAGAAACCCCCAATTTTTATAATTTTATCTTATTTTGCACTTAAAATAAGGGTGACTTTGTATGAGATTGTCTATTCCAAAAATTTGGAGTTTTCCTAATATTGACAGTTTAACATTTTTCATTGTAAAAATGCTATACGGCTTCTAAGTTTTTTTATTAGTTAGCCATGAGGGGGAGGGGAAATTATACACACGAGGATTAATTGAATTTGTTTATTATCTATGGGCAATGTAACAAAGTTTTAACTAGAACATGCCAGATATTTGCTGATAGATAGAATTCTCCTCGAAATACTAATTGATTAACTTTGTTAAAAACATTTATGGAATTCAAGCAGTATAATTTAATTAAAAATGCTAGCCAAGGGATTCTTAATAAAGAAGATGATCACCACCCCGCTATAATGTTTTCCATTAAAAGACCAAAATCAAATAATTTTAAAATTTACATACATTTAAATACGAAAAACTTATTCAATTTTCGTAAAGCTGATTTTAATTTGCTTTTTAACTCATTTCTACAACAGGACTGGTCGTTGTTGGAGATCAAATAACGGTAGTTTGTAACTTAATATACCCCATATTTGACTTAGCAGTTCCTCGATATCGCCATTCGCCTGATAGAAGATATCATCCATGGTTTATTTCAAAAATTATTAAAGACATAAAACTTGAATTGCATAAATATATATAAAATATATAAAAAATATGGTAGTAAACAGGAGTTGGAAAGATCTCAGTCTCTGAGATCCAAAATCAAAACTGATATAAATTTATCATATACAAAATTTTGCTTAAAAATGGAAGCGAACATCAAAAAAGATCCCAAACGAATTTGGAACTCTGTCAAAGGCCGACGTGAAATAACATTCCAAGCAATATGCATTTTAAAGATCAAAATCTAGACAATCAACTCGATATTTTAAATTATTTTGCTTTATTTTTTTAACAATCTTACATTAAGTCTATGGAGGACTGTCTAAAAATTCAATCAAGTTACAACATGTAATTGACTCATGCCTGGGAAATGGTTTCCAGCTTAATGTTGGAAAATGCAGTGCTCTGTCATTTATTATAAAGCGAGAACCGATTTTCTAGTACTGTGATTTGAGGTTACATTCGACCAGCAATTATCATATACCTCGCATTATAGCTCTATTATATCTGATTCTTTTAAAATATTGTGGTATATAATTTGTTTTACTAGGCACTGTACATGTGTCTGGTATTGAGATTATACAGAGAAAGTTTGTAAAATATCTTAGCTTTAAAAGGACGATATTTACACCCTTCAAGGATATTCACAGGAAAAGCTTTTAAATAAATTTGCATTAATGGACATAAAACAAGAAGAGATAACCTGCAAATGTATTTTTGCATAAACTCTTAAATAAGAAGATAAACGACCCCTGCTTACTTTCTAAAATAAATTTCAATGTGCCTTGTTTAAATACAGGCACAAGCAACGTTTTTTACTTGCCGACTTCCCGAATAAACATCCTAAAATGTTGGCCTATGTATACGATGTGTGACAAGTTTAACTTAAAAACTAATTTAGATCTATTTTCTGATACCTTAAAAACATTCAAGAGAAATTTATGGCGCTAAATCTTTTTATTAATTTAGTCTTAATATACGACAACATTTACGATGTAATTACCATTGTTATGGTTAAGAGTTTAGTTTTCTTTTTATAGTAACTTTCATTATGTTTAATTATGTAGCATTTCACTGTCTTGTAATTTGGATTATTTCCTGTAAGACAGTTAATTCAAATAAATAAATTAAAAAATAAGTTATTTAATATATAAACAGAAACAAAACTGACATTTGAAACTAAAAGAACATCCGAAATCTTATATTAAAGTATATTTATGATATGACGAAATAACGGAGCTATAGGCATTTGTTTGATTTTGCTTAGTTGGCCATGCTATAAATATTAATGTAATTACTGCTTTTTTGTATAAATAAACTTTTTAAATTGATTTTTTAAATGCTTGGATCCTGTTATTTTTAAAACCATAATACTTTTTATTTCATTTTGAATTGCTTTAGAGGAATTAGTTTTGAAATTTTTGAACAAATTAATTTTAAAATTATAAAATTGACATTTTATAATGTTGTGAGCAATTCCAGCATGAGAACTAAAGATTAGATATTTATTGGTGACATGGCCGACTAAGCAATATCAGCAGATGACTATTGCTCCGACATTTTTATACAAATTTAAAAATATGAAAGGGATATTTAAAGCTTTATTAAAATGAAACAAAATATTATTGGGTTTCCAGTAAGAGAACTACAGATGGTGCCCCTTCCAGTTAGAACGAGTATTTAATTAGAATGTGATAAACTTTAAAATACAGTTAAAAATTACGGTAGTGTGATATTTATTGTTTATTTTCAAAATTAAAAAAAAATATTTGGTAAAAATGAGGTTAGTTTTTTGACTATGTTTTTATCTTCAAACAACGAACCAATTTAACGTCCGAAGGAAAAATCTCTACTGAACTTATGAATATCACAGAAAGTTACCATTATTATTAGGTTCAAAATGCTTTGCTCTAAACTGGCGCGAAAATGTTGTTTACTTTATGTTTAATTGGACAAATAACAACATATAGCACAATAACCTAATTTTTTTCCAATCATGAGTACTAAACAAATGTTCATCATTTAACAAATTAAGTAATATAGAATACCTTAATAATATGGTTTAAACTTTTCTAGACAAACTTTATATACTTATTTAAAATGTAATTGTTTCTTACTTTTTCGACCGAATCCAATTAAATTTCTTTTTCACATTATTTTCTACAGCCAATTTCTTATTATATCTATTTCACTATATTTTTTATCCATTTTATGCTCTTGTTTTTTTACTTAATATTTTTTTAGCCAGCCTTCATTCTGCCTACCGCACCAATCACCCCATACTTGACCACGACGTTACCCCTTCAATCAATCAACAAACAACTTAATTACATTAGGTGTTTTTGATAATTATACTTTCTGCGATTCGTAGATTCTCTTGCAGCCATAGTGACATTCCATGACTAGAGATGGGTGATATTAGATTGTGGCTATCGATAGGTGTTTCTAGTTCATTGATACACATCGATATATTTGCGACAAAGACGGTTTGGGAGCCAAGAATTTTTAAAGAGCAAAAAAAAGGTCACCACTATTATTTGGCACATAATTTGTCCGCAAAGATCCCAGAGAGCAAAAAAAGGCCTTCATCTTTGTAAATATGTAATTTATTTACATAACTATCATCGTTCCATGCTACCTATCGATATTTTCAGCTACTTATCGATATCATTCGATACCTATCGGCATTGTTGCACACCCATCGGCACTTATCGCTAACTATCGACATATCGATATTTTTTATTTTCCTATTGTCATTCGATATTTTACTGACCTATCGATATATCAATAAAACGGCCATCCCTGACCATGGCAGAGAATTGTGACACTCCATATTATTGATTAAATTGATAAAATTTGAACCATATATGTATTCTGTTTTCAACATTAAAGGTGTGAGCGAGCCAGAAAAAGTGTTTGTTAGTCGAATTTTTGTTGTATTTCTATCTTCGTATTTGCTTAGCGTTTTGGTATTGAGTGATTACATAGACCTTTTCCTTGATTTTTTTGTATATTGTATAGGAACATGCATATATATTTTTTTTCATAATGAAGTTGAGACATCTGAACCAATATTTACTAGTTTCAATGATTTTAAATACATTTTGGAGAGTCAAAATTTTGATATAATGCTGCTTTCTGAAAATGGTTGCATAATGGTGTTGATTCCGATGCATTTTCAGTACTAGGTTATCGTTTTTATAGGCAGGATCGACAAAGCCGAGGAGTACCCTGAGTTTTTTCAGTTCGATTTTCTTGTTAACGAATCACTTGAATACATAATTATTAAAATTAAAATTAAAATATATACATAGCAATTGGTGTATTTTACCGTCGACCTAAAACAAACATTAATAATTATATTGAAGATTTTGAAAATTTTTTGTCCAGTATTGCCGCTTTTGTCAAATAAAGAACTGGTTGCAAGTCATGGTACGAATTCTGCAATAATATATCCGACCACAGAATGGTTTATTGCAGTTTAACTATAAATAAAGTCCGTGTTGTACCTAAGATTATTAATTTTCGGTGTTATAAATGTTTTAACTATAACAACTTTTGCCAAGACTTGAACCATATGGAATTGAATAATATTTTTTATGAAAATAGTATAGATGACAGAAACGAATTTATTTAGTACCCCTTTTTGGAGAATGTATTAAATTGTGATAATAAAATTGAGTTCTATAATAATAATCATTTTAAAAATAATATTAATTTATCTTTTAATTTGACAACAGATGAAAAGGTACATTTAGTGTTAAAAAATATTAAAACTGATGCTGCGGGTGTAGATAGCATTAAGGTATCTATGCTGCAATATTGTAGCCCTTTTATTGATATAGATCTTGTTCATATTGTTAATCTCTGCATAGAAAATGGCTACTTTTCTGACCAACGGAAGGTTGCAATAGGTAAGACATCATGTCTATCCGAAGTCAGTGACTTAAGCATTATAACATTTTACCAACCATCTCCATATTTTTTGAAAGAATTTTATACGAGCAACTGTATACTTTAGTCTTATTTAAGAATATTTTACCAGATTTCCAATGTGGTTTTAGAAAAAAATTTAGTACTTCGGTGGCTTTAGCTGCGGTAATAGATGACGTTTTAATAGTTTGGGATCAGCAGAGATGTAACGTGCTAGTACTTCTCTTCTAAAGCCTTTATTACCTTATTCTTATTAATTCTTATTTTGAAAACAAGTTTCATAAGATATATTATGCAAATAAATTCTCAGAACAAATTTCGATTCTCTCTGGAGTGCCAAAAGAATATATATTTGGCACTGTGCAGGCGTTGGTCGTTATTTATGTTTTCCGGATGGTGCTGTTATTGTTGCGCTAATTGCGCTTGAGTTTTTGCGATTTTAGATTTGTCGATTATTGTCTTCCGTACTGTTGGTAGTTTTAATGATTCTTCCCCTTTATTCAAATCACCTTGTTTTTCAATTTCTATGGCTTCTCGGATTATTCTGGTTTTATAATGTTCTACATTGGCAATCTCCTTTGGCCTTCCTGATGATGTAGAAATAAAGCTAAGGTTGTTTGTTTATTTTTGATGCTGAGTTTATGCTCTTCCGATTCTTGCCGATATTCCCCTGTTAGTTTGCCCCACGTACAACTTTTCACAGTCCTGGCACGGAATACTGTATACTCCGTGGTTTTCCAGTTTGATTTTATCTTTTGGGTGGTAAGTAGTGTCTTTTGGGATTCCAAGTAGTTTACCTATAGTTGTTTGTGGCTTGTGTATTGTTTGTATGTTGTGTTTCCTAAGAATTCTTCCGATTCTGTCTGTTGTGCTTTTTAAACATGGTAAGACTACTTGTTCCTTTCCCGGTTCATAATTCTTGTTGTTCGTTGTTCGGGAAACCTGTGCATTAATAGCTTTCTCTATGGTGCGATTTGTGTAGTCATTTTTCTTTAAAGCACTAGATATTACCTTAAGTTCGTTTTCTCTCGTCTATGTTTCAGTTATTCGCACGGATCTGGATATTAGGGTATTTGCCACAGCTTGAATTTGTGCTGGGTGTTGATGTGATTTTGCATTTAAATATCTGTCTGTATGTGTTGGTTTTCTATATACAGTGTATTCGAAATGTCCGTTATGCAGTTTTGTGACCAAAACATCTAAAAATGGTAGTTTGTTGTTTTCCTCTGACTCTAAAGTAAATTGTATTCTGGGGTGGATTGAATTTACGTGAGTCAGAAATTTTTCGAGCTCTGCATGACCATGTTGCCATATAATAAATATGTCATCCACATAACGAATCCATAATTTGGGCTTTAAACTTGCTTTCTCAAGAGCTTCATTCTCAAAGTATATCATAAATAAATTCGCGACTACTGGTGATAGCGAGGACCCCATTGGAGCACCATCCATTTGTTTATACATTTGCCCGTTGAATGAAAAATAAGTATTTTTAAGGCAATGCTCCGAGAGTTGTATTATATGTGCCTGGAAATCCTCGTTCATAGCCATCTTGTCCAATGCTTCGTCGATGGGAATACTGGGATATAACGGTTTGACATCTAGGCTTGCTAAGATATCGTTTTTTTCAAGGACGATATCTCGTATAATTCGAGTGAAATGCTCCGAGTTTTTTAGAAATGAATCAGCTTTTTCTACAGCTGGTTGCATAATTTTGGAAAGGTATTTCTCCAGTTTTTGTAGCGACGAATTAACAGCACTAACAATAGGCCTGATAGACGCCCCTGGTTTGTGTATTTTTGGTAAACCATAGAGTTTAGGACATCTGCTCGACTTTACCCGTGGCATGGTTTTTTGTTGAATTTCGGGGTTTCTTAGTAAACTTTTTATTTTATTTTTAGTTGTTTTTTCTAGGTACGTTGTTGGTTCCCTCGGAACAAGCCTATAACAATTGTCTTGTAGGATATCCTGCATTTTTTGTACGTAATCTTGAGTATTCATAACCATAGTTGCGTTTCCTTTATCTGCTGGAAGGTTTGTGATGTCTTTATTTATTCGAACGTTTATTAGGGCCCTTTGTTCAGTGGCATTTAGGTTTTGTTTTGGTGTTTTGCTTGATCTTAAGATTCTTGCCACCTCTTGTCGAATCTCCTCTGCTTTTGTTTCTTAGGTTAGGTTCCTTATAAAACTTCTTTCCTTAAAAAGTCATGTTACCAATTGACGTTTCGAAGAAAAAACCAGTTTTCTTGTTTGTCTCCGTATGTCCTGTATCGTGAATGTAAAACTGTTTTATTTAATTTTCTAAATCTGTTATTAAAAATTTACAGGTTCCATCTAATTTTCAAATTTTTATTGTATGAATTTATATATTGTGATAAAGATCACGAGATGATCCAAACGTCAATTGGTAACATGACTTAGCAAGAAATGTGTTGTTAGTTTTATACGAACCCTAACCTAAATATATAAACTAGAAGGTCCAAGAAAATACAAGATATACCTACATATATATAAATATGTATATTTATATACATATATATATATATATATATATATATATATATATATATATATATATAATTATATTAAATGAATCCTCCTTTAGTGAATGCACTCCATTTTTTCGGCCTTTCGCCTAATAATAAACAAGCTGGTAATACCTTATACCAAATTTTTAGCTAAATTGCCTCTTAACGTGCGAATTAAATTCCTGGCAAGTAGCGGCTAAACTTCTCATTAAATTGGACTATTATAGGCAGCCTAAAAATGCGTGCGAAACCTACATTAAAAAACCGCCGTAAGTAAATTATGATAAAAGTTTTTAGATAATCATTATGCCAAATGATTAATTACTATGTAAGCAAAAAGCTATTTAGCCTGGTGTTCGTGTAAACTACTGGTATGCATTATTACATGTCGCAACAGCTTTGTAACAGTAAACATATTTTGTATGCAAAATTTGTTAATCAATATATTTATATAAACCCACAAAAAAGATCTAAATGTTTTTACTGAAAGCATATTTTTACCTTATTTTCTTACATATAATGCTTATTTTCACGCTAACAAGACGTTAAACGTTTTCCTTTTATTTGAACAGTAGTGTGTTTTTTAATTCAGTTAGGATTCAAGTTTAATAATATAATGAAGGAAATTGTGTTGGATTAGACAATAAATTAGTCAATTATTTACAAATTCAGTAAAGTTACCATTTTTAAGGACCAAATGCGAGGGTTTTGGAAAGTTTGTTTTAAATCAGCGTTAACAAAAATCGACTCTCGAAACGCATTACAGTAATATATGCACATAAGACCAAACAGTTTTCATTTTACTAGACTGTAAATAAATTAGCATTACTCGTTTTACTTTAGCGCACTTGCTATAGTAATTTACACCTTTTTTATTACTTCCCTCGTAAGAACGAAGTATTGTATTCGCAAAAAAAAACCACCTTGCGAGGTCCTTGCAGAGTTTTACGTTTCAGAGTCCCTGGATCCCGAAAACATGTTGTCCAATTTTCATCGGTCTGTCGATCTATATTTCTCTGTGTGAGCGGCACTGGCAAAACGACTATGTAATATCAGAAATTTTGGTCAAAAATCAAGGGTCATATGGGTATGGAATAGGGGCAAATCGCGGCCTTACAAAATGTTTTAACAATCGTTATTAAGAACCTCAAATTTCGCACAAAAATCCAGTTTATTATATGGATGAACTGGTAAAGGTTTTGAGCGAATTCTATATGGCAAAATAAAATGTTATTATTGTGGCACAATATGTTCTTTTTTATGGAGGAAAATTATAAATGATTTAATTTATGACGTACATGATAATGATTTAATTTATCACGTCAAAGATAGAAAAACGGTTAAATGTGAAAAGTTTTAGACCATTTTCTTTCTAACTTAGAACCCTCTACGGAATGGTTCTAGTCATTTTGGTTTTGAAATATTAAAAAAAAGAACAAATTGATGTATTTTTGAAAAGCTTAATTCTTTTGTTTTTAAAGGCATTTCATATCTGTAAAAAACATTAACAAAGCAACTTTCTACGCAACTTTTTTTTATGGACAAATGAATTTTACCTCACCCAAGAGACCTTTTATATATATAACGCACGTGGTAAAAAAAGTATACCAGAAATCTGGCAGCGACGTATTATTGAAATTTAGAATTATTAGGATATTTTTAATATCATTTAGTAACACATTTAAAAACGTTAAATTATTTATGTACGTAATGTTAATAATTTAATTTATACCTTTGATGAGAAACATATGCATTAAGAATAATTTAAATATGTTACATTAATAAAAAGTAAGTACATATTTAAAAACAAAATTAATCACCATACTTCTAAGAAATCAAAAATGCATAAACGGAAACAACATATACCTACATTTAAAGTTAAAAATGTCGAATGTTTTCATCGATACACTTTTGACACTTTCTTAATAGCATTCTCATAACTGGACTGAGAGTGTTACGGTTTGTAGCATACATCTCTCGCCCCTTGCTCCAGCAGTCCCGTGTTTTCAGGGGCTCAAATGCATACATTTCATGTTTACATGTCCCTATAAATAGAAATCTAGGGGACTAAGATCGGGAGACCGAGCCGGCAAACTTATCGAACCGCTATTAGAAATGATTCTTACACCAAAGATCTCTGGTAACCCTCAAATGGAGTTATGGGGTTCTATGTACCTCAGTTGAATTTCTACGCGTCACGTTAATGGCATATTTAGTCAGAATTGCAAGTAACGCTCTCTACCTGTAAGTATCGGTATTAGGAGTATCGAGGCGTGATGTTGGCGTGGCGAAATCGACTCAGTATTATATTTGCTATACGAGAGTAAAGTTTGCCTGGGGTTTGTAATGGCAAGTTTTTCAAAAAGAGGGCGCTATGGTAATCCAGATAAAGACAAGGATTTTATACCCGAAAGTGACCACGATTCCAATAACGAGCAAGAATTTAAAGTAAGAAAAATTAAACCAGTCAAATTGAAATGGTAGATAAATCATATTATGGCAAAAATAAGTACAAATTATCTGCCGTACCTCCCAATCCAAATGTCCGTAGAAGGAAACATAACCTAACCTTATCAATTCTTTGCCTGGTTTGAAAGGTACCGCTAGACGTATGGGTAATACAGCTGACCCTTTACAAATATGGAGCATGCTATTTACAGAAGAAATAGAAGACGTTATATTGCGTATAAACGAAAAAATATTAGCAGTGCGTAAAAGTCGCTCGACAAAAAACAGGACGGAATTTAGAGAACTAACAAAACATTAATTCAGAGCTTTTTTCGCAGCACTTTATTATGCAGCTGTATTTAAATTCAATCACAATGGTTTATTTGCATCGAGCAGTTTAGGACGTGAGATTTTTAGATGCAAATGCAAGATGAGACTTTTGGTTTTATTAACTTACTTAAGATTTGATAATACAATAACAAGGGAAGAAAGGAAGACGACTGCACTAATTTCGTGGCTTTTTGAGAAATTTGTTAAAAATTGCCACACACTTGTACTGACAAAATGATATTTGGATTCTGCAATAAATGCAGATTTAGAATGTACCTACATACCTAATAAGCTTAATAAATATAGTTTGAAAATAATGATTTTTGTCACGTTAAACCTCATTATTTTGATAATGACTATATATATATATAAATATAATATATGATAGTATGTTTTCATTCCACGTACACCAGTAGGGCAAAGGCACAAAATGAAATCACAAAAACAACTACTCCGCTGGCTAATACCACGACCGGCATTGAATTACATTGTGACTCCTGGCTTTATATTAATATATACATATATATATATATATATATATATATATATATATATACATATTAATATATTCATGTACAAATATATATATATATATATATATATATATATATATATATATATATATATATATATATATATATATTTATGTACAAATATATATATATATATATATATATATATATATATTTATATATATATATATATATATATATATATATATATATATATTCAAAATTTTTTTTTCCAATTGGTTGACATAGTTGTAGTAGTGATTGCGTTCATCACTCGTTGTAACTTGCAATGCCAAAAGCTGTAATTTTAGTTTCCACAATGCATCATGGAGAATCATAAGATCCTGAATCAGGAAAGCCAGAGATGATCGCCTTCTATAATCAAATCATAGGAGGTGTTGACTAACTCGATCAAAATTGCGCAACATATTCAACCAATAGACGAACAAGATGATGGCAGTGTTTTATAGCATATTGAATATAGCTGGGATTAATGTGCATATCTTGTACGGATGTTACAGAAATAATCAGGTTGTAGATAGACAGACAATTCTAAAAACCTGAGCCCTACAGGAACAAAAGACTGATAAACTCGAGTCTTCCTCGGAATTCTATAGGACGAATTTTGACAAAATCTATCCACGTTGCCGAATATGGAGGGCTAGAAAATTAAAAAAGGAAACTTCGTACCTTACGTGTAAGAAAAAAATTATAAAAAACTAAAAACAAAGATTGTGCCAAAAATATTATCACTTTTTAGAACTTGTAGTTTTTAAGAAAAAACGATATTTTTACCTATCAAGGGTATTTATCTAATGTGTTTGCATTTGTTTAAAATAACTAAGAACGATTTTGAGATTAGAAAAAGAAACAAGCACGTCATTGGATTGTACTTCAAACAATCTATAAAGACCCGTTTTCGCAATAACTTTTAAAATAATCGAGATACACCGAGAAACTCCATAAAACAAATGAAATCTGGAAATCCTACACACTGAAAATCAATGTCACTCTTCGCTAGCATGGATATTATCCCTACAAAATTATACATGTGCAAAATAGAAACCCAAAAGCCCGTATAGGCTAAAGCAGGTCAAAGAAAAATGGAGAACAATGACTTTTTAAAAAAGATATTGTGAAGTAATGAAGTGACACTGGGTACAGCTGGAATATTTAACGGGAAAAATAGTTACTCACAATAGGCGTTTGCGAACCCCCGCGGTAATAAAGAAATTTAATTTCAGGGTGCTCGATCAATAAATGCCTGGTGCAGCATCTTAAACGATAATGTTATTGGTCAAATTTTATACGAAGCTTCATTGGCTGGGGAAAGATATTTACATTTTCTTTAGAACGAGTTTAAAAATATTTTGAAAAACTTGCCAATAACGCATTATAATGACGTGGCATCAATAAATTTGCCATTAGTTCGTAATTTTTTCGAACAGCTGTCACTTATGGATTAGCAGAAATGCAGAAGTTTAGTGTTTCTCAAATATAGCCAAGATTTGTCAGCTTTATATATACTTATCTATGCTGCTATCTTGAAAATGAAGTACTTATATGAAGAAAGAAGTCGAATATTACATGATTTAAGAGTTAACATTCTTTAGGTTGAGTCTAAGAACGCTGCTCACTGGTTTTTTTTTTGTTATTTTCTTTATATATACCGCATTTTGTCGACAATAAAAGCTTTCATTATTATTATCAATAATTGCATATAAATTTTAAACGAAGACATGCAATTTCATATTTTATGGTAAACCTTAATAACGGGTTCGTTGTCAATTGCACAGATTGTATTGATAGCTATGGGTATATGGAATATTTGTACAAAAATTCTGCTTTATTAAATTAATAAAGCTTTTTAGGTTAGGTTAGGTTACAAGTCAACACTTTCATTTTAGTAATGCTTATCGGCTACGTAGACACTACGCATATCGTTTAATACTGTATATCCTGGTTATGATTATATCTAAATATTTCATAAAAACCACAAGCAACAATATTGGCAAACTATATATTTTTAAAAGTGGGGGGGTGTAGAGACTGCAAACGAAAATATTTTCGTAAAATCATATCTTGTATACTACCTTGGATGATGGTGAATTTTGTAAGCTATTTGGTTTTTGTAATTGTATCCATGTATATTAACTATTCTCCCCTGTATGCACAATATATATTTGGCCCTCTGACTCAAAGAGAAATGTTTCAATTTCAGCTCGAGTAAATATTTTTGACTTTTTAGGTCTGCAACCATCCGATTTTTCCTTTAGAAATGTTACATGCAAAACTTTCGTATACCTTTATTGTTTTTCAGATATAGAGTATTTTTAACATAGAGTATTTTTAATATGGAATATTATCTCCAAAGATTAAAATCATTTTAGTTTTTTTATTCTTCCATGAAATAGGAAAGTAGAACTTTTTCTGAAACAGCAACGTTTTTCTTCTACCTCCATTCAAAGAACCGAGTGTGCGCCAAGTCATACAGATGTCTGGATTTTTCGGGAAGTATGGTCGCTATAGCTTCTTCTGCACCATGTTTAAAAAATAAATAAAACTCCCTATTTAAAAGCATTTGTTTATGTTTGATAAGCTTCCAACATACAAATTCACCTAGCAACCACTAACAACAATAAAAACAATTAGCAATGAAAATTCGATAGTTGATGATAAGGAAATTTCCAACAAAACTGCCGGTATTTCTACAAGGTGTAAAAGAAAATACTTTTGTTTTTGAATTTTACTATTATGTATTTTAAAACTTAATTTTTGCACTAGTTAACAAATAACTATTTCAGATAAACGTCAAAAATAATAAAAATTTATTATATATACATAGTATTCAAAACTTTCTTTCCAAATATACAGGCTGTCTATTTATTTCAATCGAAATATTGAGTTTTAAAAATATTTTTCCCTGTTATGAATGAAATTAATCGTTGTAGCCTTGCATTTCCACAACTAAACAAATGATATATTATGTTGTCACATTTATCCCATGACTGTTAGTGAATTGATGTTGGGTCAAAAAGAATATTAGCAGAATGGTTTGCAAAGAGACAAAAAATATGAAATTATTTATTTCACAAAATCTACAAAAGTTCTCGTACAAACTTCAGGGACCCAAAAACTTACAAAGGAATAAAATGGCCATGCGAATAAATAAAAAATGAAAAATCAGATATTCTGGTATATTCTAAAGGCAACATAATCTCATTTAATGTCCTTAACGAGAAAATCCAATTTATTGTGTTGTTGAAGCCAATAAGTATTTCAATAAATACACTAAAAGTCTAAGTATCTCACGCAAGTATGGATACTACCCTAAAAAATTATACATGTGCAAAACAAAATCACAAAAGTCCGGATAGGGTAAAGTAGGTCAAAGAGAAATGGAGAACAATTAGTTTTTTATTAAGATAAAGCTGGAATATTTAATAGCAAAAATAGTCACTTATAATGGGCATCTGCGAACCTCCGCGGCATTAAAGGAGTTTAATGTCAGGGTCGTCGATCAATAAATGTCTGGTGTAGCATCTTAAACGATAATGTTGTTGGTCAAAATTTATAAGACGGATCAATGACTGAGGAGAGTTATTTATTATTTATATATTTATATTTTCTTGAGAACGAGTTTAAAAATATTTTGGAAAACTTGCCAATAAGACAATGATGTGGTATCGGTCAATTTGTCGTTAGTTGGTCATTTTTTTATGAACAGCTCTCGTTTATGGACTAGCAGAAATGTGGCAGTTTAGTGTTTCTCAAATATAGCCAAGATTTGTCAGATTTAAATACTTATCTAGGGGGTATCTTGAAAATGAAATACTTATATGAAGAAAGAAGTCGAATATTACATGGTTTAAGGGTTAAAATTCTGAATTGCATATATATTTTAAATGAAGACATGTAATTCCCTATTTTATAGTAAACCTTAATAGCAGGTTAGTTGTCGACTACGTAGACACTATGTGCTAATGCTGGATATCCTGGATAGGGCTAAACCTAAATATTTCATAATAACCTCAAGAAACAATACTTGCAAACTATATATTTTTAAAAAACGGAGTTTAAAGACCATCAAAATGAATAATAATATAATATATATTAGAATAAAATACACATGCACGATGTTTAATTTTTTTCTCTCTCAGAAAAGTTCTGGAGATTTACATGAATGCGTACAACTTCACTTAAAAAGTCTTTTTCTATTTTCAGCTATAAGGTCAACAAAAAGTATTCAGTAACGAGGAAAGACCCTTTAAGTTACATTTTATATATCTATGGCTTCTAAGTGCCAAAAAAGTTTTGAAAAAATGCAAATATAATTTTATTTTTCATATCTAATACTTAATTACCTAATAGTAAGTTAGAAAATCATTAAGTTTTCATCACATTCGCCCCAGTGATATTCATCAGGTGTCACATTTGCTTATATCATAGGGCATTATAATAAGCACATTGGCCTTAAAGAGTGATATTTTGGACCATTTTTTAAATTCAGTTACACTTTTTAATATATTTTAAAATCATATTTTATCAAACTAAACAAATATAATGACTAGTAGAAAATTGCCTGAATAAGAAATTTTGGGATTTAAAAAGATAAAAGAATAAAAAATAAGCAAACGAAAACACTTGTTCAAAATTTTCACTTAATTTATTTTACAAAAAATGCATAGGTATTGAGAACTTTGTCCTTCTGGGTGATGTAAATATTAATCTTCTTATTGACACACCTATGTCAAAATATTTTAATTCTATAATGTGTTCTCACCTTGTTATACATCACATTCGTTTTCCTACAGCAATAACTACTTGTTCTGGATCTCTTATTGATGTGATTGTTACAAACGCTTCTTTTAAAGTTGTTAGCGTAGACGTCTCTTGCTGACCATAACATGGTCCAATGCACTATAGATATATAAGATCTTTTAAAAATTTAAAAACTGAAAAATGATGGAACTGAGTTCTATCATGAGACTGATTTAATTGATTGGTCTGAAATCTATAAAATAAAAAATATAAATTAAAAACTTTTATACTTTCAGACTCATATACTTGACCTCTTCAATAAGTACGCTTCCATTATTTGCATAAGGGATAATCCTAGAGAAAAAAAGAAAGCTCTGGTTTACTGATATCCTAGCCAAGATGAAAGTCCTTAAGGAGAGGGCATGGATTAGGTATAAAAGATCTGGATTAGCCAGTCATAAAAAATATTTCCATACGTGGAGGAAATGTTATATGTTAATAATTTTTTATTGACTCACTATAATATCTTCCTGCCGACCTGACCTACATTAACAATTCCCAGTGCAATTTTCCTCCTGGCTGTATTGATTTAATGAAATCACTTATTGTAAAGCAAAAGCCACGTACCTTTGGTGCTGACGGTATTTGTGCTAAAATGCTTCAGCTGTCACTAAATTATGTAGCAGCCCCACTGACACATATCATCAATGTATCTTCCTTAACCGGAATTGTTCCCGATCAGCGGAAACTCGCGCTGGTTAAACCAATTCCTACAGCATCATCTGATATAATTGTGCAACTGGAAAATTTGAGACTTATAAGTTTGATACCGGTGCCTTTGAAAATTGCTGAATCATAGTTGCATGGTCAACTAACTGTTTTTTTCGGCGAGAATAAAATTATACCAGACTGTCAATCTGGCTCTCGTCGTGGATTTGGAACGGTTACTGCTTTGTGCAATGTCCTGGACAACTTCTTGAATGCTATTGATCGACAACCGGTTACCTCTTTGACCTGCCTTGATATAAAAAAGGCATTTGGTTCAATAAATCTTGACTGTCTTCTGGTATAGCTGAGTTATAAGAGAATTCGTGGTTATGCATATGATTGGTTTTGAGGTTAAAACAAAAGTTATAGTCAATTCACATACTATAGCTAAGTCTGATTTAAGGTCACTTGACTCTGGAGTACCACAAGGCTCAGTTTTGGGTTCTTTACTTTTTGCTTTGTGCATTGCTGTAAGTTTACATCTAAAGTATTGAGCTTTCACTTGATTTTTCAACTAATGAAAAGGAATGAACAAGAAATATAGTTAATTCACCATGTTAAACAATGGATAAAAGATAACGAACTTGTGTTGAAGGCATCAAAGAGTCAGCATATGTTGATAGGCTCCAACTATCACCTTGAGAGAGTGGTGAACTTGAACTTTTAGTAGATAAATAGTAATTATTAGCAATCTGGGCTTGACAATTGATTCAAAATTTAAATTTGTTATGTTTCAGATGTGTGTCGCAAAGCCTAAGTTTGAAGAGGCTTTATCCTTTCAAGAACTTGCTTGATAGAAACACTAAAAATGCTAGTTAGCTCCCGTTTTTTCTCACTTTCATTATGCTGATGTAGTATATGGTCCATCTTTAACCAATGAAAGTCACTCCAGACTGCAAAATATGCAGAATCAATGTGTACGTTTTATAGTTCAGGTTCCACGCTTTGCACATATTTTTCCATATATCTGAATTTTTCTAAATTGAATGATTTGTTCACTTTACCTGTTTTGTTCGTCAAATATTGAATACTCAAACACCTAAGTATCTTCTTGTTAAACTAGGATTTCGTTCTGAAATACATCAAAGAGAACTGAGAGGATTGCGTGAGATTCTAAATACTCTATCTCATAAAACCATTGCTTTTCAATCCAGTTTTTCATTTTTGACTCCGTTTGTCACTAATGCGCTAAAAATATACCTAATGTGACAAAGCCCACTTTAAAAGCAAGATGAAAGCAAGAAATCCTGTTACCTATAATAATAAATAGTAATTTTAATTTTATTTTATTTTAATGGTTGTTTTCTTACATATACAGTGTGTCCCAGATTCGCTTCTCTATATAGGGATCTCGGTTCCTATTATACCTACAGCAAACGTTAAATGGGGAAAGTTTTAGAGGAAACTTATTGCATGTTCGGGAAATATCGGCGAAAAACCGAAAACGGCAGATTTCGTTTTTCGCCAGTATATCCAGAAAGGTAAATTTGACAGGTGTCAAAATGTGACATTATTCGGACACATTTTTAAGGCAAATAAGATGACGTATACGACACGTCTTTATTGTTTTTTGTTAACCCACAACCCGCCCCAACTTTCATTTTTCTTATGACCTCCATATTGGATTCTTGATTTTTGGAAAGAGCCTAAAATTTCCAGTCTAGTGATATTTCGCAAGTGCATTAAAGATTTTAGTGTCATCAAAATATCACACTTCGTAAATTAGGTTTCAATATTTTTAAAGGAGGCCATGATTTATTTGTCACAAGATTACATTCATAAGTAAGTAATGTATTGAACGCATTGAACATGAACGTAAATAACGACTTAAAAAATCTAAATGGGCTTTAACTACTTTGTAGGTGAGTAACGTTAATTTACAAATCTGCAAAATGACGTCCATTTGCATCGAGACATTTTTGACAATTGGTGACTGTTTTTCGTACAACCCTGGTAAGTGTATTTTGGTTAATATTTTTAAATGTGTCCAGAACTCTTTGTCTCAGGATTTCTATGGTCACGGGGGATCAAATTAATAGATTTCATTTTTCGTGTGACCCCAGAGGTAGAAATCCAAAGGCGACAGGTCAGGGGATCTAGGAGGCCAAGATATTGGACCATTTAAAGAAATTATTCTTTCGTCAAACTGCTTTCTTGAGTAGTTCCTGACTTGAATGGTATTGTGAGCCGGACATCCGTTTTGTTGAAACCAATTTCTTCTTAATTCATCTTCCGTTAGAATAGCTCGTAAGGCTGGTACAACCTGGTTTCGCAAAAGCTCTAGGTACCTCTGCCCGTTTAGGTTGTAGTCAAACAAAAATGGTCCAATAAGTCGATTTCCTAATATTATTAATAATTTATAAATAGGTGCTCAACAGTCAAGTGCGGGATCGTACTAGAAGCTATAAATTATAAAGTGAAAATTATCTTTATTAAAAAGTTTTTTTTGTTTCCAAAAATAATTACCGAAACATCCCGTAATGAATGAGCTTGTATACAGTTGAAACCTATTTAGCTTTATTATGAAAAAGAAAAACGTATTTGGTTACCCGGAATTAATAGCCGTAATAAATTATTTTGTTGGTATTGCATATTAATTTCGGAAATACTAAATCAATTTATTTCAGTGATATAATAATCTTAAAGAAGTACACCGTGCCTTAATAAAACATAAAATATCAAAAGAACAAACCCCTTGCGCTTTAAAATTTTAAATTAAGTGTTAATAAATTTATAGAACTCAATTCTATTTTTATAGGTTCTTACAATATCAAAAAAGTAAGTTGACTGACTAGAGTGAAACGTTTTACTTTTTTTTATTAGATTATACTCTTTTAGTATCATTAAAGAACTAAACGAAAAAAAAAAGATTACTATTTGACCATTATTTGGTGCCTATTTAAAAAAGATTGGTTAGATTAACTTACCAATGATCCCACACCAAACGTTACTTCCAAATCTGATCTGTAGACGTCTCTCTGCCACTTCGTGAGGATTTTGCACAGCCCAATGACGACGGTTATGCCTATTAAAGACTCCACAATTCGTGAACCGTACTTGTGAGATATCACTAGACTGGAAATTTTAAGCTCTTTCCAAAAATCGAAAAATACAATATGTCAGCCATAAGGAAAATGAAAGTTGAGGCGGGTTGCGGGTTAACAAAAAACAATGAAGACGTGTTGTATACGCCATCTTATTTTGTCTTAGAAATGTGTCCGAATAATGTCACATTTTGGCAACTGTCAAATTTACCGTTCTGGATATACTGGCCACAAACGAAATCCGCCATTTTCGGTTTTTCCTCAATATTTCCAAAAACAATTGATCGATCTTAAATCTGAAGCCGGATATCAAATGCAATAAGTTTCCTCTAAAACTCTCCATTTAACCTTTGCTGTAGGTATAATAGGAGCCGAGATTCCTGTATAGAGGAGCGAATCTGTGACACACTGTATATAGTTTATGGTTAGTTACTTTGAAAGCAAGGTTAGGTTATTGAGACCACTGGAGACCGTGCCTTATCTTTTTGTGTATTTTTGAGCTTTTCTATATATTGTATATATCTTATACTGAAATTTGCACAATACATATTTTGAGAATTTGAATCAGAATTAAATAAAATGAAATGAATTTAGAACCAACCACTTCAAAAAACAGGTTAAACAGTTAAATTTATAAACATTTTCGAAATTAGGCTTAGTTTAAGAGTTATTTATGCTTTAAAACCGAAATATTTTGGTTTTTTTTTTTTTTAAATTTTAAGCTTACATTTCTATTTAACTGAGCCTAATGTCGAAAAACATTATTTAATATATTAACTGCCTGTAGATCTAACTTGAAATTTCATACAGTCAAATTGGGATTCTCTTAAAGCACCAAATTTTATCACAGAATAAAATTTTCTTAGAAATCCATAATAAAAAAGTTTCCTATATGGTGCAAACTTTTCCGCGGGAACTGTATATGTATAAAGTTCAACCAGTTGACGAGACGAGTCAATCGAAACAGTTAAAAAAAGTCGGACATGACACAAACGCGCTTTAGTAGTTTAAGGATATTATAAAAGGGCCTACGTTATCAACTCTAAGTGACACTTAGGCCGTCCTTTGGATGGAATTATTAATATGAAAAAAGGCATATGTTATATATCATTTAGGCAATTTTAAATATATAAAAAATGTTTGGAAGCAGCCTTTATGCCTAAATATGGAGACCTAAGATTATAATTGGCTTTTTTTGTTCTTAAATCTAATTTCAGTCAGGCCTTTTTTACATTTTTATTTCAGTAACCACTTAAAATACTGTGATAGGACCTTATTCATTGAAAAGGTCAAATATGAATTTGTAAGATAGGACCAATTTCGGTACAATTGCTCTTACACCTTTTTTCGATCAAGCCACAGCTGATATAAGCGCTACGGTAGTGCAACGTGTTAATAAATGCGACATGGAAATTTTGTGACAAAAATGTCAAACTATTTTCTGTCATTAAGGTTACATTATGTAGGTCAAAACAATATTTAAAAATTTTAGTGTAAAAACTATAAAATCATGGCCGAATCTATAAGCGTCTCTGACGTCAAAGAATCGGTTAGTCAACATGTCCAGGATGTCAATAAAACTGTTGCGGGCACAGCCAAAGATTTAGGCAATTTAACAAAAAATCTCATTGAAAAGGAATCGGCTGTTATGCAGTCGTTTAAGGAACATGCTGTTAAAGATCTAAAAGACGTGCAACAAAGTTACAAAGAAAAAGAAGAAAAGGTCTTTAAAATGCTTAACTCTGGAAAAGATTCTACAGATGCCGTAAAAGATGGCAGTTTTTCACAAGATGTTGCCAAAGGGTATGAACGTATATTACTGGAAAATGTTAACAAACTTAAAGAAATTGCCAAAGAAGACTTCAAAGGCTCCTGCAATTCTAGTAAAAAAATAACGGAAGAAACCAAAAACAAACTACATGAGTTCATATTCAAAGCATTTAATGAACATGATTCGAAAAAAGATTTCGCTGACGCAACGGGAGCAATATTTGCAAACGTCAACCAGAAAGTAAAAAATGATTTGCTAGCAAAAAATATTAAGCATGAAAGAACTAGAAGTAAAATTTCACCAGATTTTGCCACTGTTTTTGTGCATCCCATGAATAAACCTCCTGAAGAAATTGAAGCAGAAAGGCTACTTCAACAGTTATTTGAGGAAGAACTTTTAGAATTTAACGCGCAGGTGAAGAAAGATTTTGATTGTATCAATGACCGAATTTCAAAGCTTGTAGTTGATACAAAAAGCAAAGTTAAGCAAACTATTCAAGATTATACTCCTAGTGAACTTCCTAAGGTAATTATTGCTTATTAGTAATTTTCTATAAGCTTCCGACATCTTAGTTTCTTGTCCCATACAAGTATTACCGAGTTTAACTATTTTAAAAATACCTTATGGTCGGACTAAAATAATTAGAATATTTAAAAAATGTGTCTTATTTCAAAACTTTCATCTAATTTTTACATATAAGTTCAAACCAAAAAAAAATCAAAATGTTCTAAACATAACAGGTTTTATTTGCAAAAATACACATGAAAATACATTTATAGTAAGTCTTTTGTACAGGGTGTTCCAGCGAGGACTGAATAGGGACCTATTTTCGACCTTCCTTGTATTTTGGAAAAATTCAAAATAGCCAATCGATGTATTTTTCTTGTAGAATCCAAAAATGTCGTCGAAAAAATATTTGAACCAGAAACAAGAGTTACGCTATGCATCAGGTGTTTTTTAAATGGAATGTATCGTTTTTTACACGATTTTTGGAAAGAGTGATTTTTTTTATGTCCGTTCTGATTAAAAGATTTGATTTTGCGATAGCTGTTTATATTACATTTTAATGTTTTACAAACTAAAATTTTAGCTTCACCTGTTTAAAATATACGATAGCTTGGTATAGGTGATCAAGGTAAAATGACGTTTGAATGCTTTGTCAATAAAAATTGACATTATTTTAATTATTGTCGAAGTCTTCACCTAAAAAATATATATTTGACTCTGTGTCAAGAAAATGCAAGAGAAGCAAGAAGAAGATTTATTGCAAATTTTCATAGAAATATATCCATCAATACAATTCTAAGGATAAAAAACCTATTTGAGGAAAATAAAACTTTACATGATAGAAAAAGAAATATACAAAGAAGAAGAAATCGAGACCAGGCCATTATAAATTATTTTCAAGTTAATCCAACCAAATCTATTTCGGATGCAGTTCGGGAAGTTCAGTACGGTGGCGGTGTAAGGCGCAGAAGAGTTACCCGAGGGACTGTTCACAGGACTCTGAAAATTCATAAATTTAGGCCTTTTCGTATCCTTCCACTTCAGCACCTAACACCGGCACAAAAAGAACTTCGCTTCCAATTTGTTTCTCAAATGGTAATTCGGCAATAAAACGAAGACCCTGATTTATTCAAAAATATTGTGTGGACCGACGAAGCTACTTTCACAACATCGGGAGTATTCAACAGACATAATAGTCACCACTGGGATGTTGAAAATCTAAAAAAGTTTTAGACTATTAAATTTCAAGGGAGGAATTCTATTCATGTTTGGTGTGGGATAAAAAACAATAAAATTTTGGGACCAATATTTTTTAACGGGACTTTAAATGGGCACAGATATTATGAGTTTTTAGAAAACGAAATTAAAAATTTTTTGGAAGACTTACCATTGGCAGAATATCAGAATTTAATTTGGCAACATGATGGGGCGCCTCCTCATGCCGTGCATGATGTGGTTCAATTTTTAAATCGGCGCCATAACGAATGGATAGGGCGAAATGGAACATATGCTTGGCCGCCCAATAGCCCCGACCTCTCAGTTTTGGATACATTTCTTTGGGGCCATTTGAAGAACGTTGTATACAGACAACGAAACGAAAATATTCAAGAGATCATGGGAAAAATTGTCGATGAAATAAACCGCCTTAACCAGGAAAATCATATTGTAACAGCAAGTTTAGAAAGGCTACAAAGGGGTTATCGATGTTGTTTCGAGAAAAACGGCGGTCACATTGAAAACTTATGTTATTAGTAGTTTTATTTTATTATTTAATAATTATTTTTTATTGAATTTCTTTTTCTATCATGTAAAGTTTTATTTTCCTCAAATAGGTTTTTTATCCTTAGAATTGTATTGATGGATATATTTCTATGAAAATTTGCAATAAATCTTCTTCTTGCTTCTCTTGCATTTTCTTGGCACTTGTAAAATAGCATAACAATCTGTAGTCTCTCGTCCAAAGAGTATTTCATTTCGATCAGAGTCAAATATATATTTTTTAGGTGAAGACTTCGACAATAATTAAAATAATGTCAATTTTTATTGACAAAGCATTCAAACGTCATTTTACCTTGATCACCTATACCAACATATCGTATATTTTAAACAGGTGAAGCTAAAATTTTAGTTTGTAAAACATTAAAATGTAATATAAACAGCTATCGCAAAATCAAATCTTTTAATCAGAACGGACATAAAAAAAATCACTCTTTCCAAAAATCGTATAAAAAACGATACATTCCATTTAAAAAACACCTGATGCATAGCGTAACTCTTTTGTTTCTGGTTCAAATATTTTTTCGATGACATTTTTGGATTCTACAAGAAAAAATACATCGATTGGCTATTTTGATTTTTTCCAAAATACAAGGAAGGTCGAAAATAGGTCCCTGTTCAGTCCTCAACTTTTTTACAAATGCTGACTTTCGTTTATATTCCTGATCGCTTTCTCTCATAGGAAACCAACAATAATTCTCAATCATTGCTGGATCCCATCTACTTTGGTAGCGTTGCTCTATTGTAAGTATATTTTGGTAGAACCTTTCTACTTGCTCGTTACTAACCGCATCGAAATTCTCGGGAACAAATTTAAATGGGAGTGCAAGAAGTGTATTTTAAGAGGCAGTGGTTTTAATGAGTCCTTCCACAAGTTTTTCGTAGTTTTCTACTCTTTGTTTCCTAAAAATTCCTGTGTGGCCTCGAATAAATTGATCTCCCTGAAGCCATTCTTTTACTTGGTAATGGCTCTGTGGTGCTCTGATGTCCCAACGACAAAAAAAACAGCAATACTTGGTAAATCCAACCCAAGAGGAACACTAAATGTTTCGATCTGGTGAAGTACAGATCCCCGAAGATGTATCCTGCAATCGAAGACGAAACGTCCGAAAGTGATTCCATTTTGACACGTTCTAATCCCAAGAACCATGATTTCTGAATTGATCACAGCCGTGAAAGCTTTCGTTCTATGTACAGGGTCTTCCATTTAGGAAGAAAAACGGAGTTTTTTTTGACTTCCCCCGTATTTCTTAAGAAATTCAAAATAGCCCATCGATGTATTTTAGCTCGGAGAATTCGAAAATCGTAACAAAAAACAATTGAGTGAGAATCAAAAGACACGCCAAGGATGTTGCGTTTTTTACCCTATATATTATTACATTTTTTGATTTTATGGTTAGGTGTGTTTTAATAAGGGTTCTATATGTCTATCTTCAACTGTTTTTGATTTACTGATGTTTCAAAAGTGACATTTATGCTTCTTTGAGCCTTCATAGCAGCTGAACGGTTGGACCTAGAGCAAAATAACTTTCACATTCCTACCTTAGTTTTTGGTAAGTTATCTTATGATGCCATAACAATACGTGAAAATGACAGTGATTTTGAAGTAAGGTAATCACCTGCATCACCTTCATTTCATATGAATATATCCAATTAAATAGGCAGCAAAATAATTTCCAGTTTTTTATTTGATTGACATCATAAGAAAGCTTATCAAAAACTAAGACGGAAATATGAAAGTTATTTTGCTCTAGGTTTAACCGTTCAGGTGCTATGACGGCTCAAAAAAACAAAAATGTCAATTTTCAAACATCAATAAATCAAAAACAGTTGAAGATAGACATATAATACCCTTATTAAAAACAATTAGAATTGACCATAGAATCCTAAAATAACAGATAGAGTGTTCAGTTTAAAAAACGCAACATCCTTGGCGTAAGACTTTTGTTTCCCATTCAATTGTTTTTTGTTACGATTTTCGAATTCTCCGAGCTAAAATACATCGATTTTGAATTTTTTAAAAATACGGGGGGAGCCAAAAAATACCGTTTTTCCTCCTCAATGGAAGACCCTCTACATCCAAAATACTTTTGATTAGTCATTTTGTTAATTGTCCCTTTCTGCGATTCAGAAGTAAACTGACCACATATAGAGCAATAACTATCCACGGGGTTAACACAGCCATATTTCAGTACTTTAGAAATTTTTGTACTGTCACGTACGTCGGTTCGCAGATGTCATTCTACGTTTACATGGGTCAACTAACTTTATTCAAGACAAAGACAACACTAATGCAAAGCTCTTACTATTGGTTCTTCTTCGCACTTCGCTTGCCTATGTAATACTGTAATACATAATGCTTGTATACAGGGGCTCTTCGATAAGTAGCTGATACTTCGACGACTACGGTATATGGTGAAATATGGAATCGTATGAGGTTCTGCGGGCTGAGGCTCTGTAAATTGGGGAGTCATCCCCAGACACCCCACATGCGGTGTTTCCAAATTGTGCACAATTTTCCTAACTTAATGAAAACGTAAATTTAGCAACGTTGCGCCTACGTAAGTTACAACAGTACATTTGCCTTTAACAACTTAAATTTGTGAAACACCCACGTGCGTATTGACGCTTACCACAATTATAACTAACATCTAACAATTTAGAGAGGACAAGACTAAGGCCATGCCCCTCCTTATACAATTAAGCAACGCGCAAGCGTTAAACAACCTGCAAGGTTTATACCGGAATCCGAATTAATTTTTTTTTATTTCAACAAATATTATTTTTTAAAATAATGTTAAATTACTTTTTTTAAATTTTGCAGAAAAAATCATAATACAAAAGTCTTACGTGTTAAGTCTTTACCATCATTTTCGCATTAATGACCAAAAATTCTCACAAAATTACCTTTTACACCAAGTCGCAAAATGGCTGTAAACTAGTGTAATTAATATTTATTATCAATGAATAAAAAGGTCATTGCCTATCATGAATTATTTTATTAGAAACTATCCGACACGTTTTGCCTCACCAGCCATTGTCAAGGAGAGAATTATCTATAAATCTGTAAAATATAAAGTTGTTTGGTATTAATTTGTTAATAAAGTTATATTTTGAAGTTTATAAAAAAACCTATAATAAATTTGTATATATATATATATATATATATATATATATATATATATATATGTATATATATATATATATATATATACAGTGTGTATCAGCCAAATGGAATAAATTCGATAATAAATAAATGGGGGCGTGTTCGGAAAAACGCTTGGACCCGTCGATTGGTATTTTAAGTTGCTCATTTTCTCCAATAAAAACTTTTTATACAGGGTGTGTCCTGTAAAAGTGGTAAATGCCAACTTTGTTATTTCAAATGCAACACCCCGGATATTATTTAATTTTTGGATTCTTTAGGAGATTCTTAACATATTTTATGTTCAATGTCCTATACCTATCTTCAACTATTTCGGCAATATTAAGTGTTTTCAAATTTATTTTTATTTTATTTATTTCGAATTTATTATTATTCATGAAAGTGGCTCTGGTTACTGAACTATTTATTTGATTACAAAAATTCGCTACAGCACACTCAATACTTATTTACCATTTAGGTCTTCATATTAAGAATGTAAGCAAAAACCATTTTAGCGTTCCTTTTTATTGATATGGAACAAAAAGAGCCAGTTTTGTTTACTTTTAAGTTTTGTTTACTTTTGTGTAAAATGCCTGGCCTTTCTCTTTGCAAAACAGTAGTTGTCAGTGTCAGTGTCATAGTCTTTTGAATTTCGTTAACTGCATAATACCTAATATCAGAAAAATGGTTCATTTAACAGAAATGCATAAAATAACAATTCTACAAATGATTGGTTATGGAGATAACACACGAACACAAGTGGAAGTTGCTCGCTTATTTCATGAAAAATTTCCAAATTTGCCGCATATATCCCAAGGGACAATTAGTAAAATAGAAAGGCAGTTTCGCGAGCTTGGACATGTGAGGCAGATAAAAAAAGCAGCTGCCAATTCAATAAATGATGATATTAAATTGGATATTATGCTTGAGTTTGAGGAAAACCCACATATTTCTGGTCGACAAGCCGCTGCAATGTTCGATATTAGCCATTCGTCGATTATTCGAACATTAAAAGAAAATAAAATGCATCCCTATAAAGTTATACCAACTCAGGAGCTCATGGAAGACGATTATGATAGGAGAACTTATTTTTGTGAACAAATGATGGCTATGTTAGATAACAATGTTATTCAATTAGAACATTTTTTGTTTTCGGATGAGTGCACCTTTACACTTCACGGTCATGTAAATCGTCAAAATTGCCGCTATTGGTCTAGGGAAAATCCTCACTGGATCAGCGAAGAACATACTCAATATCCTGAAAAGGTTAATGTTTGGGCAGGAATTGTTAGGGATCATATCATAGGCCCCTTTTTCATTGACGGCAATTTGAATGGCGATAATTATTTAGCACTGCTCCAAAATAATGTCGTGCCAACTTTGACAAATTTGTATCCGGATCCAGCAAACCCACAAGTTCCAGCGAATATTATATGGTTTCAGCAAGATGGAGCACCGCCCCATTACCAAATTAATGTCCGGCAGTACCTCAACGGAATATTTCCAAATCGGTGGATAGGAGACGAGGATCGATAGAATGGCCAGCGCGATCCTGATCTGACGCCATTAGACTTTCTTATGGGGACATATTAAAAATGTTGTATACAAAACTAAACCCCTGGACTTAGCTGACTTAAGAAGACGAATAACGCTTGCGATTAGATCGGTCACGCCTGAGATGCTAAATAACGTTAGAAGAAATTTCTATTTAAGATTAGGAATTTGCCAAGACGTTAAAACTGAGCATATTCAACAGTTCTAAATTAACT
>JAUTXW010003844.1:0-63865 GCA_030620095.1 Kuschelorhynchus macadamiae | reverse complement strand
ACAAATACGTTCAAAACGCTAAACACGATTGCTATCCCCCAAAAAGTATTGGAGAAACTTTTGCCGAAGTGAAGTTACAAGATTTAGTCGACCACACAACTTTGCGGCTGTGTAAATATTTGGAACCAGTTTTCGAGAACATCCAAGGCGAAAATAAAGAATTTCTGCTTATATTTAAGTGGGGTTGTGACGGCTCCAAGCAATGCGAATATAAGCAAAAATTTGAAGATAAAAGCGACAGTGATGCTAACATTTTTCTAAGTTCCCTTGTGCCAGTAAGACTTATGTGTAGACAACAAATTGTATGGCAGAATCCTAACCCATCATCACCTAGATTTTGCAGGCCTATCAGAATGAGATTTGTCAAGGAAACTAAAGAAACCACTAATGAAGAGTTTGAATACGTGGAAAACCAGGCCAGAAATCTGTATCCAACAAATGTTAAAAATAATATCCAAATAAAGCACAAATTATTGCCAACAATGGTGGACGGCAAGGTGTGCAATGCTGTCACAAACAATGCTTCGACAATGCGCTGCTACATATGTGGCAAAACATCCAAAAACTTCAATGACTTAACACAAAAAAGCACAGAAAAACCGGAAACTTTTCAATTTGGGTTGTCAATATTGCACGCCAGAATCAGGTTCTTCGAATTCGTACTACATTTATCGTATAAAGTAAAGGCAGGAGTACATGTAAGTCGCGTTACACTAAAAAGTGACAAAGAAAAAATTCAAACTGCCAAACAGAACATTCAAAAAGAGTTCCGCGAGAAAATGGGATTGCTGGTGGACATTCCGAAAGCTGGATTCGGTAATACTAATGACGGGAATTCGTCCCGTAGATTTTTCAACAATGCAGAGGAAGCAGCTGCTATTACAGGAATAGACTTTGAATTAATAACTAGATTTAAGATAATATTAGAAGTATTATCCTCTGGCTTCAAAATTGACGTGGAAAAGTTTTCTCTGTACACTATGGATTCGGCCAAGCTCTATGTAAATTTATATCCTTGGCAACCAATGTCACCAACTGTGCATAAAATTTTAACCCACTCGGCAAGTGTTTTAACATATGCTTTATTGCCAATCGGTCAGTTGTCGGAGGAAGCTGCGGAAGCCAGGAATAAGCACTTCCGGCAGTACAGAGAAAGCTTTTCCAGAAAATTTTCCAGAAAGTAGTGTAACGAGGATGTGTTGAATAGGCTTTTGTTGACCTCAGACCCTTATTTAAGTAGCATAAGAGCTACGAAAAATACAAAAAAAAAGTTGTTAACAAAGGAGGCATTGGAATTCCTAAAAGCAGATATAGATGTTGATGATGATAGTGACATAGAGAATAGGCTGTAATCTTAATCTTAAACGAATAGGGGTCTTGTTTCGATTTTTTTTTTAATTTAGGGTTTCGATATAAGCGGTAGATCTGTACCTCAGAGGTAAACTGTAGGTTTTAAGTCACTTTTTTTCAGATAATGAGATTTTAACTTCATTCTAGTTATCATAACTTCCTTTACCACTAAAATTTTTTTCAGGGTCCTGGCATTAAGCATAACCGAAATATACTCACTTTGATCCTATGTCAAGTCACTTAATTACACTAACTTACAAAATGTTTTTTGCCTTCCCTGAGAAATTAGGATTTAAGGACTTACAGTACAGTACAGTTTACCTCTGAGGTACAGAAATAGTAAATAGATATATACGTATTTTTTCTCTTTGTTGTATCTCAAAAACTGAAATTTGCTTATGTATGTCGATGTCATCATAAGGAAGCAGGCTCATAACCTAATACCATGTTTATAGTATATCTATGTATAAAAAACTAATAACCTTTTCGCTTCGCCTTCGTTATTAGTTTATTAGTTTTTGTACGTAAGTATCGATTTTTAGGATTATTCTATAATTTACCACAGAAAAATAACTTATTTTTCATTGACGCATATTTTATGTTTTAGTACTAATAATTTATTATTATATGTTACACTAGTGTTTTCATGTTGTTTTCGGCCAAATAGAATTTCATGTTAAACTAGAGAAGTTTTGTACCTATTCCTAGTTACCCTGCAAAAATATTTAATTTTACATAGCCACATTCCAATATTTACGCCCGTAAATATACTTACCATCACTAAATTAGATAAAATATTGCTAAATAATCATTAATTAACCGCATTCACATGAAAAAAACAAGTAAACATTTTTGGCCAGGTTTTGAGCTAAAATACAAGTCTGTGCGCCCTCTGCAGGCTGAACGAAGCAATTTTCTATATCGGTAAGTTGGCTTAAATCGGTCTATTTTGACCATTATTATTATTATTATTATCATTATTACATTTTTTCCTTAAAAAAATGTTGACATTACGTTTCGCATTAGCTCAATGAAAATCGTAAAATACGGTCCTGTCTAGGGAACCCCCATACTAAATACATCGCAAGAACATTGACAGACACATGATTATTTGTTTTCTCAGCAAAAAACGAATAGGGGAGAATACTAGGTTTCCTTAACTGCGTTCCAAACAGTGAACTCGATACTATGTAGCTGGAATCTGGATTAGAACCGTAATTCCTTGTTGGTCAAAAACTAAATCAAATCGATAAATTGGCAACCCGCAGTATTCGGGTATCTTCGTCTCTCATTTTATGGAGTTAAATGGTAAGAAAAAGGGATTTATTATGTATTTTTTAAGATTATTTTATGCTTCAAATGGAAGCATCTCTTCTAATAGTCTACCTTTTCTAATAGCTCAATATTTACTGACCTATAATTTTCCGGAGAGTAATGTAGGTATGAATCCAGGAAATTAACTTTCAGTAATATATTACCCTAAGTTTTGGTAGTAGTAAAGAAGTTGTATAACAAGATCTCTGTAGTTTTTTTACTGTTGTGTTCCAAAAAAATGTATTGCAATCATTTTAAAGGCATTTCAAGCGTCACTCTCGTTGCCTTCAACAGGGTTGAGACAATTTAAATCATCTGATTAAAATCCTTAAGTAGAACCAGTGGCGGCTCGTAGTGACTTATATTGGGAGGTCAATAACAAATTTAAAAATAGGCATACTTAAAATAAAAATAAATATCTTATCGTTAAATTGAGCTTTAAATTCTCTTCAAGTTCAGGTCTACTCTTCGTTCTTTAGAATTGGAAAAATGCTGAATGACACGTTCGTTAAAATTGCACGCACATTCCTTTTATAAAGGATTTCTCGATACTTAACGTTGCTAAAGCGGATAGTTTATCTTGGCACAACTCCTCAAGAAAATTTATAAGCCCTCGAAAAACCCCTGGATTTTCAGACAAAGCCCTTTCATCATGGCCACGTAGTGCCAACTCGAAAGCCCACAAAATTTTACACAATTTATAATTTTGTTTAAAATATAACGATTTTTAGATACATTTTTATTAAAATCTCTAAAGGATTTTCTATAAGCTGTGTCTAGCTGAGTGCTGAGTGCGACCGTAGCATAGTTCACCGAACATTTCATGTGATCTGCAGAAAACGCATGTTTTTTTTATTTTTTTATTATTTCGAGACTGTTCTAAACTTGTTTTAGTGAACTTAAAAATTATAGCAATCTAACAATCAACAATAAATAAATAAAATAATAAAATTGAATTATAATAAATGTTCTATATGCTGTCCGTTCATTTGAAGACACATTTCAATTCTTCTTTGTACAGTTGCTGTGGCCCGTTGAATTTGTCCGTTTTCTAATTCGGCAAAAGCTGTTCGAATCCTGGCCAGTAAATCTTGTTGGTTATTTACTGGGAAAGCATAGACTTTACCTTTGATAAATCCCCATAAATAAAAGTCTAAGGGTGTTAAATCAGGCGATCGCGGTGGCCATCGGGACCAATCCAGCCATCATTTAATACTATACCGAAAACATTGAAGCTAAACCTCTCTTGAGAACGCGGATTTTCTGCTGCCCAGAAATGTTCGTTTCTTCTATTTGTTATTCCTTCTCTAGAAAATTTCGCTTCATCGGTCCAAAATATTTTTATATTTTTAATATTGAGTGTTATTTTATTTTAATTTAAAAGTTTCAAATCAGCTGTCATGTTGAATAAAAAAGCACAATTGTTTTTCCATGGCTTACTACGAGAAGGTGTAAGCGTTTAGCAAATACATGATAGTTTAATAAAAACCTGATTATTTCGAAAATTGTTACGAATAGGTATAGGGAACCTTAATACAGTTTGATAGAAAATTAAATTCTACATTTGCTAGTGCATAAAGTTATAGGGTGTTCCATTTAAAAAAAACGGACTTTAGCGGCTTTGAAAATGTGAATGTTTGCCGCTGAATTTAGGACATCCTGTATAAAAATAGACAAATTCAATAAAAAAAATAGAAACCTAAGATTATTTACCGATCGTCTGCAAAATATGAAGATTATATCTTCAAAACTTACAAAAATATGAGATTTTAAAATTTGGTACCCCGAAGGCTCATTTTTGGTTCAAGGTCAAGTATCTCAAGAACGCTTGAACCTAGGTATAGGACATGCCACATAAAATAGCATTAAAATTCTCCGTAAAATCCTAAAATATCATCAAATACAGGGTGTTCCATTTAAAATAAGCAAGTTGATACCAACTTCCGGTTAAACCGGAAGTGACAGGAAGTTGAAAATATTTCAAAAAAGAAGTACCCCTTGACCTTACCTTAATCCCAAAATTTGAAATTTTTATCTAAATGGCATCATCAAAAACTTTTAATGAACGGGTTGCGTGAATTCGCTAGAAAATATGGGTCTGATTTGGATTCTAACTTGATTATTAAGCAACTTTTTTCCTCGAATGATGGAGGAAGATAATATATTTGTTTTCCGGGAGAATAGGTGTTTTTGAGAAAGTTTAATTTTTGTTTGTTTCGTTGTTGTTATCCATATCCAATAAATATTATGTCCTTAAAACAAACGTTTTCTTTTCGATGGGTGAATTGTAAACACACTTGTACACATCGATAAACTTAATAATCCGAGTAAGAACAGATCATTTAAAACCTCCTATCTTTTATTTATAGAACAAACAGTGTGTTTACGTTTACCCCAAAATATGATAAAATTTAAATTTTTGATGGGTTAAATGTAAACGAGTTTTTTTTGTTATCTATTCCAAATTTCCACCTGTTCATGAAAGCACCTATTCAGTAAGGGCTCTAAAAAAATACCCATTTAGAAGTTTCTATGCAATCATCAAGGTTTCGAATGTATGCCTTGTTAAAATTATTTTTGTATGAATCGTTTACCATTACCCCAACTAACCCTAACAATTTTAATATTAAAAATACAGTTTGTGGCATGCTGCAAATTTAAAGCTGAGTGCAACTGGTTTCTTGGGAAAGCTATAAAACGTAACCTAGATTTTATTAAAAACAATTTATTAATAACAATTTTAATAAAAATGAAATACCTTTTGTTTAGTTTATGTCTGAGACACTGAATATACACCTCAAAAAAATGTGTTAGTCTTTCATTTCAAAGCTTTTGTGCCAAGATGCATATAAATAAATATTACAATATTTCAAGTAAGTATAAAAATCAGATGTATAAAGTAAATACAAAAGAGGTCCCAAAATACTACCCTGGGGACATCTTTGTCGATTATTGAAAATTCTGATTTATTACCATTAAAAACTACCCTTTGCTTTCTTTCAGTTAAGTAACTTTTCATGTCTTAGACATGCCAAAATAATACAATTTATCACAAAGCAAATTATGGTCCAGGGTGTCGAAAGTCTTGCTAAAATCAAGCAAAATCAAACAGGTATTCAGTCCCCTGTCCACAGCGGTGAAAATATCATCTGAAACTTTAAGGAGAGCCGTACAAGTACTGTGATAGGACCTGAATCCTGACTGCACCACAAGTACAATATGAGCCTCAGTTATATAATAGTTCATTTGTTGTGCAACAACCTTTTCCAATACCTTGGACCAAGTGGGCAGAATGCTTATTGGCCGATAGTGACTTAACTCAGTAGGATTATTACATTTAGGGACAGGGATAATATTTGCATGTTTCCACTTATTGGGAAAAGTGCCTTTGAGTAAACAAGTATTAACTATAAAAGTGATTTAAAAGGTAAGGAAAAAAACACGTAAGCATTTTGAAATTATGGTTATCAACTCCCGAGGCATGACTTTTTATCGAACCAAAGATTTTTAAAATATCATGTGCAGATACTTCCTTAAAATTAAATCGCCACTGTCCGGTACACTACGGCGATTCTTGTACTTAGTAATTAAATTCAAAGCATCATTTGGGACTTAATCATCAGAGTTTGGAACGTTGTTAATAAAGTGACGATTTAGGATATTTGAATTACATTCAAATGTGGAATTTGTACAATTATTTGAAATATTTAGGTACTACAGCGTTTTCCAAAACTCTTTAGGACTAGATCTAAATTTAAACTCCAGATATGCTTTTTTCTCCATTCTTATAGAGTGACTGGCGAAATTTCTTAAGTCTTTATACTCATTCCATGCATCTCTAGACTTTTTTCTTTTATATTTTAATAGGGCTCTATCCCTGAGATTTAGAATCAATTTTAAATTTTCAGTAAGCCATGGCGCAGTTTGCTTAGAAATCCTAACAGTTTTAAATGGAACATATCAAAAAGAAAATTAACATTATTATTGCAAAAAGTGATCATATCATCTATATCTGTAAAATTATATATTTGATCCCAATAAACAGTTTCCAGTTCACTTAAAAGTATTTCTAAATCAAAATTAGAAAAATCGCGACAAGTGTGAAAAAAGGGCTTAAATTTTTCTTTTTTTATCTTAACTAAGCAACTAACTAACGAGTGGTCTGAAACCCATGGAAGATACATGGGTACAACATCAACATTCGTTACAAGATCTTTCGAAGAAGTGATTATTAGGTCAATTAAAGTACGGGTATTATCTGTTACACGAGTCGGTTCACAGACTGGTTGATACAAATTATATTTCTGTAATAAGTTATTAAACAAAGCAGAGGCATTACTGACTTGAGACATCAACATTAAGATCACCGCCCCATAAGACTAGATCATACTCAGGTACAAACGATCTTAAAGTAGACTTTAAAATATCCGACCTTGGATGAAATCCACAGATTTTCAAGCAAAAAAACGGTCTTAAGCATTGAGTATTTAGTTCACAAAATATTTGCTCTAAATTCTTTGCTTAATTGAAGAAAATTAGCTAATAGTACCTCTTCTATAACCGTTTTCACATCTTTTCCTTAGGACCATTTCTCGAACAAGTCGTACTGTTTTTCACACTTCTGTTTTGATTTTACTGGCAGTACCTCCAAATTTACAGATTCCGCGGCTTTTTGTATCTGTTCTGGTATTTCTGCATCCGAACTATCCATTTTAAGCAGAATTACTTTTTTTGAAGCTTTGTTCAAATGACTGAATGTTTGTAATTTGGTTGATATAGCAAAAAGACTAAAATTGTCAAAATTGCAAGGTGGCAAAGACAACTTATTGTTGTCTTATTTGACACTGACAAGTAACGATACAGGTCGTTTAATTAGTTATTAAATTACGGCAATCTAATCTGGAGTAAATTTGTCTAAATTCTCTACAAGGGTAACAAAAAAACACGGTAAGTCTTTATTTTGTTAATATTATTTAATGCCGAAAACATTAAAATATCTAGTCCTGTTTAAAGACAATAATTCTGCGAATAAAAAAATGTGTGCAAAGTCCAACTCGTAGAAAAAAATCATAACAAGGGATGTTTATTTTTTTAAATTTTAGAATCACTGATTCCAGTAAGCTTTTCTTTTAAATCTTTAAGATTCCTAACAAAATAAAACACGCAATCAAAACCGTCACTAAAAAGTACAAAGACAAGACGCTACAATAATCGATTATCTAAAGGTAATCGCGTTCTTCCAGAACTGCAATATAAGAGCGAATATTTTTGCTGTTTGCCCACCCAACAACACACTGAAAGTCTGCGGGGAACAGAACGAAATTAGTTTTCGGGGGGACGAGCAAAACGCTTTTCAAATAAGCGCCTTAGGCCTTGCATGCTTTCTTCGGATTTATTTGTCTTTAAACAATATTATCTTGGTTTTCAATTCCAATAAAGTTCGAGGGGATTACAAAAGGGGGAGTAAACACCGAGATTTTTCCTAAAACTTTTCATCGATTAGGTGCAGGAGAAAGAATTGTTGTTATTTTTAAATTTCAATACATATTTAGAAAAATATTTTAGGGCTAAAGCATAGAAAAAAAATGCTATATATAGATTGAGTTTTTATTTTTATATTATTACCAGCATATTTTTATAAAGGGGGACAAATTATTGTGTTGGAAAATTACACTGGGAACAACAAAAAGGTTTCAGAGATCAAAATAGCAAAATCTTAGTTATTTTGTTATAGTAATTAACAATCTGTCTTGCAAAAGTCTCAGTTGGCTTCGGTTTTATAGATCCACGATTATTATGTTAATTTACCTACCTGACCTAAATGTATGGGAAAGTTCGACTATTAAACGAAAAATACCTGGATTCATTATATCACTATACTTTATAAAGGGTTTATATACATTGAGCAAAACAATTAACGCAACGCCTAAAATTTCGTCTAACTTTGAATGGAAATTTCTCGAGAATGGTTAATCCGATTTTGATGAAGTTTTTATCGAAATTTAGGTTAATTCCTCCTAAATATTCTTTTGATATTAAAATTCAATGTTACTTTGTTCTAGGCAATAATACAGGGTGAAAAAGAAAATCATGTTTTATTTTACAAAGTTTAAAACACCCTGTAGAATAAATCAGATGGATTCGAGAGATCTAACCAAAAGAATGTTGTAGCCCAGTATGTTTCCAACAAATCGTTTTTTTATTCGCTTCAATAGCACAATTTTTGCCTGAGTTACAGGACTTATTGAAAAGTACTGCATTTACTGTGTTTTAAATGAATTTACCAGTTCATGTTTGAATTGATTCTGTTGAAGACGTTTGTAATTTATAGCTAGGTTAAGAAGATTTTTTTTTAATCACTAAAATTCAATATTAGTTTTGTTCAGTCAATAATACAGGGTGCAACGAAAAATAAATTATACTTGTTACTAGTTACCGGATATTTGAACATGGCGCTATTCTACATTTTAGTTTAGTTACACGAAAATTTCTTCAAGGGCCAGGATCGGTTTAGTTTTGTCAAACAACATGTTTTAATAGGTAAGATTAAGTTATGAACACGACAGTCAAAAAAAACAAAACACTAAGAACTAAAACGAACAAAAATAAACTTTATAACTATTGAACTAATATTTCGTATTTCCCCCTCTGTTTCTTATTACTGCTTCGCACCTTCTATTCATGCTTAATATCAAATTGTGTATTTATACGAATAATTAGATATAAATATCTAATTTCTATATTCGACTCTTTTGGTCTTTCAATGCATGTATCCTCGCCAACTAGAATTTCAAAAAACTCTTCTTCTATCATCGATTACATGGCGTCTGATTTTTCTCCATCAGAGGTGCAATCACAGGTCTATAACACAGGTCTTTCCGATCACGAGGCGGTAATTTCCAGGTTTAGTTTACCTATTAGGCCCTTACCAAGATCTCGCCATCGGGGCGGAATTTTCTCGGCCGCAAATTTCTCAGTATTTCATAATATTTGCTTTAACACCGATTGGAATTTTGAATCTGATAATGTCAACACAAACTTCAGAACTTTTTTAAATAAAACTTTAAGTGTTTTTAACAAGGTCTTCCCGCTTAAGAATATCAAACCTAAGCGGCATAAACCGTGGACCACGAAAGGAATACGAATTTCTGCTAAAAATATGCGCTCGCTCTCATATATAAAAAAATTCACCGACTCCTTTCTTATTCTCGACTATATCTCTAACTATAGGAGGATCTACACTACTCTTATTAAGTCAGCAAAAAAATTACACTACCGAAGACGTCTAACAAACTCAAATAACGTTTCAAAAGAAACCTGGTCCATCATCAATAACCTCAGAAACAAATCAAACCCTGTGACTCAGATCTTGCCAGGGGCTAATGATCTAAATGATTATTTTATTAATGTAAGCAAAAATGTTATCTCTAGTATCTCGCCAAGTTTGGACCCTCTTTCGTTTCTCCCACCTTCAAAAAATTTAGCTGATAGCTTTTTCTTAAGTCCCGTTAGCAACACTGAACTATTGAAGGTAATAAATAATATCAGAAGTAAATCTTCGTGTAGCACTGATGGCCTATCAATTAGAATATTCCTGAACTTGCCACTCCCAGTCATAGAGGCCCTTACAACATTAATAAATGAGTCCTTTATAAAAGGTGTATTCCCTGATTGCCTTAAAACAGCTATAATTATCCCACTTCATAATGACGGCGAAAAAACTAACTCTTGCAATTATCGTCCAATTGCACTATTACCAGTGCTATCAAAAATCATCGAAAGGCTACTGAAGAATCGTCTTATGCCATTTCTCCTGAAACATCAGATAATATCCCCTGAGCAGTTCGGATTTCTACCCAACAAGTGCACCAGCGACGCCATGTTCACGTTGCTTAGAGGCGTCTACTTATCTCTCAATGACATCCACCCAACTGCCTCAGTTTTTTGTGACTATGCGAAAGCCTTTGATTGTGTCATGTCATGAAATTCTGATAAACAAACTAAATTTTTATGGAATTCGTGGTACTTCTTTAAATTGGTTCAAAACTTATCTTGGGAAAAGGCAACAACTTGTAAGGGCTAATGGTTCCGATTCTGATTGCAAGTTGAGTCCCTCAAGGTTCAGTCTTGGGACCTATTCTTTTTTTGTTATACATTAATGATATCACGAACCTTAAAATTAATGGAAGAATTTCCCTTTTTGCTGACGACACAAGCATAACTTGGAGTGATTTTGATACAACGTCTTTACACTCTAGTATCTCCAAAGACTTGGTTATAATTAAGGCTTGGTCCGATTCCAATATGCTTTGTTTTAATGTCGATAAAACGGTGGCGTTATCTTATAAGGGAACTTTACAACCACTTCAGGTACATAACAGCAATAGTGAATACGTAGAGTCGGTTAAATTCCTGGGTTTAAATATAAATAACAACGTAAAATGATCTAATCATATTGACACCTTAACTAAAAAACTTTCTACCGCCTGCTTCGCCATTCGATTAGTTTCAAAAGAACTAGACGTTCCTTCTGTCAGACTTACTTATTTCTCTTTATTTGAATCCCACCTCCGCTATGGCCTTCCCTTTTGGGGCTGCTGTACCACCGAGCAATTTCGTAGTATTTTTATGCTTCAAAAGAGAGCCATTCGTTATTTGTTTGGTCTAAATAATAGAGCTCACTGTCAATACTATTTCAAAAAACATGAAATATTAACACTTCCTGCATTATTTATTTTGGAAACGGTATGTTTGCTGAGAAAACATATAAACACCCTCCCAAAAAGGCCACAACATGTATACCCTACCAGAAACTCTGGGCATGATATATATCTTCCCATTCCTTTCTCAGAATTAATAAAAAAATCAATTATTTACAACGCCATAAAACTTTACAACAATCTGCCAGTACATTTAAAATCTATCCCTATGCTTGCACAATTTCGAAAAAACATCAAAGCATACCTCATTAAGAGACCATTTTACAGAGTTAATGATTTTTATAGCGAGTAAGTCTCTTTAAATTGTCACTAAATTCGCTTGTTTACTTAAATCTTTTGTGAGTCATGTCCTAACTCGTAGCATAGAATTTTGAAAATCATCATATAGAGAAAAGAACTGTCGAACATTCACTTAAAACTTAATTATTTTTGTTAGGTATTGGATTAAAAACAAAATTTAATTCTTTTTTGTATACTATATTCTACACTAGTTCATTATACCTTCTGTTTAACATCACAATTATTTGTATAACTATAATAACATAGAGTTTAAGGTCGCATAGATGCAATTTTGATTTCAATGTCATCGAAATTATTCACCTCGTACATGTGTGTTTGTCTACTTTTATAAGGCTATTAGGATTCATTAACTGTTTTGCGGCAATGTTATGTTATACTCTAACGTGTGTTTTACGATTTGGTAAATTGATAATTTACATTTTTAAAAAGCATTGTCCTATAGAAATTCTTTTCGATTAATGTTTTGATATGTCTTATTTTAGGTATATTTTGCTTTGTCCATAAAATTGTAAAATTTTTCTGCGACAATAAAGCATACTTTTGTTTGCTTGTTTGTTTGTTTGAGTACCTCATCCAGCCCATTCCAAGTATCGATGAGTAGCTCACCCAGCTCTTCCACGTTATTTGGCTGTCTTTCATTAGCCCTTAATCTCCTGCCCAATAAGTTCCAAACATGTTCGATTGGGTTCAGGTCCGGACAACATTGCATGACATCGATCCCAACATTATTAACGTAATTTTGCACTACACGTGCGGTATGGGGACGAGCGTTGTAATGCATTAATAAAAACTCCGCTCCAACATTATGTGCAAATGGCCTCACGTGATTGTCCAGTATTTCGTTGATATATCGATCCGCATTCAAATTCCCATCCACAATAACTAACTCCGTACGACCAGGATCCCTCAAAGATACCCCTCCACAAACCATTACTGATCCCCCACCAAACATTACGGTATTAACAAAATTCGCCTGTACATAGCGTTCATTTCGTCTACGATACACACGGACCCGTCTATTGCAATTAAAAAGATAGAATCTCGATTCATCTGTCCACAGCACTCTCGACCAATCAGCTTCCGCCCAGTTCGTACGTTCGTTAGCCCATTCTAGCCTGGCTCTCCGATGTGTTGCTGTTGACGCAGGACCTCGTGCAGGAACACGTGGTCTCAAATTTCCTTCCCTCAAACGATTCCGCACTGTTTGCGTGCTTACCTCAGAAACCTTGCCGTCACGAAACGTTGTCGTAAAGCAGACAACCGCAGATACCGGTCTTCACGCTCACTGGTAACACGCTGTCGACCTTGTCCAATCCGTCTGGAATGATCATCGGTCTCCATGTGTCTCTGTATGACTCTATGTACAGTTGATTTATGAACATTCAATCGTTCCGCTATCCTGCTATAGCTCCAGCCTTCATCTCTAAGAGTTCTTCCAATTACGCACTCGTCACGGGTCAAATTTCTAGTTTGTCTTGGCATGACTGTACACAATAACGTACATGTACATATAACATGAATCCTAAATTGTTTGATAGCTGTATTTCAACCAACAGTTGATCGAGAGCTGTTTGTATTTGGGAAATTAGAAAGTTTTAAGCACCATGTTGCGAGTTTGTGTAAATAATCCCGATGATTTTTGTTATATATATGTTTGTGAAACAAAGACGTACTATTAGCCCTTTAATTAAAAAGGTTTACCACTTGTATTTTGACTGCAAAGTTGGAGACCAAATCATTTTTAGCTATGAAACATTTGTACAGTAACAAACACATCCCAAATTAACGATTACTCAAAAATCTGTGCGAATTCTTAGTTTTATCCAACTTTATTTACTGTGATTTTATTTATGGTACCTGTATTATGGATAAAAATCGGATCCAGAAGGTTTAAAATTCTTGTTGTAGGTTAATTTTTGGGCTCAGAAAGTTTGACTTTATATCATATACATTTGAGCAACTTGAGTGGTTAAAAGTGTAATATATGTAATATAAAGGCGATTAATTACACTGGCCGACAAAAAATTTTTTTTTGTTGTAACATAAATCAAAATCTAATAGAATGGACCTATCCAAATACGAAAATGACAAATAGAAAGTTGTAGCACGTAGGGTTTTCTTGTTAGAGTTTTAGAACCATATCGAATGTTGCGATACTTAATATCTATAGAAAAAATGATTTCAGAAAATTCTTAACCCTGTTTATTGACTATCTTTACAGTTTATTAAACATACCAAACATCTAAGAGAAAAGCAAACGAGAAAAATATTAACTTAAAACACTAATTGAACTTTATTTTTTCCGTTTATGAGGTGTCCTATCATCTCTCTTCAAAAACCAAAAGTAGTCACCCATCATGTCTGGATCCCATCGTCCTTGGTACCGAATTTCCATTGTTCTGATATCTTGGTGAAACGTTTCACCCTGCTTGTCACTAACAGCTCCCAAATTTTTAGGAAAAAATGACAGATGGGAATGGAGGAAGTGAATTTTTAATGAAGTTCTTGCACCAAGCGCTTTATAGGCATCTAAGAGTTCATTAACTAATTGTTCATAATTTTCATCCATATTGTTGCCTAAAAATCCTCTTACTACGTTAACAAATGAACTCCATGCTCTGAGTTCCTGCCTGGTAAGCTTTGTCGTAAAATTGACATTGTTCAGCAATTTTCTGATTTGTGGCCCAATAAAAATGCCTTCTTTTAATTTGACATCACTTAACTGGGGAAAGACTTGTCTTAAGTATTTAAATTCATCACTATCTTTATTCAAAGCCTTCACAAAGTTTTTCGTCAGCCCAAGGAGGGAAAAAGGACATGTTTGAGATCAACAAGAGGTATACATTTTGAGATCCCGGTTGAAATGCGCTTCTTTCTAGTCAATTTGCTGATTTATTGTACGATTGTCCCATAAACAAAGAAAACAACAATATTTTGTAAATCCCCCCTGCAGTCCTACTAAAATCGTTATAACTTTTAAGTCCCCACATATCTGTCATTTATACCTATTGTAGTTTATTTTATCCAAAATCGTGCGCATATTTTCACTGACAACTGACTATATCAGTACACGCGCACAACGAATTTTCCATACGTAGAATTCAGAAAACATAGTATTTCTTTTTCTGAAATTCGTAATTTTGGTTTCTTCGGCCAATAGGTTCCATTCCTTAAGACGGGAACCCAGAAGTTCTGACTGTTGCTTGGATAACCCCAAATCACGTACTAAATCATTTAATTTACTCTGAACAATCAAATTTGGCTCGCCGGAACTGGGACCTGTGGTAAAAGTGGGATCAGTGCACTGTTCTTCTGAGCTGCCTGATGATGCGTTATCTTCCTTATCTCCCAAATCAATAGCTTGCCAATTTAAAGGCCCAATCGGTACTGGCAAATTTGCATTATGAGGAACAGGTCGTATGGCAGATTGCAAATTTGGATATTCTATATTGTGCTTTCCCTTTTTGGAATAACCTTCAGTCTTTGTTAGGCAAAAATAACAATCGTCAGAATGATTGGTGGGTTCTCGCCATACCATTGGAACTGCAAAAGGCATACTTTTTTTCTTTCCCTTCATCCACTGCCCCAATGATACACTACAACCAACACAGCACACATGGGGAGTCCACCGCTTATCTTGATCCCCAATTACCACACCAAAATATTTAGGCTTTTTTTACATTTTCGGAAAATGGCCTGGCTTGTGATTTCACCAGAAATTCTCCACAAATATAACAAAATTTGTCAGGAGAAATTTTGCAACTTCGGCGCGTTTGACTCGGCATTATCGTCTTCACAAACACTTGCTTATCGATACACAGAGAACCACTCAATTCGAAACTCAACAGAAGAGTGATGTTTAACGTTTATTTTATGTCTAATGTTGTAAACAATCCAGTATAGGTAATTTTTCCGTTGTAAAATGGACCCATTTTAGCCGCCCCACAATAAAATTGTTTACCTGGTAATATAAAAGGCTATTAAAAAATGGTACGTATTAGGGCTTTCCGAATATTTTTTTTATTATTGGGAGGTTATTTCTATTGTGAAAATAATGAGCTGGCCTGTGTTAGAAAAATCTTGTCGGCCAGTGTTATCTTATTTATCTAAGTTTAAAACCAATCTGAATTCAGTACCTATAGTGTCACAAAAAAAAACGATGCAGTTTGACGAATTTGGACATAAAACCCACTCATGTCCCGAAAAAAAGCAGACACTTGATAAAGTCGTTTTAGAGTGTATTAACAAGAAACCTGAAAGCTAATGGTTTTTTCTACTCTTAAACAGACTTTAAAGGCAAGTCCTAAAAAGCTTATGAAAATAAAGTTGTGCGAAACTTCATAACGTCTTGCTCGGTTATTGCCTCGAGCCATTTATATTTCTAACGGCGTTGTTTTGTTTAAACTGTGCAGGAATTTTAAAGAAGGATTAGAGGTGAGAGCACCTCTTCCCCTTTCAAAGTTCCACTTTTAGAGTTTCGCCGGTTTAGACTTATCAAATCGTTTAATTACCCTTTTCTGTCTTGCTTAAGACTTTGTCGACAAGAGGGCAATTCTTTACTTAAAACTTTTGCGCGAGCGGAGCTTGCAATATACAGTAAGCAAAGGACCGTTTACTAAAAAAAAAATATTAAAATCAGTTTTAACTTTTACTCGACTGCGCATGCAAAAGAGTGTAATATATTTTTCCCCCTCCCTGTGTTGTAAGCAACCTATTTTGACACTGCTTTAACAGACGTAACTGAAAGTTACTCAACAAGGTATTGGTTGCCCTTAACGACAGGATGTAAGTCAACTTACATCCCTAGGGAAATAATAATCTAAAATTATTATAAGTCGCTTTATTTTTTGATTTCATCAGCATATTACAAAAATTCGGTGATATTAATTGAAATGAATATTAATGGTACAATTATTCACATTATTAACAAAATCTGGAAACACGTTTTCTCGTTTCTTTTCGATGTGTATTACATTTTCTGACTCCACAGTTCCTTTATTTCCAACCAATGTTTCTGTCACTGTTGAAGCACTGCAAGAGACTTCTGGCTGGGTCTTATTGTATACAATTTTATTCGCTACTTCCTTTTTATTATTGAGGCTCTCAGCTACGTAACTTTCCGCAATAGTAGCAGATTTCCATTCACCAAGTCGCTTAATAGCTAATACATCAACTCCAGTATTTGCTTATAAAGTTGCCGACGTTCTTCTAAAAGAGTGTCCAGTATACATTTTGAAGTTCTCAAATTTTAGAAATTCCGCAATTTTGCTTGGAATTGACGAAAACATATCTTTCCCGACAGGCTGGTTTAAGCACTTTCCATTTTTATATCGCATAAAGAAGCGCGGATTAATAGTCGTCATATGGGATCTTGCATCAATGTACTTTTGAAATATTTTGAAATGACAAACCTGAGTGTCGTCACTTTTTGTCACTGTAAATGTACGTGACATTCCATTTTTGGAGTCAGGAATGGTCACAAATTATGACTTCTTGACTTATTTTAACATTGTCCATTTTCATTTCAAGGAGCTCCAGCAACTCCCATTACCATTACGACCTTCATCAATAAGTATATATCATCGGGGGCTTCAAGCATGAACTTATTCACATCTTCCCTGCTAAACACATTCGATTTTTTTGGGTCTATAACCATTATTTTTTCTTTTCAAAAATGCTTGAAGTTTTGGACACTTAGAAATATCTATATTTTCCTCTATAAAAAGGGTGGACTTCAACATCGAATACTCACACCATAAGCTTGATGGGGGGGAAATACGCCAAAAACAAGGTCTCTGAGATTTATATGCTGCTTCATACCTTTTTATCGACTTTTCCGGTAGTAGAGATAAACAAGCAATATTCGCTGATTCTTCTATTTTAATGAGAATGCTATCGAATGTAATGATAATGAAAAACCAAAAATATATCCAGCATTTTCTTGTAAACATACAATACAGGAAGGGGGAAAATGTTACATACTATATGGCAGGGGTGCTCAAACTTGAACTGCTGGCGATCTACCTCAATATTTTTAGACTACTTACGATCGACTCTGAGAGGCTGCAAGTATGTGTGATGCAGAGTTGTCGTACATACACCCTACCTACCTACCTACCTACCTAGGTAGGGTGTACCGTAGCATATATAGATATTAGCTTTCCGCACAATATACATTATTTTAGTTAAGGTTTGGTTAAGTTTAGTTAGGTTCTTCTCTACAATATCAATGAAAAAACTCATAGTTATTCAAAATTGCGAGTTTATTGGTTGTTACATAACAAAAGAGTTACATATGGTGTTAAACTTAACTAAGGAGTGACTTTGGATGTTGAAGCGTGGAACTGCATGTCCTCAGCATACTTTTCATAAGATGGTACGTAACCACTGAGTGCTAATCGCAAGCATGATAACATATGATCGTCAGTTAGTCGATTGAGATATTTTAACTTAATTATCTTCATTTCCGAAAATGCAGACTTGCACAAGTAAGTTGACCCAAACATTGCCGTCAGTCGAAGGGCGATTTGCCTTAGATTCGGATATTTATCTTCAGATATAAAACACCAGAAATTTGTATCAGATGCTGTAGCTTTGAGATGTATATCTGATATAATCTGCACCAACTCATTTTCAACAGAACATGAGTTCATAATAAACTGACTTGCTATTTCAGTAGCTAATTCCTCAATGTTTTTACATGAAAAAGGATAACTCATAAATGATGCTACATTTGCCAATTTACTACAATCATAAAAACGCATTTCGAATTGTCTCAAAATATTTGATAATTCAGCCTCATACGTATCATAATTCAACTGAGGAATCCTTGCTTTCAAAGACGGAAAATGTTTCAGATCCTTTCTTTTCAGTTGATCTATCATAAGTTGCAATTTACTTTTGGATGCGTTTACTGCGCTGCGTTTTTCCTTTACCTTGAAGCTCCAAGTTAATGGTGTTTAAGTGCATTGTGATGTCAGTCAAAAATGCCAAATCAGTCAGCCATTTTTCGTTTTTCAACATCTGAGTGTCATCACCTCTTTCGTCTAGAAAAGCTGTTATTTCGGACAATAATTCTTGAAACCTTTCTAGGAATTTTCTACTGATGAACTGTGGTATTGTGAATACTAATTTACACAATTTCGACACTTCGGTGTAGGCATCTTCCAGCTCCTTGTCTTTTAAAAATAGCGTTATTTTTTTTATTTATTTTTTGCGCTAATGTCACCAGTTTCGTGAATCACTTTTAGTTCAGATCGCAGTAACACTCGGTCGAAGAACTGGCCATAATGAAGAATAAAAGATTTAAACATTTAAACCGTTAAATCTATAGCTAAATTTGATCGATTATTTCATAAAAGAGGCGTCTGTATGATGTTTGAACATCTCCGACCTTGTCTGTTCGAAGACGCTTGGCTTGTGGCTCTACATTTAACGTCATCGTTTTCTCTCAAAATCATTCTGGATTCGATTCGACGTTCCGTGAAAAACGCTAGACTGCTCTAAATGATTTTTTAAGCAATTATCATATTTAGCCATTAAACCAAGTAAATCTTAAAAATTTCTTCCATTTGAAGAAACCCTTGTTTCGTGTTGACCTCTAAATCCCAATTCGTGCTGTCCGAGAAAACAAACAACATCAATAAGTCTTCTTAGTATTTGCCTATTTTTATCGACTAGTTCATTGTGTTGGCGGTGACTAATTTCCAACTGTTTATTAAGAGCGTGTTCAATTCTGGTTTCGACAAAAACTTGTGTCTTTTTACAGCTTTATGGAAATTGTTTAAATCGGAAAAATCAGTTTTATTCCAGAGACCTTTTTCATTTTCAAAAAGTAAACATGGCCGACAAAATAATTTACTTATATTTTCATGCCCTGTTAGCTATTTAAATTGTTCGTATTGTTTTTCCGGACAAAAATGTCTAATACAGTTTTTCATTTTTGTGGTTAAAGTTTTTCATAGGCGGGTTTGCCCTTCCTTTGGAAATTATTTGAAGCTTAGCAGCGAAGTTGTCGAAAATCCCTTTATTATTAAGACACAGACCACACATTCACACACACTCTTTTTACTAAATTCTCCAACATTTTCAACGTTATTACCGCCAGCCGAAGTTGACGGTATTTGCATATCCACGTCCGTATTATTGTCTTCCATATTGCACCATGTACAACGCGACGTACGTATCACACAACACACGGATAGCCGTTCAAACAAAGAATCTACTCCAACGATAGCTTCCGCCCCCACTTAAAGCAGGCAACTGAAATGCAAAAATTGCAAACAACCGGTGGAAAGTTCAATAACCTCTGGCTTGATTCATAGGAAATTCAGCATACAGGACTTGGCTGCAGAGAAGCTAGCGGCCCGCATAGGTTCTATTCGATTTTCTATTTGGGCTGGGTCGAAGTCAAGGCCGCATTTATTATGAGCTTGTGTTTTGGCTGGGTAGACTGTATATTTGCATAGACTTGACACTTAACTTTTAAACTAATTTATTCACAAATAAATAAAATTTACAATTAAGTGTTGAAAAAAAATGTCTTTGAAACTTGGCTGCAACTGGCAGCGTACGATCTATATATTTCGTAGCCCGCAGCGTGTCGCGAGACGGATCTTTTCTTGTTGCTTGCATAAAGCCGACTGACTCACTCTGGTCGCCCTTGCGTCATGCGCGGTTCTTGAAGGTCTCTCAGTTAGTCATTAAAAGATAAGAAATTCGAGACACAACGCTGCTGGCAAATATATCGCGATACGTTTGCCGAAGGCCTAGTACCGGGAATTGTTTTTTATTTCAGAAACACGTGCACAAACATTTCTTGATTTAAAATGTGAAAATACATATTGGCAGTCTTTGGCGTTAACATGCCCCCGGCCTTGAAAGGGCTCACACTTTCAATCATAGAGAGGAAGGGGACATATTTTGGAAAAACTTCTTTTGATGATACCATTTCCCGTTTTTATCGAAGCAACACGGCTTATTTTATCACTTCCTGGATGAACCTGAATAATTCTTCCAATTTTCCACTGCGTAGGCATATTTTGTTCGCCTTTAACTAAGACTAAAGTTCCCTCCTTTAAATGGCCTTGGCTGGTCCTCCATTTGTACTTTTGCTGCATTTCTGAAATGAAGTCTCGCTCCCATCGTCTCCAAAATTGTTGAGAGAGTTTCTGGATTAACTGAAATCTGGTAAGTCGATTGGTCTGTACATCTTCTAAATTTTCGTCGGGTGCAGATATTAGAGGTCTGCCTATTAAAAAGTGGGCCGGGGTAAGGGGAAGGAAATCATTTGGATCGGATGATAAAGGGCAAATGGGTCTCGAGTTTAAAATTCCTTCAATTTGACATAAAATTGTTGAAAATTCTTCAAAAGTCAATTGAGCATTTCCTAGGACCCGCTTTAAGTGATGCTTGACACTTTTCACACCAGCCTCCCATAGGCCACCAAAGTGAGGCGAATACGGTGGTATAAAAGACCAATTAATTTGTTCAAGTGCGCTCGCACTTACCAAATTATCTCGGTTTGCCTTTAAAAAGTTTCCTAGTTCTCTATAAGCCCCAACGAACGTTGTCCCGTTGTCAGAAAATATTTTTACTGGCTTACCTCGTCGGGAAACAAAACGACGTAATGCCTGAATAAATGAACTCGTTAATAAACTAGAAATAAGTTCAAGATGAAGAGCTTTGGTAGAAAAGCATACGAATACTCCAACGTAGCATTTTTCTACTTTACATCCCCGCCCTCGTTTTATTAAAAATGGACCTGCATAGTCTATTCCTGTCACATGAAATGGACTAGAAGGTGTAACTCGATCACGAGGCAAATTGCCCATGATTGGCTTGACAAATTCGGGATTGAATCTGAAACATCGTAAACATTTTCGAACCGTAGCTCTGGCTAGATTTCGTCCGCGAATAGGCCAAAAGTTTTCTCGTATAGAGCTTAACAATAACTGAGGACCCGCATGAAGCAAACGACAATGCTCGTATTCGAAAAGTAACTTAGTATACTGATGATCAGAATGTAAGACCATGGGATGTTTTTTATCTACCGAAAAATCCGAATGTTCTAGTCTACCTCCTACTCGAATTATGCCGTCTTGGTCTATAAATGGAGTAAGATTGCTTAATTTATTTTTCGAATTTAAAACTTGCTTGTTTGATAATTTTAAAAATTCATTAGGAAAAGATTGCCTCTGCGCAGCTCTAGTAAGGCATTTTAACGCATATTGTAATTCTGGTACCGTAAGTGGACCTGCCTTACGTTCTGTGCTAGTTTTAAGGCAATTAATTTTAAATCTTAAAATATAAGCAACAATTCTTTGAAGATTAGATAGTTTTGAAAAATGTTCGAAAGGAAACTCGTTAACAATGTAGACTGGAAGCGATGAAAAGTTTTGCGATTTTAATTCTGGTAATTGCTCTATTTTATGTTCGACGGAGGGCCATTCTAATGCATTTAGTTTAAGCCAAAAAGGGCCATGCCACCACTTGTTTGCATTTAAAATTTGTTTGGGATATAGCCCTCTTGACACGTAATCAGCGGGATTATCTAGTGACGGCACGTAGCGCCATTCTTTATCTTTAGTAAGTGCTTGTATTTCCGCTACTCTATTACCGACAAATATTTTTAATAGATTTGGAGCCGTTTTAATCCACGCTAATGTAATAGTAGAATCTGACCAAAATACGCAATTATTAAATGTAATATTCATAGATCGCATTACCTTATCTACTAAGCGAGCAAGTAATAAAGCAGCGCACAACTCTAGTTTTGGAATAGTAAGAGTTTTCACAGGCGCAACCTTAGATTTTGCACATAAAAGTTTTACCTCTACATTTTTCTGGTGATCAGTAGTGCGTAAATAAATGCACGCCCCATACGCTCGTTCAGATGAGTCTGAAAACCCATGTAACTCGATACTTGAAGAATTTTTGCCTAATACTTGACGCGGGATGTTTAACATGCTTAAATTTTGTAAATCGTCTTGAAACCGATTCCACTCGACCGCTAAGTCACTTGGCAGTAATTCATCCCAGGACAACCTTTTAGACCAAAGACGCTGCATAAATATTTTTGCTACTACAATGCAAGGACCGAGAAGACCCAAAGGATCAAACATTCTTGCTATTAAAGATAAAACTGTTCTTTTGGTGCATTTTTTATCAGTGAAAAAGTCGTTAATATTATAAACTAACGCGTCGTCCACAGAGGACCACGTTAATCCTAAAGTTTTAGTTTTCTCATCAGGTGCAAATTCTATGACTTCGCACGATTTATTATACTCGTTTATATTTTTAAGAACATTTTTTTTCATTGGAATGCCATTTTCTAAGCTCGAAGCATCCATTTTTTAAAATCCTTGAAACCTCTTGACAAATATATTGCGCTTGTTCGATAGAATCAGAACCTGTTAGCAGGTCGTCCACATAAAAGTCATGACGTATAATGTGGGCAATATCAGGCTGACTTTCTTCGCATTCATTTGCCAACTCGAAAAGGCAACGAATTGCGAGAAAACTAGAACTGGCCTGTCCGTAGGTCACAGTATTTAAAGAATATGATTTTAAGTCTTCGTCCGAATTAGGTTGGCGCCAAATAATTTTTTGTAAATTTCGCTGGTTTGGCTCAACCAATACCTGACGATACATTTTTGCAATGTCTGCTGAAATTACGTACACATGTTTTCTAAAACGTAATAATATTGAAAACAAATCGTCTTGCAAAACTGGACCTACTATCTGTATATTATTTAAAGACAAGCCATTGCTTGTCGGCGCAGACGCATTAAATACCACACGTAATTTTGTACTTGCGCTTGCTTCTCGCAACACCCCGTGATGCGGCATGTAATACTCGACGCTTGTTTTATCTTGATTACTGTCATCTACTGTCATGTGGTTTAAATTTATGTATTCTTGCATAAATCCCACATATCTTTCACAAAGTGTTGAATTATTTTTTAATTTGCGTTCGAGAGAGAAAAATTGATTTTCTGCTTGTATTCGTGACGTACCTAATGATTCGGCTGATTGCTTTAAAGGCAAAGTAACGATAAATCGCCCTTCAGCATCCCTACGTGTGGTTGTAGAAAATATTTTTTCGCATTTTATTTCATCTTGTGAAAGAGGTTTCGTCATGCTTGTTTCCTCAATTTCCCAGAATTTAGTAAGTATTTTATGTAAATCTTGAGTTGTACTTAAATGACATTTAGTAAAATTTATGTTACCATTTGCACTAGATTCCCCTACTCGTCCCGATACTATCCAGCCTAGTTCTGTATCTTGAAGAATCGGTAAATTCTTGCCGCACGAAATTTTATTTGTGCCTAGTATATTCCAAAACAAATCTGCTCCTATAAGTACGTCTATGGAGCCCGGATTTAGGAATTGAGGATCCGCTAAATTTAAATTTTTTGGAATATTAAGAGAATCTATGTTTAAGTTTAAATAGTTAGAAATATTCGTAATTTCTGGAAGTATAAAACATGTTACTCGAGCTTTAAACTTACTTTGTAAAGATTGAATCTCTACTACACATTTTTCTCGTATTTTAGACGCGACGTTTGCAATACCCATCACCGATAAATTAACCTTATGCGTTATTAGACCTAGTTTCTGGCACAAATTTTGTGATATATATGACGATTGTGATCCGCAGTCCAACAGCGCACGCGCAGTATGAGATACACCAAACTTGTCTAAAACTAGTACTAGAGCTGTGGAGAGTAAAACGCAATTAGGTGGCGGTACTCGAAAACCACTGCTTAACGTGTTAATATTTTCTTCGTTTTCGCCCGGACTATTATTTTGATATTCAGTTTTGGGAGGGTCATTTTGTATTTCCGGATGGAGAAGCGTATTGTGCCAAGACTTGCACTTTCGACAAGGACCCATTTTGCATTTTTTAGTATCGTGATTACTTCGTAAACAATTAAAACATAGTTTTTTCTTTTTAACAAACTCGTTTTTCTTATCTAACTGTAAACTTAAAAATTGCTCGCAAGAATAAATAGAATGATTTTTGTTGCAATAAAAACATGCAAAATTAGATGCTAAAAGTGACCTAGAACTTTGTTTACCTTGAAACCTTGATCTGTCCTGCTTGTTTGGTACACCCTGCTTATCATTATTTTTGTATTCAATTGTTTCCAAAAAGTCAGCCCGATGTTTTAAAAACTTGCTAAAATCTAGTAAAGTGGGTACATCGATATCAGCTGATTGTCTTTCCCAATCATTACGTGTCTTGTGGTCTAGCTTTGAATTTAATAAATGTATAAGCAGTGTGTCCCAGTTGGACGTATCATGGTTTAATTGCTGTAAAGATCGCAGGTGTTTATTTAGTCCGTCTATCAAGCCCCTAATTTTGGCCGAAGATTCGCGATTAATAACCTCTAAAGAAAAAATAGACATTACATGGTTATGAATTAATAATTTTTTATTATTAAAACGGTCACATAGTGCATTCCATGCTACTTGATAACCATTATCCGAAAATTCCACAGACCTAATTATTTCAGAGGGACTGCCCTCTACCGAAGCTCTCAAATAGTGAAATTTTTGAATATTTGACAATTCGTCATTTTGGTGAATTAAAGACTCGAAGGTATCACGAAACTCAAGCCAACGTTCGTAGGAACCATGAAAACTAGGTAACGGAATGTCTGGAAGCTTTACCGCAACTTTATTTAATTTATTACTGCCTGCGATACTTGAGTTTTTAACTGAACCTTTATTTGAACTTTGATTAGATTGTTGGTCAATTTCATCGGCGGGCAATAGAATTTTAGCAGCGGCTACAATATTGTAAAAGGAATTTTCAAAGTTTGTTCGCTCAGTATATTGCTCGCTTAATTCTTCCTGATCAACAATCGCCTCAATCTCGCCTTGAATCTCATTAAATTCTATGCTAACACTTTCAATTCGGGTCAGCCTATCCTGCAACTGAATAATGTCAGCATCACTCAAAGCCTCCCCAGAAATTTTGAGGCCTTCAACATATTTAATGAAATTTGTTAGTGAAGCTTTTATACTGCCTCGTTTTCGCACTAACGCGCTTTTATCGGCCATTATTTTTATTTAAATAATGTGCATTTACTTGCACAAATAAAAATCTTTAGCACGACTATTTGAAATAAACTAGAAATATAAAACTTTGTTTTTTTTTTGTATTTTCGACTTGAAAATGTTTCAATTTAACTGAAAAACTAGCAAGATAAACTATTTGATATTACCCTGTATACTTTCTGGCAAAATTATTTAAAATAACTTGAAAAACTAGCAAAACACTTGATATTTTACAAAGAAAAATGCTAGGATTTTAATATAAAATTTGCTTAAACTGGACTATAAAATCTAATTCTTTGCAAAATAGGCTGGAAAGGAAAATAATTGGAAACGGCCCACCTGATTTGTCCGTTCTTCTTGCCTTGCTTTTAAACTTCGTCAGTTCCTTGTTCCAATTTGGCTCGTATGGACCATGTTTTGGCTGGGTAGACTGTATATTTGCATAGACTTGATACTTAACTTTTAAACTAATTTATTCACAAATAAATAAAATTTACAATTAAGTGTTGAAAAAAAATGTCTTTGAAACTTGGCTGCAACTGGCAGCGTACGATCTATATATTTCGTAGCCCGCAGCGTGTCGCGAGACGGATCTTTTCTTGTTGCTTGCATAAAGCCGACTGACTCACTCTGGTCGCCCTTGCGTCATGCGCGGTTCTTGAAGGTCTCTCAGTTAGTCATTAAAAGATAAGAAATTCGAGACACAACGCTGCTGGCAAATATATCGCGATACGTTTGCCGAAGGCCTAGTACCGGGAATTGTTTTTTATTTCAGAAACACGTGCACAAACATTTCTTGATTTAAAATGTGAAAATACATATTGGCAGTCTTTGGCGTTAACAGCTTGATAATTAAGATACTATTTTAGCATTTTTAATATAAACTAATTTAATGGTTTCCTATTTCAAAAATTACATTTTAGAAGATATTTTGTATTTTTTTTTGGGGAAGCACTGCTTCCCTTGCTTCCATGAACTGCACGCCCCTGATCTGTACTCATTGAAAGCAATCAAAAATCTCTAAAAAATCTATCAGTCAATGTGTTTTTGATATATCTATACGTCGAACAACAGTACTTCTTTTTTTCTGGGCACAAAACTTCTGCAACATCTACTAGACACTCTTTAACAAACTCTTCCTCAGGAAATAACTTCGATGTTTTCGCTATTTTGGAACTCATTATAAAACTAGCTTTAACAACACTGTCTAGATTTCATCTTTGTGAATGGAACATTTGTTGCTGTTTTCCTGCATTGGAAATGAGTTTTTTAATTATATCGTTTTTTAACTGGCCCGTAAGTAAATTAATTATATTGAGCGAAATGCTTGCTGGAGTAATGCCGTTTCATATTGTATTCTTTTAAAACAGAAATTGTTTCATTGCACAACAAACACATAGGTTTACCACTGTGCATGATAAAAAAGTATTCATCAGTCCATTTGTTTTGAAACTGACGACATTCTGTGTGTTCTCTTTCTAACGACTATTTAATGAGTTCTCTGAAATACTCTTGTTTAAGATTTGACATGAGAAATCGACTGTTCTAGAAAAACTCGATTTAAATTACCTTTAAAATATACTCTATTCTATTGCTATAGGCTATTTCGTTACAATAATAGGGATATTATTATGCAATTTATAATATTAAACGTCCAAATATAAAAAAAACTAACTTTGGACCTGTACCCCCTTCCTCCAGACAATTTTTCTACCTACGTCAGAGGCCCGACAAAATAAATAACCCAGTATATCACCCGCATTTTGTTTTACACTCATTTTCCAACCCGTTTAGTAAATATCAAAGCAAAATTATAGCCGTTTCTATGTTTCTTTGTTACTTCTATTCCGCCTGTTCTCTTAAAAGCCACCTTCGCAAATTCGAGGCCTCCGAGGAATCCTTCATTAATTTCCGACGTTATTTACCCACAGTACGCTCATAATTTGACGTGAGTTTCTTCCGCTACGATTACCACGAAAAGATGATAGTAATGCCCAGGAGAAGCTCCAAAACCGCAACAGCCGACAACGTAAATACCATTTATAAAAAAAATTCAGAATACACTGGTAATATTTTTTAAAGTCGATATTTAAATTGGGAAAACTTTATTATTATTATTATCGAAATTGACCAGCAATTTCTCACCAAATGTTGGGTACCGAGCCCGACCCGAATACATGCATTAAAAGCAGTGGGCTGGTTTCTAGTAGTTCTATGTGTAGTCCTGTAGGAGTTTTCTCACTGTGTGGCAAGTACTGAGTGGGACTGCCTTCTGGATGTCGATGAAGGTTTTGGTATGCAGTCTAATGATTTTCAGGTTCTCTTCTAGAGTTTTTGGAACTAGTCCAGCCGATTATACGATGATCGGTATCACATGAACCTTATTCAGTAGATTTCTTATCGATGTAGCCGTTACTTGATGGAAATTCATTATCCACTAATATACAAAATAAACACGTTTAGTTTATTAATTTCCACTTATTTATTTCTGCTTGACAGCTGTTTCAACACACTGTGTCTTTGTCAAAAGCTAACTTAAAACTGACACTAAAATCTGTAGCAAATTAAAAAAAAATATATATAAAAATCTTAATGGTATCAATAAAACAATATCGGTGTTTACCCACCTAGTTTATTCTTTAGGTATAAAGATTTAACAGAGAGGAACCATTTAAGTCCAACTGATCATTCAATAAAATATTTCGGGTTTTCCTCTTGTTAACTTCTAATCTTTCCAAATGGTTCAATTTGTAGCTTTTATTAGCCCTATGCAAAATTTTATATTCATTTTTAAATGTATGATTTGCTTCTATCAAATGTTTAGCTTAATTGGAGTCTGTTTCAGTGGCGGCTCGTCAGGGTAGGCAAGGTAGGCGCCGCCTACCCTTGAATAATCGTGCCTAAATACTGCCCAAAAAATCTAATATCTCATATCAATTAAACAATATTTAACCGTTTAACATCACAAAATATACAAAACTTTCGAAAAAACCCGTGCGTTTCCCTTAGAAATTCCTAACATTTAAATAAACATCGATTACATGCGAAACCTATGTACGTTTAGAGGCGATATATCCCAACCGCCTAAATTTAGATGTTCTCTATGGCAGCCAGCCAGCCCACGAAATCGCACATCGCCGACGACCAGCGATCGACATACAGAGAAAATCACGCGAAATAAACTACTACAGTAGGCGAAACGATCGTCCGCCTTCGGCAAATATTTGACGTCTTCGCATTGGATTCCAATATTGTTCATCTGGCAGTGTTGCCAAATTCTCGAATTTTCACCTGAACTGCTTTACGTTTTTAGAAAATATGCATATGCATAAGGCTACCAACTTTTTCATTTACGAATGCGGGACACAACAAATTTTAGTATGCGTTGTAGGCGCATTAACCATATTCTAAAATTCTTTATTTTCAGCATTAATTTTTTAATTAATTAAATTGATTATCCGAACATTCTGTTATATACTAAAGCAAAAAAATTAAAGACATTAAACATAAATGTTAGGTTAGGTGAGGTTTTTTTAATAATAATAAAATGAAACATGTTTCTACACTTTGGTATTTTTTTTAATTAAGGCTTATTTATAACACATAATTTAGTTTAATCAAATCTTCTTAAAATGGTACTTCTCTGTATTATTAAACCGATAAACATGGGAACTTAGAATATGATTTGTTGCAATTCGGGACTTGCGGGACATAATTAGAGAATGCGGGACGATTTCTAACCTTATTTGTAACGCGGGACCTTAAAAGATAATCCGGGACTGTCCCGCAGAATGCGGGACGGTTGGCAGCCTTACATATGCAAACATTGCAAACCATAAAAAAAAATAAAATAAGCAGTTTCAATGTTGTTAGGGTGGTTTTGAAAGGGTTTTTTAAACAAAATCTAGGTACATCTCAAGAAAAATAAAGAAATTCTTCTCAGGCTTGCGAAACCGTATTTACAAATTTTGCGTTTGGCAACGTTGGCCACCTGCTACTATTCTCATTAATCTCATTTATAATTCGTAAAAATCGTAAATAGTATGCATGATGCAATATTATCGTTCGTTCGGATTTCCGGTCAAGTGATTTGAAATTTTGTCAATTACATTCTGACCGCTCTCGTTTTCTGATATCGATCAATAAATAAAAATATTGGACGGTGATACGTGTGTGTTTTTTTGACTATTATTTTACGACCGCGTCTAGTTTTTCTGTGCTTTAATTTGTGATTTTGGTTGTTTATCGGCATCGGCCAGAAGAAAAACGAAGAAATCCTGATAAACGGATAAGTATTTTTGTTTTATTTGTTTCTAATAGACATATTTAGGTATTAAATATTTTGCTTTTAAGTGTAGTTTCGCTAGTTTTAGGGGTTGGACGGTTCATATTCGATGAATTTACCGTCGCGTCGACCGTAGGTTAAGTGCGTTTTTTCCGGTTTGTTCTATTTTATATAGGTACATTACGTTGCTTTGTTTTTTTTTAATGGATTTTTAAAAAGTCGTGGCGAATAATCCGGTGCATGATATTGTTTGCTCTTTGTGCGAGACACCATTTTCGCGTCTAAACGAAAACGATCGAAAAGATGTTATTTATTTTGGCCGCCCCACGCCACTTCTCAATATTTTAAAGCCTGATAAAAAACAGGGCCAAACTTTTTCACGATCGTTTAAAGCTCAATGGTACGAAAGTCATCAGTGGATATGTGGTAGCTATTTTAAACAAAATTTGTTTTGTTGGCCATGTTTACTTTTGGCAAAAGGCAGAAACAATACTTGGGTGCGTCAGGGATTTTCTGGTTTGAAAAATTTATCTGCGGCCATAAAAAAACACGAATCATCGAAAGAACATTTAAGCAGTTATCTTAGTTTAAAGCGGTTAGAAAAAAACAGTAGCACTATACAGGATGCGCTACAATTACAATCTTCTTTGTCTCTTAAATTATATAATGAGGAGGTGAGAAAAAACAGACTTCTAATGAGCTATTTGGTCGATGTTACGTGTCCCCTAGCAAAGCAAGAATTATCTTTCAGAGGCCATAATGAAAAAAGCGATTCCGTTAGTGCGGGAAATTTTCGGGAAACTTTTAATCTGTTAATTAAACGTGATAACGAAATACAACAACATTTAAAAAAAATTGGAAATATTTTTTCTGGTTTATCAAAAACTATCCAGAATGATTTGATATCCTGTATTTCCGATTACCTTGCAGATACAATTCATAGGGAGATAAAAGAGTCGTTTTTTTTTGCAGTGCAAGCTGACGATACTACGGATATTTCTGAGAAGTCCCAATGTGCGATTTCAATTCGGTACGTTAATACGGTGAAATCAAAGAAAGTTTCTTGGGTTTTCATGACGTTAGCGAAGACAGAACAGCGGACGCAATGTATGGATTAATTGTTACAGTCATAGGCAGTTTCGATTATAAAACAAAATTAGTTGGGCAATGCTACGATGGTGCTAGTGTGATGGCAGGTTCATTGAATGGTTTGCAAAAAAAAGTTAAAGATGATGCTCCTTTTGCTTTGTTTACGCATTGTAGTGCGCACAGATTGAATTTGGTTTTACAAACTGGTTCAAAAATATAAAAAATTGCCGAATTTTTTTCGCAAGTGCGTCCTCGATTCCCGGATTTTTTCATCGGTCTGCAAAACGGACATTTACTTTAGATTCGACGATAGGAAAGAGGATTTCTTCCAGTTCAGGCACCAGGTGGGCTTCCCGTTCTAAAATCATTCAAATCTTGCACTCTGAATGGGAAGGCCTAAAATTAGTTTTTTCTAAAATTATTGACGACCAATCATCATCGGCTGAGTCAATAAACGGGGCCAAGGGATATCTTAAATTTATGAACGATTTAGAATTTTCGTTTCTTACCGCTGTGTATAAACATATTTTTGACATAACTGACCCCCTTTTCAACATTCTACAGAAAAAAATCATTGGACATCACCTATTGTAAAAAGCAAATATTTATGGCAAGAGATCGTATCAAGTTATTGAGAAATGAGACAATGTTTAATACAATATTTGAACAAGCCCAAACAAGGATTTTTAATAATAGGGACTCAGGGCAATTGTCAAAAAGAATTAAGTTATCGGACACCATTAAAGGCGATGAGCAAAGTTCTTTACGCATTTTATTTTATGAGATAATTGACAATATTGTGACTCAAATAGAAGTTAGGTTTGCAGATATGTCTCAGTTATTATATTTTTCTTTAGCGGATTCCTCAAAATTCGAAGAATATAGCAAAAATTTTCCGCTTGAATTTGTGACGAATGTGACCAACTTTTATAAAAATTTCTTTGACAAACAAAAATTAATTAATGAGCTTAGTGTAATATATCTCGATGAACAATTTGCATTGCTGAGCGTCGAGGCAATTTTAAAACATTTCGTAAAAAATGAACTTCAAGAAATATTTCCTGAAAGTTACAAACTTTTTGCGTTAATTGCTACCATACCTATTACAAGTACCTCAGTGGAAAGACATTTCTCTTGTTTAAAGCGAATAAAAACGTATTCTCGCAATACAATAAAAAATGAACGTTTATCGTCACTTGCGCTAATTTCAATAGAAAAAGAGTTGTTCTGCTCCTTACAGAAGGCTGATAACTTTACGGATGTCATAATAAGTAAATTCGCCCTTTTAAAAGATAGGCGGATCAATTTAATTTATAAAACTTAGTTGTCAGCTAAGTGTGTACGCGGCTTAACGTTTTCTTATAACGTCATTATTCTTGAAATTATTGTGGTTGTCGCCTACCCTAGCCGCCACTGGAGTCTGTTTTTTTTAACTATATGAGGGTTTGTGTTGTTTTATACGTTTATTGAAAGATCTACCCGTTTGGCCAATGTAAACTTTATCACAGGACCCACATTCTAATTCGTATACCCCTGATTTTTTAGATTTATCAGACTTGGATTTATTATTTTTAATATATTTCCTTAATGTATTATTTGTACAGAAGGCAACTTTATAATCTGATCTCATGAGTTGTTTACTGATTTTAGAGCTAATTTTGCCTGTATATGTTATTGTATTAAATTTGGCTATATCTTTTTAAATTATTATTTAGATAGATTAAATTGATTGCTCTTTTATATTGTTTTTTATCTACTCGACTATATTAGGACTATAGCCATTGTTAATAGCAATCTGTTTTATAATATTCAATTCTTTATTATAGTTATCTGATGACATAGGTATACTAATTAAACGAGGCACAAAGCTGTTGAAAGCTGCCATTTTATGTGCAAGGATGATTTGATGTTTTATGTATTATTATATCTGTGTAAGATGGTTTATGATAAATTTGAAAATCGTTTTTATTGTTATTGTTCATGATTGTTAAACCCAAAAAATTTATTGTCTTATTTTGTTCCATTTCTAACGTAAATTTAATATTTTTATGTAAATTATTAATACAATCTAAAAATAACCTTAGTTGTCTCTCTGTTCCCGTGAAACACGCTAGTATGTCGTCTACATATCTATATTATTAAATGAACTTGTTTCTTAACGGGTGATTATACATTAATTGCTCAATATTATCTAGAAATATTTCTGCTAGTATAGGACTCAAAGGATTACCCATTATTAATTGGAAATTTGAATCTGATAATGTCAACACAAACTTCAGAACTTTTTTAAATAAAACTTTAAGTGCTTTTAACAAGGCCTTCCCGCTTAAGAATATCAAACCTAAGCGGCATAAACCGTGGACCACGAAAGGAATACGAATTTCTGCTAAAAATATGCGCTCGCTCTCATATATAAAAAAATTCACCGACTCCTTTCTTATTCTCGACTATATCTCTAATTATAGGAGGATCTACACTACTCTTATTAAGTCAGCAAAAAAATTACACTACCGAAAACGTCTAACAAACTCTAATAACGTTTCAAAAGAAACCTGGTCCATCATCAATAACCTCAGAAACAAATCAAACCCTGTGACTCAGAACTTGCCAGGGGCTAATGATCTAAATGATTATTTTATTAATGTAAGCAAAAATGTTACCTCTAGTATCTCGCCAAGTTTGGACCCTCTTTCGTTTCTCCCTCCTTCAAAAAATTTAGCTGATAGCTTTTTCTTAAGTCCCGTTAGCAACACTGAACTATTGAAGGTAATACATAATATTAAAAGTAAATCTTCGTGTAGCACTGATGGCCTATCAATTAGAATATTCCTGAACTTGCCACTCCCAGTCATAGAGGCCCTTACAACATTAATAAATGAGTCCTTTATAAAAGGTGTATTCCCTGATTGCCTTAAAACAGCTATAATTATTCCACTTCATAAAGGCGGCGAAAAAACTAACTCTTGCAATTATCGCCCAATTGCACTACTACCAGTGCTATCAAAAATCATCGAAAGGCTACTGAAGAACCGTCTTATGCCATTTCTCCTGAAACATCAGATAATATCCCCGGAGCAGTTCGGATTTCTACCCAACAAGTGCACCAGTGACGCCATGTTCACGTTGCTTAGAGGCGTCTACTCATCTCTCAATAACAACCACCCAACTGCCTCAGTTTTTTGTGAATATGCGAAAGCCTTTGATTGTGTTAGTCATGAAATTCTGATAAACAAACTACATTTTTATGGAATTCGTGGTACTTCTTTAAATTGGTTCAAATCTTATCTTGGAAAAAGGCAACAACTTGTAAGGGCTAATGGTTCCGATTCTGATTGTAAGTTGATTACAAGTGGAGTTCCTCAAGGTTCAGTCTTGGGACCTATTCTTTTTTTGTTATACATTAATGATATCACGAACCTTAAAATTAATGGAAGAATCTCCCTTTTTGCTGATGACACAAGCATAACATGGAGTGATTTTGATACAACGTCTTTACACTCTAGTATCTCCAAAGACTTGGTTATAATTAAGGCTTGGTCCGATTCCAATATGCTTTGTTTTAACGTCGATAAAACGGTGGCGTTATCTTATAAGGGAACTTTACAACCACTTCAGGTACATAACAGCAATATTGAATACGTAGAGTCGGTTAAATTCCTGGGTTTAAATATAAATAGCAACCTAAAATGGTCTAATCATATTGACACCTTAACTAAAAAACTTTCTACCGCCTGCTTCGCCATTCGATCAGTTTCAAAAGAACTAGACGTTCCTTCTGCCAGACTTACTTATTTCTCTTTATTTGAATCCCACCTCCGCTATGGCCTTCCCTTTTGGGGCTGCTGTACCACCGAGCAATTTCGTAGTATTTTTATGCTTCAAAAGAGAGCCATTCGTTATTTGTTTGGTCTAAATAATAGAGCTCACTGCCAATACTATTTCAAAAAACATGAAATATTAACACTTCCTGCATTATTTATTTTGGAAACGGTATGTTTGCTGAGAAAACATATAAACACCCTCCCAGAAAGGCCACAACATGTATACCCTACCAGAAACTCTAGGCATGATATTTATCTTCCCATTCCTTCCTCAGAATTAATAAAAAAATCAATTATTTACAACGCCATAAAACTTTACAACAATCTGCCAGTACATTTAAAATCTATCCCTATGCTTGCACAATTTCGAAAAAACACCAAAGCATACCTCATTGAGAGACCATTTACAGCGTTAATGATTTTTTTTTTTCAGTGAGTAAGTCTCTTTAAATTGTCACTAAACTCGCTTGTTTACTTAAATTTTTTGTGAGTCATGTCCTAACTCATAGCATAGAATTTTGTAAATCATTATATAGGGAAAAGAACTGTCGAACATTCACTTAAAACTTAATTATTTTTGTTAGGTATTGGATTAAAAACAATTTAATTCTTTTTGTATACTACATTCTGCACTAGTTCAATATACCTTCTGTTTAACATCACAATTATTTGTATAACTATAATAACATAGAGTTTAAGGTCGCATAGTTGCAATTTTGATTTCAATGTCATCGAAATTATTCACCTCGTACATGTGTGTTTGTTTACTTTTATAAGGTTATCATGATTCATTTACTGTTTGCAGTGTTATGCTATATTCTAACGTGTGTTTTACGATTTGGTAAATTGATAATTTACATTTTTAAAAAAAGCACTGACCTGTCGAAATTATTTTCGATTAATGTTTTGATATGTCTTATTTTTAGGTATATTTTGCTTTGTCCATAAAATTGTAGAATTTTTCTGCGGCAATAAAGCATACTTTTGTTTGTTTGTTTGTTTGTTAAACCTTCTTTACTTACGCACACGGAACTATTGAATTCAAAGTAATTTTGATCTACACACCCTGTTAACAAATCCAATATATCATTCTTAATAATATGATTAACTTATAGTTCGGAATACTGTGTTCTGCGAAATATTCAGATCATCTGCCACTGAATAGGTACTTGCATTTGAATTGTGCACTATACTCAAAATAACATTGGTTGGTTGGGTTCCTCACCCATTATGAACTGTTTTTTCTTTCTTGTTATGTAGCAAACATTACCGGTTGTTCTGAAATGATCCAATACTTTGCGAAATAGCTGATGGCTTGGTTGTCTTCTATCAGGAAAATTCATTTGATACCGACGCACAGTGTGGTAAATCGGCCATGTAGTACGACATAATTATTCAAGCATTGTTTTAACGTTTTTTAAATTTCATATAATACTTTTTTAGGATAGGTAACAAAATGTTTTGCAAAAAAAAATGTAAACAAGATGCGGGTTACTAAAATGGCCTCAGTTTTTAATAAAAATGTAATGTTTTGTGTAACTTAAAAACACAATTGATGTCAAAATGCATGAATCATTGCTTTAAACTTATTATTGACTAATAGCTATATGACGCATATAAAATTAAGATAGAATACAAGGTGTCTTGTCAAATATTGCTTTATTTAGGTTATGTAGAATTGTGAGTACAAAATATCATTGAGTTTCTATTCTTTTCATTACATAAACAATAGAAGAACTTTTAGACTAAACAATATGTAACAGGTAATGTTTTAGAAAAGCCCACTACGTATGCACCTGCACCCAAACACTCCTTAATTTTTTTGATATTGGTAATACACATTCAAATAAAAATTAATTAGTTAGGTATACTTTTCGTGATAAATAAATTGTTTTTGTTATTTGCCATATACAATGAAGTCGATATTTTTTAGATATTGCACTTAATATATTTTTATATTTATTTTTGTATTTTTTTTATATTTTATATATTGCACTTTATATATTTTTATATTTTTATGAAATTATCTTTACAAAAATGCCAATTACTGGCACTGAACTGGTAGCTTAGGAGATATCTTCGTTTAAGATTTATTTTTGTAAAGGTAGAAAAGTCGTTAAAATTTACCTAATTGATTAGTTTTTTATTTGAAATTTTCATTTCTAATATTAAAAGAATTGAAGGGAGTGTGGTTTTATAAAATTATATCTTAGTTATTTATCGAATTTTAAAAGTGTTATCATTTTGCTTGGAAATAATGTGGCATTATAACTGTTAATTTAGTTTTAACACGATGTGGCATGTAAAACTTCTACCGAGGGATAAAATATCCATATTTTTAAAATGGGTTCGCCATCTTGAACTTTAAAAAGATGACAGCTGTAATACAAAATTCCGAAATTTTGTACCTTAGTCTTTGCAAAATGTTTACCGTTATTACACTCGGACGATTATTTGCAAAGTTCTGGTCATATAAACATCGTGCAGTTTTTTTTTGGTGCAGTCAGTAGTAATTAAGGAGCCATAGTTAAAGCTATATAAATCCCGAATGGGCATCTATGAGCAGCTAATTTTTTGGTTTTTGGTTAAAAGGGATCCTTTTTCTTATTTTTTATATAAAAATTAAGCTAAACTTCAACAAACTTTTTTTTGCATGCTCTACAAGTTAAAAAAAAAACTACCTAAATATAGTAATACCTAAAAAGACCCAAATTTTCTGAGGTAAGGGCTTTAATATTTAAAAAGTTTTGATACCGTAGAAAACTTTAATTATAAACAGTAGTCATGTAAGAAATTAGAAAAACATTTGCTATGTTTAGTATCATATTTTCTGTTTTGAAAATGATGTATAGAAACATGTTAATTTCAGATTTAAAATATTTACTAACTTTAAGGCTTCCCCTCCGAGAACTGTAATTATAATTTTGTTTCTCAGTTGCATTTTTCTATTATTAACACTATCTTAAATATAGATTTTTAGAATATGTTAAGAATATTGCAAAATTACATTTGGGACTTATGTCGTGCTAGACGGCCGATTTAACTCACTGTGCGACGTTTAGCTGATTTAATTTGGCTAAGACATGCTCCAATAATTAAAATCATATCATATAGTTATAGTGAGGGACACGAAAGAAAACCGGGCGGAGTCAATTGGTTTAGGAAGGTCGGCCAAGAAATCTCTTTAAACCAGTGGTGTCCCGCCGTTCTTTAAACAATATGGCACTCCTTTTTGACTATACGCATTTCAGATAATTAAAAACTATGCTTAATGAACCTTTATCTAAATTTGCCGGTTTTCTTTCGTGTACCGCACTTCTATATCTCTTTTGTGTTGCAAAAACGGCGAACTTTCGAATTTTAAAATGACTTAATTTTGATTTTTCCTGATCGATTTACTTATGAATATACTTTTTCTTGAATTCTGTCATTAACGATTCCCGGGCTACTGCCTACGTCCATTATTATTGCACCACCCAGTATAGTAATACACGATTTACAAGTCCAGATTTTACAGCATCAGATCCAGTGAACGAGATTTATCAAAATTTTAATTTATACAGTTCGACTTTGGGCTACTCGGGTATGCCAAAAGTGGTCGTCTGTCTCCGTTTGTCATATTACTTTATACAGGGGCCGTCATTGTGAAGTACTATACAGGGCGTTTCCTAATTGCGTACTGATGTTAAAGGGGGTGTTTTTATGTCCTAAAAGTTTTAACTTTTAAGATACAGGATGGTAAAGTTTAAAAAGAAAACATTTTTTTTCATCCCAATAATATGCTATTGTAGATAACTGCATGAAATTTGATACACGTCGTCTATGCATTAAGGAACATAAAGATTTATCTAGGTTAATTACATATGCACGCCACTGGTAGAAATTTCAAAAATTGATTGTTAATAAAAATGTCCTTTAATGCATAAAAGACGTGTATCAAATTTCACACAGTTATTTTATCTATATTAGCATCAGAATTAGGATTTAAAAAAAATGTTTTTTTAAAACCCTGTATCTCCAAAGTTAAGACTTTTAGGTTCATATTAAACTTTTTTCTTAAAAAGGTCCAAGAATCACCCCCTTTAACATTAGCACGCAATTAGAAAACGCCCTGTCTAGTACTCCACAATGACGCCCCCTTGACAAAGTAATATGACAGACGGAGACAAACGGTCACTTTTGTTATGCCCGAATAGCTCAAAGTCGAACTGCATAAGTTAAAATTTTGATAAATCTTGTTCACTGGAATCAGTGCTGGCTCCCCTACTATAACTACATTGATGTGTTAATTTTGGAAAAATATGAGTTCTGTAGTTTTTCAAATATTAATTGCAATATTAGATATTTTTTGACACCCGGTATTGAACAGAAAATTAATTATTTTGAAGCAGTTTATTGACAGCTACTTTATAAACAGTTTTACAAAATATATGATCAAAATACAAGAGTTCTAACCACACTACACCACAACTTGTTACGTTCTGGACGCGCGTTTCGCTAACCAAGTTAGCATCATCAGCAGATGATATAAACTAAAGTAACTTATCCTAACCGAGACTGCACCGTTGTCAAGTAAACAATAGAGGGGACTATAGGGAATAGGCCCTCTGTCTTTATTTTGTGCTTTCTTACCACATTTAACTATTTCTATACTCTCAAATGCATCCAATAATCTATTATTAGATACATTTTTAATCAACTTAAGATTATTTATTCCTATTGGGTGATTGTTTTCTAAAGCATGTTGGGCAACGCTTGACTTTTCTGTTCTTCCGTATCTTAAATGTGCCACGTGTCCTTTAAAACGAATGTTTATGGAGCGTTTAGTTTGCCCAACATATTTTAGATCACAATCATTACAGCTAATTTCATAGATGCCACTCCTCTCCTCAAGTCGACTTTGTCTTTGGGGTTTCCAAGGAGATTTTTTAAACTATTCTCCGTTTTGTAGGCTACTCTAAAACCTACGTTTTTAAATACTTTTTCTAGACTTCTCGTATATCTGGGATCATATGGGATTACTATGAATTTATTGGAAGCCTCAGGTATTTGAAGAGTAGTGGCATCTTTTAACATTTTCTTATGCTTATGTCTATTTACTAGTTTATGTACAAAATTATCATTATATCCATTACTTTTAGCTATATTTTTAATCCGATTCATTTCATTGTTAAAACGTTCTTTACTTAGTGGAAAATTGACTAACCTGTGAGTTAAGAAATGGAATGCTGCCATTTTGTGTTGACGGCAATGAAATGAGTCGGATATTATATATCTATCAGTATTAGTAAATTTCCTATAAATATCAAATTCTAATTTATCGTTATTTCTAATAACTAACGTGTCGAGAAAAGGTAATTGCCCATTGTTCTCCTTTTCGTACGTAAAATTAATGGAAGGATATTTATTGTTTAATGTTTCTAAGAAAGTGTCCAAATTTTCTGTTTTAGTATCAAAAATAGCAAATATATCGTCTACGTATCTATACCACACCCTTGGGAAATACTTGAGTTCTTTTTTAAATTGGGTTTCTAATCTGCCCATAAACAAATTAGCAAGGAACGGAGATAAGCAATTGCCCATCGCAGTTCCCTCTAGTTGTTTATAATATTTATTGTTGTACTGAAAAAAATTTTGATTCATACATAATTTTGTGAGAAGTAAATACTCATCAATAATTTCTTTCTTCAAATTATTGATTTCAAGTAGTTCCTTTAGGTACTCTAAAGCTAGTGGTATGGGTACACTAGGAAACAATCAGCTTACATCAAAAGATATTAAAATTTCACTTTCTTTTAAGTGAACATTCTTAATTTTATCTAAGAATTCTAACGAGTTAGTAACCTCAAAGTTATCATACGAGATATTTAATTTGCCGAATTCTTCTACTAACCATTTTGAAATATTGTACGTTGGTGATCCAACAGCTGAAACAATAGGTCTCATGGACTTCCCAGGTTTATGAATTTTGGGAGGGCAATACAGTTTAGATAACTGTGGGTTACTATGTGTTAGTTTGAATTTTTGTTTATCGGATACAAGGTTTTTACACTGTTTTAAAGTTCTTTTTACTTCTGCCATCATTTTTGATAACGGGTTTTTCTCAATTAAATCATAAGGACCAGTTTGAATCAAATTGTCTACTCTTTCAAAATAATCTGTTTTGTCTAGTATAACAACCTTGTTTCCTTTGTCAGCTTTTAAATAAAAACATTCCTTTTTCTTCAGTCCCTGGATAACTTCAGTGTTTTTACGAGAAACATATTTTGACTTGTTGTTAACAACGTTTTTTGAGATTTGATTTCTGCAAGCCTCTCTAATATATGAAAAAAAACTAAGCCATTTTTGAGGTTGACGGCTGTGATTCTAATGGTTCGATTCCTTCTAAATCGTTGCCTTCATCTGAAAATGATGAGGTTTCGTTGTCACTACTTGAAGATCCCAGTGTGATAACTAAATCATTAATAACTGTTTCAATTTTGCCATCTACTTCCCAGTTTTTATCTTCAATAGAACAAACATGTTTAACATACGATTTCCAATTTTCAGCCGATATTAAGTCAATCGCTTTTAATGTTATTTTATTTAAATCTTTAATTGAAAGTTCACCGGTGTTGCGCTCTCGAATATTTTTTTAATCCATGTCCATGTAAGTTCAATAAGGTTGAGGTCGCACATGTATGGAGGCAGCCTTAAAGGTGTATGACCGAGGTTACGTAAAAGGCCGTCAATTTTATATTTTTTTCTCTAGGCTTGTTGGCTGATATTACTTCATATAATTGATATTTTCTTCATGTTGGATCACATACAAGATTGTTCGATTTAAGCAACGATATCATATGAGCTTTTGTAGAGTATTTAGTTGGCACTTGTTCTACGTGAGAATGATAAGACGCATTATCCATTACCACTCCTGATTTGGGAGGAATGTTAGGTAAAAGCTTCTCGAACAACCACTTTTCAAAATTATCTCTATTGATCTGTCCATGATAGTCTCCTGTTGTTAGTCCCGAGCGAAAAACTAAGGCAGCACCTGGAACAAATCCGGTTTCTGAACTAGCATGAACTATAATAAAGCGACTACTAGAGCGGATTCCCAGAACAACACCTGTAACACTTTCACTTTGCCAGCATTTGTTAATTGTCATATCATTATCTACCCAGGTTTCGTCTAGATACACAATATTGCGTCCTTCTTGCCTATATTGCCTTACAGTTGATAAATATTTCACCGGCCAGTGAAAAATATTTGGTCTCTCAATCAGCAATTTTCGTTTATTTTGGCACTTGCACCAAACAAAACCATTTAATCGTAAAAGCCGATTTAAGGTTTTATACCCGTACTGAAAATCTATGTTGTTCTTTACAGCACGAAGTAGGGGTTTGCAGGTCGTAACCTTCTTCAAGTTTATATAAAAATCCTCTATTGTTCGTCGAATTACTTGAAAATCACCATCGTCAATTTTATCTTTGTATGACAATCGGGATCTTTTTTTACCAGGAGATTTTAAAGGTGAAGTAGAACATGAGCAATAATTATATTCTCTTTGAATTTTTCTTTCCTACTTTCCGAAACACCAGTGTAAAATGTAGCGCGTTTTGTTCGATTTTAAATTGGAATAGTCAAACCATTATTTTCAGCTTCTCTTGTACAGGCTTCTATAATGCTCTCAATAACCTCACGTGCACCGCTTCGAATTGTTTTTCGTCTTTTGCTCGCCATCGTTACTTCGAAATAATAATTCAAATACAACGCAACGCATTTATATGGAAATGTATAGGCCCCACTAGAACCTTCTAGCGGCAAGTGCATGGAGACCTTAGGCAATTAGGCCCAATTACAAGTGCACCAGTGCGAAATTTACTAAATCCTCGATTAATTTTCCGTACCGCTTAACTGACGCACTTTATAGGTGAAGCGGCAAACTATTACAACAAATAAAATAACATAAAATTTATTTGCGTACACAAATTTTACTTTTCCGCTTGCTTAAGACTATGAACCTTTATTTTAAGGACCGCCCGGTTTTCTTTCGTGTCCCGCACTTTAGTTTGCTTAAGGGAGAACTGCACGCAAAAAGTGAATAACCAGCGACAAGGTCTAGTCAAGTTCAAAGTAAGATGAAAAGGTACCTACGTATTAGAGAAAACCTTCTGCACGTCCGACCTCAAAAAAATGTGTTATGTATAGGCAATTTAAATTACATTTCGTTTAAAAATGGGTTCAAAAGGGTTCACGCGCTGCAGAAATACAAAGACATGAGTACGATTTACCATTTCAAATTTTGCAGTTACGTAGACAAAGGATCAATGCAAGGCGGTAAAGAGCCATTTTGTGGAAAAAAATTATATGCGACGGTATTTGCGTTAAAAATTTGTTAAAAAATGGTCTAAAATGGACAAATCTACTTCTATTTTACAATTCTAGATAAGATTTTTTCATAAAAATTCGCATTTAGCGCCCAACTATACATATTTCCCTCTTAAAATCACATTGAAGCTAATACATATCTCTTATAGGTGTAACATAATATTGCAGCGGCGGAAGGCTTGCAAATGATCCGTAATACTGCGTACAGTTCCCCCTTAAGGAAAACTGTTGGTTATTATTCATCTTTAATTATGAATGCAGCAAAATAAACAGCTCTTGAAATTAGATAACTTCGATATTTGACAGCGACACGTCAATAAAAAAAAAAGAACAACCACCATAGTTGCCACATGTTTAGCCTACTATTAATAATTTATCACAGGCTCAGAAACCATGTCCGGGGACGTTTTATAAGCGTTTTGTAAAGATGGGGTATTTTGATTGTTTTTATTAACGTTGAGAAGCGTAATATTGGTCTAAATTTGGCTGTGAATTCTTTTATGTTATTTAAAATTTTCACATCTCACTCAAATTATGGATAACAATACGAGAATAGCAAATAAATTTACAAAAAAAATAATAATTTAAATTAAAAAAATTTTTCAAGTAGGGTAGGTTGGGGTTATTCGGAACAGGGTGAAATTCGGAACGCACCCAATAATTTTGACAGATGACATTTAATTACTTGTTTACGACAGTTAGTGTAATTGTTATGATGTTCTTGTGGTGTTAGTTATAAAAAAGGTAAGTTAATATCGTTAAATGCCCTTAAATTTCTTGTTATTAGTAAGATCGATTAAAAGTTTATATTTGTTATCTGAACAGATGAAGCTAATGTTTATTTTTCTATTTTTTCCAAATATTTTTAGTTTTAATTATTTATGTTCCTACGAAAGGAAAATATATACCGAAGTAATAATTTACGTCCCAACAAAATTACTCTTACAGTTTGTTAACAAAAAGGTGTGAAATGTTAATGTTAATTTACATGACTGAGGGGTAAATCGAAACTTGCAGTGTGGGGTAAATAGGAACGCCATTCCGATTTACCCCAGGCTCTTAAAACGGGGAGTGGCTCCTTGCACGCTGACGTAATCTTTTTATTTCAGGTATTGCCATGCCACGCAAATATGTTAAAAAGAAAATCGGGCTACCGTACACCGCCGAGGATGTGTCGGAAGCAGTACGACTTTTGAGAGCAAATAAAATATCATATCGGGCGGCCAAGGATCGCTTCAAAGTTCCAGTGGCAGTGTTACACCGCCAAGTAAAAGGTGCAAAATTAGGCGCTGGGCGAAATCCTGTTCTTGGGAAGGATGAGGAACTAGAACTAGAGGCGGCTATTATAGCACGGGCAAAAATAGGTTACCCCTGCACGAAGGAAGAGATTCGAAAACTTGTCAAGGAGTATATGCAAAGCAAAAAGAAGACCGTATCTTACGCAATAAACAGTGGCGATGATTGGATGCCGGGCGAAGACTGGTATTTATCGTTTATGCGAAGACATCCTAGATTGTCGCTGAGAAAGCCCGAACAGTTGCAGAAAAATAGATCGGATGCAGCTTCTGATCCGTTTATCGTATACGATTTTTATGAAAAACTGCAAAGGGAAATATCAGAAACTAATTTAACGGATTACCCCTTTTTGTTTTTCAATTGCGACGAAAGTGGATTTGGCTTAGATCCTAGGAATGTGAAAGCAGTTGCAGAAACGGGCACTAGATGTTTTCAAAAAGTTATTAAGGGATCTGGAAAAGATCAAATTACAGTGTTAGCTTGTGTCAGCGCAGAAGGTTCAAAACTTCCCCCGTTTATTATATTTAAGGGTCTTACAACTGTGCAAGCAAGATGGGTGAGTGAAGACGACTATCCGAATACTCTCTATGCAGTTAGCGAGAATGGATGGATGGGAACAGAACAGTTTTTTCAATGGTTTTCGTTAGGATTTATTCCTTATGTGAATAATTTAAGAAGGGAAAAGGGCCTAGAAGATAAAAGAGCTATTCTATTGTTTGATGGGCACAAAACGCACGTGAATTTTGACCTTATCCAAACTGCAATAAATAATAATATTTCACTTATAAAACTGCCAAGCCATCTGTCTCATCTGTTACAACCACTTGACAAAACCGTTTTTAAGAGTCTCAAAAGTCATTGGGACAGGATGTTGACAGAACATGGTGTAAAAATGATGTCAACGAATCAAAATACTTGGCTTAGTAAAGCAGAGTTTTCAAAGATAAGTGGACAATTATGGACTAATAATTTGACCAGTTCAGTAATTAAATCTGGCATTGTCGCTACTGGATGTTTTCCAGTGGATTCATCAAAATATGACACATCTCATTTTTGCAAACCAAAGTTGGCTAGGTGGACAGCAATAAAAAATAAATCAGTCGAAGATCGTGCCTCAGGTGAAAACGAAACTGCGACACATCAAGGAGACAAAACTGATGCGGAAGCTTTACAAAATTTGACTGCCAATCAGGAAGAAAGTATCAGTGAACTCTTAAAAGAATCTCGGCAGGAAGAAAGAGAATACTGCGAAAATTCAGAAAATGTTCCGTCAACATCAACAATTCCAGAGGCGTCAACGTCAAAAACACATGGCGAGAAGATATCATTGGTAGATTTGTGAGCAAATTTCAAGACGTAACCTCCAAGTCACAATCTCCTAACACCCAAAGAAGAGTAAACTTAAAATCTCAGAAGTATGGGGAGGTCTTAACAATGCAGGATGTTCTTAACAGGGAAAAAGAAATTAAAGAGAAACAAAAGTCCAAAATTACAAAGAAACGGACTACTAAAAAGAAAACTCCTGAATACATTGGAAATAATATTCCTATTCCTGAACCTTCATTCTCGGATGATTCAGATGATGATCCAAGTTTTCAACCCGCTTTAAAACTTCCTCGAAAACAGCCGATTTCTAAATACGCAACTAGAAATATTGGTGCATTATCTGGTGACCGAGATGAGTCCACAAGTCTGATTAAAGGCAATCAGTCGCAATTCTCCAGCGAAATCGCATCTGATACAGAAGATCAAAGTAATGTTGACATTCCAGTCGCTACTATTGGTTCATTTTATGCGGTTGACTATCCCAAATTTAAGAATTTTTATGTTGGCAAAATCCTAGATTCTGATGATCAAAAGAACAGTGTCACAATTAGATTTCTAGAACGACTTGGAAACGAGTTCCGCTGGCCACATCGTGAAGATATTGATGAAATATCTCCTCAAAATATCTTCTATGGACCCATTTCATTAATTGGAAATAGCCGTTTCGAACCCATACCTAATATGCAGACCATAAAGAAATATTGGAAACAAGTCAAGGAATTTAAAAAAAAATAATTAAATTAAGAGACAATTTTGTATTTTTAAAATAAAATTATTAATAAAAATGACGTTTGCGTTTTATATGTGGGTTACCAAATTCAGGTCACATAATTTTCTTATTTTTTAAGATAAATTAAAAATTTCAAATGTTATAGTTTTGAACTTAAAATATAATGTTCCTCATTACCCCATAGCTATTACTGTTGCTCGTATAACAATTTGATGCATACGTTCGTATTTACCCCCTACCTGGGGTAAACCGGAACACATTTCATCATTCTAAAAAAATGTAATTTTAAAATAATAAACGTTTAAATAAATTCCTTTGTAAATATAGGTCTGTTATAGAACATTTCAAGCAAGTTAGTGGTACAACAGTAAATTTCTCTACTTAAATTCCATGAAAATATCTCGAAATAAAATGAACATAGAAAAATCCGTTCCGAATTATCCCAATCTACCCTATCATTTTGGCCAAAAATATTAAATTTACGATAATAATATGTTATACAAAAAATATCCAGAATTGCAAGCTGAATCCAAAAATAAGATAAAAAATACTATACTCTGTATAGTGAACGCACTTCACAAAATAAAGTTCGCTGAATATTAAAAATATTATATAAAGTTCTTTTTCTATTCTGAGCTATCACAGAAATATCACGCTTACTAGACTTACCCTGTATAATTTGTGTATAATATACAATATATGATTTGAGAACTCATTTCGCTAAAGTTGCAAGAATTCTTTGTGGCTTCAGTTTTCTGTCTGTGCTTTACTCGTGTGTAAGTTTGGATCTTTTGATTTCTTAATTAAGTTCAAGACACTATTTGCCCTACAGCCATCCTATTTAATTTGACGGGAACTCTCTTTCAGGACTGATTATGAGCGGACAGTAAAACTCGAAAGGGGTTTAAACTTGCCATATTTCAGGTTGTAAAATGGTAGAAAGCAATTATTGGCTGAAGTAAGGAGGCGAGGCTTTTAATTAAATTTTTAGTTTTTTGTGTTTATAAGCTAAAGAAGAACGCTTGAAAAACGTTGAAACTGTACAATTTGTTTCAAAATCAAAAGTGTAATTAGTGTTAAAATAATGACTGCTGAAATATTCCTGTATTACTTTCCTTATAAATGAACGTATTGTTGACTTCTAAAGATCTTTTAAACAACGTTCGAAAATCAGGCATTGTGTATTTATCCTTGAATCTTACATTAACTGAATGCTGTGATTCACGAGTTTGAAATATGTTATTCAAAGAACAACTAGATTTGGGATCATTAATAAGTCTAAAAACAAAATTTCCCAGATGATGTATCCATCGATTTTCCATACGTAACCAATTCAATTCATTTATTTTATGAGAAATATGTTCTCTTCTAGATACATCAAAAGTTAAACGACAACATGAATTTTGTATGACCTGTATTTTATTTTTGTCCAAAGAATTCAGACATGGAAAATAAATAAAATTACCATAATTAAATTGTAAAAGAATTAGGGATTCTGTGAGCAATTTTCTTAGTTGAAAATTAAGAATATGACGATTGGCAAATAATATTTTTAATTTAAAAAACGCCTTTCGTCTTAGTTCTTGCACGTGACTGCTGAAACGCAAATTAGAGTCGAAAATTATACCCAAATTCCGAGCCTCTTCAACAAAATTTAATACATTATTTTCGATGGAGATATTCAGGTTTGAAGCTAAAAAGTTGCATTTGTCCCTATTACCAAATATCATCACATTAGATTAGATGTCCTTTAGACAAAGTATTAATTACATTTAAATCATTATTTATTATATTATTAGCCGCTTCAAACTCTTCGGGTCTAAAGGAAAAATAAATCTGGGTGTCATCTGCGTATGCTATTATCTTACAATTATTAAGAGGTCTTAAAATGTTAGAAGTATACATGCTGAAAAGAAGAGGTCCCAGGACAGACCCTTGGGGTACACCAGACAATATAGAAAGTTCTTGTGACTCACAGTTATTATAAGAGATTTTCTGCGATCTGCATGATAGATAGGATTTAATTAATTTTACTGAGACGATATCAAAGCCGAAATATTTCAATTTGGCTAAGAGCAAGTTATGGTTGATAGTGTCAAAGGCTTTTGAATAGTCAACTAACACGAGCACAGTGACAAGTCTCTGATCAGTATTTACAAAAATGTTATTGGTAATAGTTGCAAGAGCAGTGGAAGTACTAAACCCGGGTTTAAAGCCACACTGCACTTCAGGCACTATGTTATCAAAAATGGCAAAATCAAAAATTTGTTTATATAATATTTTTTCTAAGATTTTAGAAGCCGCAGGCAATATGCTTATGATTCTTAAACCAGAAAAGGTTTGAAGGTCCTTATTTTTGGGAAGTGGGATACCTATTGCATTTTTCCATTTATCAGAAAAATAAGAATTTTCTATGCAACAGTTAGTAATATGAAGCAATATAATATCAATATGTGGACTACAATATTTCAACATTCTAAGTGAAATATTATCAGAACCAATGCTATCTTTTTTTAGAGCATGTAGAATTGTATTAACTTCTTCAACATTACTTAATTTGAACGAAAACTGAGTACTTCTTGAGGAGTAACTATTGCTATAAAAATGTATTTCATTATCACAATTATCGGATACATATCGAAAAAATTTTGAAAATAAGAATCAATAGAATTGGCTTTTATGGTAGGTTTTTCGTCCACTAATCCTAATCTTTGAAATGAAACAATAACAGCTTCCTCGGACAATAGAGTTGAACGTTTATTACTAAGCCAACGTTTCGGCACCAATTTGTGCCATCATCAGGGCTAAAACACAAAGGAACGCTCTAAATCTAATTATATACTTAAAGCAAAAGGTAGGTGAACTGAAGCACATACATATGCATATACATACACATACATACATGTAGGCATACACACAACATGTTCACATCTACGCAGATTAAAAACAGAAAAAGGAAAAAAAAAACAACGCTTAGGGTATTATTGTGACAAACTGTTAAAACAAAGAGCTAAAACCAAGTCATCTGAGGTCACTTGGGAGTTTGCTTAATTAGTTTAATTGTTGATTTACTCTAACTTGGTAACTGGATAAACAATGAATTAGGTTTTTTTCCCAATACTTGTTGTAATTTCTTGAATTTGACTCACCTAGTAAATTCTAATTACTTATGTAGTCTAAATAGACATACATATTGTTGTTACTTCACAAACACAAAATAAAACAACGAACGAGCAGAGGAATTTTATGCCGCTGAGAAGAATAAAGGTTTTAAACTATATGATCAAAAATATGTATTTGCAAATGTGTGGTGTGTAGTACTTATGTATAGGTGGAAGTGGAGAGGAAGCAGGCGTCGATCGATATATAGATGCACAGTGGATACCGGGGGAGGCGCAAAAGTTAGCTTAGGTTTTTAATGATATTGTGGTAAACTATATTGAGATTTTGAACATCTGTATTTAGATTGACAGTATTCTCAGTTTTTTGTATATGTGCATTTTCGAGAAACAGCCTCTTTTTTGTATTAGGTTCTTCATCTAGAATTATTGTTTTTGAAAAATCAAATAGATGTCCCTCACTAAAGTGGTGGATTGCTAAGCCACTTTTTGGGTTGTCCCTGTGTTGCAATCTCGTTTATGTTGTGCTAAGCGTTTGTTAAGCAATTGTGCGGTTTGACCAATATAGAAGGACTGGCAATGTCCACACGGGATTCTGTACACTATATTATTGCGTGTTAATAAGTTTATGGGTTCTTTTATCTTTGAAAATACTTTGCCTATTTTTTTAGTATTGTAAAAAGCATTTTGAGAATTTTGAGTGGTTAGCTTCTTAGCAAGGGATTCAGATAAGTTATGGATATATGGCATCTTGAAGTATTTTTTAGTATTTAAATTCGGTCGATCGGTTTGGTTAATTAGAGAAAAGTGATAAGGAGGTTTCTTGTTTAGAACAGTATTGATTAAAGAGTTGGGATAATTATTTGATTGTAACGTGGTTCGTAGATTATTTAAGTTTTTTGGCCAAAATATTTTGTCTGATAATGAATATATCTTGTTCTTTGCCTGAGTGATAATGTTAATTTTTTGGTGCATTGGATGTGACGATCTATAGTTTAGCACTCTGTTGGAGTTTGAAGGTTTTTTGTAAACATCTAAAAGTATCTTGCTATCGCGATTAATAATTAGAACATCAAGAAATGGAATGCAATGGTCTGTTTCAATTTCGATCGTGAAATGAATGTCCGGATTAATGCTGTTAAATGTATTAAGTGTGTGATCTATTTTGTTGGTTGGAATGCAAGTGAGTGTGTCATCCACATAGATGAAGAGGAACGGTAAATTAAAGTCTAATTTTGCAACTACAGCAGTTGCAATGTAGTTCATCACCATGTTAGCCAAGATTGGACTAATTGGATCACCCATGGGCATCCCGAGGTTTTGTTTATAAAATTCCCCTCTGTATACAAAATAACTGGAATCGAAAATGAATTTTATCAAGCGAAGGAATGTTTGTTTGTCTATTTCAGTAAAACGACATATGTCTTGCCAGTCACGGTCAATTATGTTTATTATGAGGTCTCTAGGAATGTTAGTGAAAAGGGACTTTACGTCCAACTATACTAATGTATGACCCGGAGGCATCGAAAGGTTTCGGAGTCGATTGGTAACCTCAAATGAGTTCTTAACATTAAATTGAAAATTTGGAATAAGATTTTTTAAAAAGTTATTAAGAAACCTGGACAAACGACAGCTTGGGCTGTTAATACATGAGACAATTGGTCTAAGAGGTCTACCCTCTTTATGTAGTTTGGGGAGGCCATAGATGCGGCGTGCTACTGCATTATTCGTTTTTATGCTCTTAGAAACTGAATCTTCAATGAGATTGTTATCTTTAGGTGAATTTATGAGCGAGTTATTCAGTGTTTGAAATTTATTGGTTGGATCCTTTGTTAACTTGGAGTAAGTTCTGTCTTCACTGATAAGTGAAGTCATTTTTGTTTCATATTCCGTTTTTTCAAGGATAGTTGTGACATTACCTTTATCAGCAGGAAGAACACATATATTTTGGTGGTTATTAAGAAATTTTCTAGCGTCATTGTAGTGTTTTGTCAAGGGGTTCTTAGAGTGTTTATTGTTCTTATTTTTTTGTAAAAAATTTGTTATGATGTTAGTTGTTTGCAGTCGGCACGATTCCTTGTCATTTATGTCTGTGTTGTTTTCTATGCAAAATTCAACATCGGCTAAGAGTTTAAGTGTTGGTAATTCGGAAAAATTGTGTTCTACTGAGAAATTCGGGCCTAGTTCTAGTATACGACTAACATTCTTCGGAATATTTATAGTAGTTGTGTTGACCAACCAATTGTTATTCAACGGATTAATCAACTCCGTAAAAGACGGATGTTGCGAATTTTTTAGTTTGTCCAGTTTTCTTAAGTGTTTACTTTTATTTTCATTAAACATACGATTGTATCTAGTATTGACACTGCTTTGGAATGTTAACAAAATATTTTGAGGTAAGAGCCGTGAGGCAGTGTCTGTAGCCCTGATGATGGCACAAATTGGTGCCGAAACGTTGGCTTAGTAATAAACGTTCAACTCTATTGTCCAAGGAAGCTGTTATTGTTTCATTTCAAAGAATAGAATTGGCGTCTAAAAGATTAGCTGGCAACTCTGCCCGACCTTGTTTATTACAATGTATATTGAGGTTACGCAAAGCAGACCAAGTTCTACGATGCTCACGCCTAGCAGCAACTGAATTAAGATTGTTTTGTTTTTCTCGTCTTATCATAGACACGGAAAGATTTCTTAGTTGTTTATAATTATTCCAATCGACTTGAGAATGAGATGTTTTATATTTTTGTAAAGCCTTATTTTTATCTTTAATTAAGAGTTAACCACACTGTCTTTGGTTTTGTAACTTTGCGACTTACTATCGGAGCGTGTTTATCAAATAAGAATATAATAAAATTATTAAAAATAGTAATTTTTTCATTTATGTTATTATTGTTAAAAATAGAGTACCAGTCAAGAGCTGCAAAATCGGAGATAAAACCATCATAATTAAAACGATCAAAGTTACGATAAGAAATAACCTTTGGAATTACTTTGTTCTTAATCACAGAGAGATCCCAATACGTTACTCTGTGGTCGGAAATCGTATCTGCATTAATTGTACCACATACGTTTATTGCAAGTGACGTGGAAATAAAAATTGGGTCAATCAGAGTGCTCGTGCTATACTTGAACCACTGTTTAGGTTTTAGTGGAGCGGATGTTAACGGAAATCCTCAAAGGCCTCCGTAAAGATATTCGCTCCCACAGGGGATAGAGGAGATCCCATAGTTGCCTCTGAGGTTTGTTCATGAAAAGCTACTTGATGCCCCCGTAGAGCAAGCTTCCACTAGATCTATTAAGTTATTATCAAGATTATTATGTTCTAATATTTCTGATCTGATGGAAATTGAGTCGTTAATAGGAATCTACGTGACTCTACATCGAAACTGACCAAAATATCTTTAAGACAATAGAATCTGGGGATCTTGGAGCTATTTGGCTTTATTGGTTACTTTTCCGCTAGTGGTAGGTTCGATGCGTTGCTTAGATTGGTGATGCGTCTTTCTGTTATATTTGTAGGATCAGCCTTATAGGTACTATCCAAAAGTTAAGATAACTTTTCTATGTATTCTTTTCTGTCCATGACGACTGTTATTTTCATCTACTAGAAGGACCAGAATGACTGTGTTGTTATTTTAGGCCTTCACTGGTGTTTTTTCGGCCGCGGAGAGATTCGACTTCGGTAGTTTTGAATTCTTAATGACCTTCGCTGTTTCGTATTTGACTTCATCGGTTTGCTTCACTATTAATCTTCTGATTGCGGCTTCAACGGAGGATACTATTTCTTCTACTGGAATACTTCTCAGTGCTATTATGAAATTTTAGCCTTTGAAGTGGACGCAATATTCTGCTTCTGTTAATGGCGTCGACGACCAGTTTATAACTGTATTCTATGGGGGCTTCACCGTTCAGGCTTACTTCAAGTGTTACTTCTTGTTCTATTTTTTTCTGTCTGTGTAGTGGTGATGTCCAAAGTAGGAAATATGGTTACTTTAAGTCTTAAAGATAATTTCAGGTGAATTTCTAGTAGTTTACGGGTATTGTATCTAAATAACGAATGCCTTAAAACTTTCTCTAACTAATGCATTACTGGCTCGCTTATAAATATGTTTAGAGGTTCTAGAAATAACGTGATGTTTCACCTGTAGTGATTTCGGTATTACATCTTTTACTCGGCACCTAAAGAGATAGACTAGAAAGCAATTATTGGCTGAAGTAAGGAGGCGAGGCTTTTAATTAAATTTTTAGTTTTTTGTGTTTATAAGCTAAAGAAGAACGCTTGAAAAACGTTGAAACTGTACAATTTGTTTCAAAATCAAAAGTGTAATTAGTGTTAAAATAATGACTGCTGAAATATTCCTGTATTACTTTTCTTATAAATGAACGTATTGTTGACTTCTAAAGATCTTTTAAACAACGTTCGAAAATGAGGCATTGTGTATTTATCCTTGAATCTTACATTAACTGAATGCTGTGATTCACGAGTTTGAAATATGTTATTCAAAGAACAACTAGATTTGGGATCATTAATAAGTCTAAAAACAAAATTTCCCAGATGATGTATTCATCGATTTTCCATACGTAACCAATTCAATTCATTTATTTTATGAGAAATATGTTCTCTTTTAGATATATCAAAAATTAAACGACAACATGAATTTTGTATGACCTGTATTTTATTTTTGTCCAAAGAATTCAGACATGGAAAATAAATAAAATTACCATAATTAAATTGTGAAAGAATTGGGGATTCTGTGACCAATTTTCTAAGATGAAAATTAAGCATATGACGATTGGCAAATAATATTTTTAATTTAAAAAACGCCTTTCGTCGTAGTTCCTGCACGTGACTGCTGAAACGCAAATTAGAGCCGAAAATTATACCCAAATTCCGAGCCTCTTCAACAAAATTTAATACATTATTTTCGATGGAGATATTCAAGTTTGAAGCTAAAAAGTTGCATTTGTCCCTATTACGAAATATCATCACATTAGATTTTTTTGAATTTAAATTTAGACTATGTCCTTTAGACAAAGTATTAATTACATTTAAATCATTATTTATTATATTATTAGCCGCTTCAAACTCTTCGGGTCTAAAGGAAAAATAAATCTGTGTGTCATCTGCGTATGCTATTATCTTACAATTATTAAGAGGCGTTAAAATGTCAGAAGTATAAATGCTGAAAAGAAGAGGTCCCAGGACAGACCCTTGGGGTACACCAGACAATATAGAAAGTTCTTGTTACTCACAGTTATTATAAGAGATTTTCTGCGATCTGCATGATAGATAGGATTTAATTAATTTAGTGAGACGTTATCAAAGCTGAAATATTTCAATTTGGCTAAAAGCAAGTTATGGTTGATAGTGTCAAAGGCTTTTGAATAGTCAAGTAACACGAGCACAGTGACAAGACCCTGATCAGCATTTACAAAAATGTTATTGGTAATAGTTGCAAAAGCAGTGGAAGCACTAAACCCGGGTTTAAAGCCACATTGCACTTCAGGCACTATGTTATTAAAAATGGCAAAATCAAAAATTTGTTTATATAATATTTTTTCTAAGATTTTAGAAGCCGCAGGCAATATGCTTACGATTCTTAAACAAGAAAAGGTTTGAAGGTCCTTATTTTTGGGAAGTGGGATACCTATTGCATTTTTCCATTTATCAGGAAAATAAGAATTTTCTATGCTACACTTAATAATATGAAGCAATATAATATCAATATGTGGACTACAATATCTCAACATTCTAAGTGAAATATTGTCAGAACCAATGCTACCTTTTTTTAGAGCATGTAGAATTGTATTAACTTCTTCAACATTACTTAATTTGAATGAAAACTGAGTACTTCTTGAGGAGTAATTATTGCTATAAAAATTTATTTTATTATCACAATTATCGGATACATATTGAAAAAATTTTGAAAAATAAGAATCAATAGAATTGGCGTCTAAAAGATTAGCTGGCAACTCTGCCCGACCTTGTTTATTACAATGTATATTGAGATTACGCAAAACAGACCAAGTTCTACGATGCTCACGCCTAGCAGCAACTGAATTAAGATAGTTTTGTTTTTCTCGTCTTATCATATACACGGATATATTTCTTAGTTGTTTATAATTATTCCAATCGACTTTAGAATGAGAAGTTTTATATTTTTGTAAAGCTTTATTTTTATCTTTAATTAACGTTTTTAAACCTTAGTTAACCACTCTGCCTTTGGTTTTGTAACTTTGCGACTTACTATCGGAGCGTGTTTATCAAATAAGAATATAATAAAATTATTAAAAATAGTATTTTTTTCATTTTTAACAATAATAACATTGTTAAAAATAGAGTACTAGTCAAGAGCTGCAAAGTCGGAGATAAAACCATCATAATTAAAACGATCAAAGTTACGATAAGAAATAACCTTTGGAATTACTTTGTTCTTAATCACAGAGAGATCACAATACATTACTCTGTGATCGGAAATCGTATCTGCATTAATTGTACCACATACGTTTATTGCAAGTGACGTGGAAATAATAATTGGGTCAATCAGAGTGCTCGTGCTATACTTGAACCACTGTTTAGGTTTTAGTGGAGCGGATGTTAACGGAAATCCTCACAGGCCTCCGTAAAGATATTCGCTACCACAGGGGATAGAAGAGATCCCATAGCTGCCTCTGAGGTTTGTTCATCAAAAGCTACTTGATGTCCCCCGTAGGACAAGCTTCCATTAGATCTCTTAAGTTACTAACAAGATTATTATGTTCTAATATTTCTGATATGATGGAAATTGAGTCGTTAATAGGAATCTATGTGACTCTACATCGAAACTGACCAAAATATCTTTAAGACAATAGAATCTGGAGATCTTGGAGCTACTTGGTAGGTTCGATGCGTTGCTTAGATTGGTGATGTTATATTGTAGGATCAGCCTTATAGGTACTGTCCAAAAGTTAAGTTAACTTTTCCATGTATTCTTTTCTGTCCACGACGACTGTTATTTTTATCTACTAGCAGGACCAGAATGACTGTGTTGTTATTTTAGCTCTTCACTGGTGTTTTTTCGGCTACTGCCCTTCGCTGTTTCGTATTTGACTTCATCGGTTTGCTTCACTAGTAATCTTCTGATTGCGGCTTCAACGGAGGATACTATGTCTTCTACTGGAATACTTCTCAGTGCTATTATGAAATTTTAGCCTTTGAAGTGGACGGAATATTCTGCTTCTGTTAATGGTATCGACGACTAGTTGATAACTGTATTCTATAGGGGCTTCACCGTTCAGGCTTACTTCAAGTGTTACTTCTTGATCTATTTTTTCTGTCTGTGTAGTGGTGATGTCCAAAGTAGGAAATATGGTTACTTTAAGTCTTAAAGATAATTTCAGGTGAATTTCTAGTAGTTTACGGGTATTGTATCTAAATAACAAATGCCTTAAAACTTTCTCTAACTAATGCATTACTGGCTCGCTTATAAATATGTTTAGAGGTTCTAGAAATAACGTGATGTTTCACCTGTAGTGATTTCGGCACCTAAAGAGATAGACTAGAAAGCAATTATTGGCTGAAGTAAGGAGGCGAGGCTTTTAATTAAATTTTTAGTTTTTCGAGTTTATAAGCTAAAGAAGAACGCTTGAAAAACGTTGAAACTGTACAATTTGTTTCAAAATCAAAAGTGTAATTAGTGTTAAAATAATGACTGCTGAAATATTCCTGTATTACTTTTCTTATAAATGAACGTATTGTTGACTTCTAAAGATCTTTCAAACAACGTTCGAAAATGAGGCATTGTGTATTTATCCTTGAATCTTACATTAACTGAATGCTGTGATTCACGAGTTTGAAATATGTTATTCAAAGAACAACTAGATTTGGGATCATTAATAAGTCTAAAAACAAAATTTCCCAGATGATGTATCCATCGATTTTCCATACGTAACCAATTCAATTCATTTATTTTATGAGAAATATGTTCTCTTCTAGATATATCAAAAATTAAACGACAACATGAATTTTGTATGACCTGTATTTTATTTTTGTCCAAAGAATTCAGACATGGAAAATAAATAAAATTACCGTAATTAAATTGTGAAAGAATTAGGGATTCTGTGAGCAATTTTCTTAGATGAAAATTAAGAATATGACGATTGGCAAATAATATTTTTAATTTAAAAAACGCCTTTCGTCTTAGTTCCTGCACGTGACTGCTGAAACGCAAATTAGAGCCGAAAATTATACCCAAATTCCGAGCCTCTTCAACAAAATTTAATACATTATTTTCGATGGAGATATTCAGGTTTGAAGCTACAAAGTTGCATTTGTCCCTATTACCAAATATCATCACATTAGATTTTTTTGAATTTAAATTTAGATTATGTTCTTTAGACAAAGTATTAATTACAATTAAATCATTATTTATTATATTATTAGCCACTTCAAACTTTTCGGGTTTAAAGGAAAAATAAATCTGAGTGTCATCTGCGTATGCTATTATCTTACAATTATTAAGAGGCGTTAAAGTGTTAGAAGTATAAATGCCGAAAAGAAGAGGTCCCAGGACAGACCCTTGGGGTACACCAGACAATATAGAAAGTTCTTGTGACTCACAGTTATTATAAGAGATTTTCTGCGATCTGCATGATAGATAGGATTTAATTAATTTTACTGAGACTTTATCAAAGCTGAAATATTTCAATTTGGCTAAAAGCAAGTTATGGTTGATAGTGTCAAAGGCTTTTGAATAGTCAAGTAACACGAGCACAGTGACAAGACCCTGATCAGTATTTACAAAAATGTTATTGGTAATAGTTGCAAAAGCAGTGGAAGTACTAAACCCGGGTTTAAAGCCACATTGCACTTCAGGCACTATGTTATTAAAAATGGCAAAATCAAAAATTTGTTTATATAATATTTTTTCTAGAATTTTAGAAGTCGCTGGCAATATGCTTGCAATATGATTCTTAAATCAGAAAAGGTCCTTATTTTTGGGAAGTGGGATACGTATTGCATTTTTCCATTTATCAGGAAAATAAGAATTTTCTATGCTACAGTTAATAATATGAAGCAATATAATATCAATATGTGGACTACAATATCTCAACATTCTAAGTGAAATATTGTCAGAACCAATGCTATCTTTTTTTTAGAGCATGTAGAATTGTAGTAACTTCTTCAACATTACTTAATTTGAATGAAAACTGAGTACTTCTTGAGGAGTAACTATTGCTATAAAAATTTATTTTATTATCACAATTATCGGATACATATTGAAAAAATTTTGAAAAATAAGAATTACTAGAATTGGGGTCTGAAAGATTAGCTGGCAACTCTGCCCGTCCTTGTTTATTACAATGTATATTGAGATTACGCAAAGCAGACCAAGTTCTACGATGCTCACGCCTAGCAGCAACTGAATTAAGATTGTTTTATTTTTCTCTTCTTATCATAGACACGGAAAGATTTCTTAGTTGTTTATAATTATTCCAATCGACTTTAGAATGAGAAGTTTTATATTTTTGTAAAGCTTTATTTTTATTTTTAATTAACGTTTTTAAACCTTAGTTAACCACTCTGCCTTTGGTTTTGTAACTTTGCGACTTACTATCGGAGCGTGTTTATCAAATAAGAATATAATAAAATTATTAAAAATAGTAATTTTTTCATTTTTAACAATAATAATATTGTTAATAATAGAGTACCAGTCAAGAGCTGCAAAATCGGAGATAAAACCATTATAATTAAAACGATCAAAGTTACGATAAGAAATAACCTTTGGAATTACTTTGTTCTTAATCACAGAGAGATCGCAATACGTTACTCTGTGATCGGAAATCGTATCTGCATTAATTGTACCACATACGTTTATTGCAAGTGACGTGGAAATAAAAATTGGGTCAATCAGAGTGCTCGTGCTATACTTGAACCACTGTTTAGGTTTTAGTGGAGCGGATGTTAACGGAAATCCTCAAAGGCCTCCGTAAAGATATTCGCTCCCACAGGGGATAGAGGAGATCCCATAGTTGCCTCTGAGGTTTGTTCATGAAAAGCTACTTGATGCCCCCGTAGAGCAAGCTTCCACTAGATCTATTAAGTTGTTATCAAGATTATTATGTTCTAATATTTCTGATATGATGGAAATTGAGTCGTTAATAGGAATCTACGTGACTCTACATCGAAACTGACCAAAATATCTTTAAGACAATAGAATCTGGGGATTTTGGAGCTACTTGGCTTTATTGGTTACTTTTCCGCTGGTGGTAGGTTCGATGCGTTGCTTAGATTGGTGATGGGTCTTTCTGTTATATTTGTAGGATCAGCCTTATAGGTACTATCCAAAAGTTAAGATAACTTTTCTATGTATTCTTTTCTGTCCATGTCGACTGTTATTTTCATCTACTAGAAGGACCAGAATGACTGTGTTGTTATTTTAGGCCTTCACTGGTGTTTTTTCGGCCGCGGAGAGATTCGACTTCGGTAGTTTTGAATTCTTAATGACCTTCGCTGTTTCGTATTTGACTTCATCGGTTTGCTTCACTAGTAATCTTCTGATTGCGGCTTCAACGGAGGATACTGTGTCTTCTACTGGAATACTTCTCAGTGCTATTATGAAATTTTAGCCTTTGAAGTGGACGGAATATTCTGCTTCTGTTAATGGCGTCGACGACCAGTTGATAACTGTATTCTATGGGGGCTTCACCGTTCAGGCTTTCTTCAAGTGTTACTTCTTGATCTATTTTTTTCTGTCTGTGTAGTGGTGATGTCCAAAGTAGGAAATATGGTTACTTTAAGTCTTAAAGATAATTTCAGGTGGATTTCTAGTAGTTACGGGTATTGTATCTAAATAACGAATGCCTTAAAACTTTCTCTAACTAATGCATTACTGGCTCGCTTATAAATATGTTTAGAGGTTCTAGAAATAACGTGATGTTTCACCTGTAGTGATATCGGTATTACATCTTTAACTCGGCACCTAAAGAGATAGACTAACTTCTTGCTGTTTCGGAGATCGCCAAAGTTTTGGTATCCTTCTTGGTTTCGTCTATATAGAGGTTAGCTAACACAGAACGGAAGATTTCACGGCTCTCATCAACTAAGAAATCATGATTCATGAACCGTGTCAAATTGGATATACTCTCCGACGAGTTGAGATCTCGTGAAATAAAGATTCCGGAAGATGCTTCGATAATTTCAATATGACACGGTATAATATCGAAAACCATGATTTCCTAATGGAACAAAGTCGTGAGAGCTTCCGTTCTATGTTAGACTTTTTTAATATTAAATATTTGAAATTCAAATTTGAAAAAAGGCAGTTGTCCCTCTGCCCCGCCACCGCCCTGATTATGCCAGTGCCTCATAATAAAACGCACCTTTTAGTAAGAAAAGTGGAATGAAAAAGTCACTTTTAATCACATTTATAAAATCTGAATTGCAGTTGATTTTTAAGATACTATGTATAAAAGTCGGCAATCCTATGTTGCTAAAATTAAAGTATCACATGTTAACTAAATACCATTAAAATTTTACATTGATTTGACATCTGGAGATGAAAAATTGTTTTTAAATCACATAGTTTTGAAAACACAAAATAATTAATATAGTCGAATGCGGTCTTATCGTGCGGGTCCAAAGGTCACCAACATTATGAATCAAATCAGAAAACACAGTGAATACCAAAATGTTGTGCGATTCTTTTATCGAGCTATTAAATCTCGATGGGCTATTTACAAATATACAGGGAGAAAGAAAATAGTTTTTTTCATTATATTACGCAATATTATTAAGATAACCACTTAATATTATTTTATATATTAAATGTAGAGGGACTAAATAAGAAAATTCGCTAAGTATGTATTTTTTATGTATTTTATGTATTTTTTAAAATTTTTTGGTTGGCAAAAACAAAAATACACAAAATGGAAAGCGCCTTAATAAAGTCGGAAGGCGGTTCGAATCAGTGGAACAATCAGGATATGTTCTGTTTATACAGCCACTTAATGAAAGTGAGATTTTTTTATCAATCACCAAAAATTATGAGCCCCTCTTGACCTAAAAATCTAACCACTTATACAGTTGTCATTTAAATGCGGGCCACCCCTTTGCAAAGAAAACTTGTTTTTTTTTATAGTGTGATAACAAAAACATTTTATTTTGCAAAAATATTATACATTTTGTTAAAAACACAAGATATTACTTCCCTCGTGAGATTTTTTCAAATCTGTAAGTTTCAGGGTCCCTAGATGTCGGAAAATTCCGTCTGTCTGTCCGTCAGTCTGTCTGTTCGCGGCATAGCTAAAAAACTACTTATCCGATTTCTTCAAATTTCAGTCTAAAATTAAAGGCCATGCATGCGAAAAATACAGCCTGTATATATATATATATATATATATATATATATATATATATAGCTTGTATTTTTCGTTAGAGCCGAGTTTCTGGTAAAACGATTTTATCGATTTTTCTATATCAAATTTTGTCTTATAATTAATAAAAAAATGTACTTATTTTAAACACGCTTTAAAATTGGAACAAGTATTCTGTAATTATTTATTTATTGCTTACAAAATTACAAATGTACTAAAAAAGTAAGCAAAAAAATGGTGTCAAATCTAATAAAAAAAATCTTTAAATTAAAATTCACTGGCTAATATCCAGGAGCAACTAGCAAAAGCTCTGAGAATCGGTATAAGGAATGTACAGAAACTTGTGCATGAAAAAAAAAACATAATTTACTTCCGAAGAAAATTAAGAAATGTACACGAAAAAATCCAAAGGGAAAAGCCTTAAGTTACAACGCAAAAATGGATATTCGTAATGAAATTTAAGATTTATACACGTCAAGGACTAATATAATCATTCAGAAACTTTTTAATATTATAGACTAGAAAATATCATCATCACTTAAAAAGTTCTCATCTTCTGAGTCGTCCTCAAATGGTGCAATGATTGGTGCTATTTCGATATCTAGAACTCGTTATCGATTCCACCAATCCCATATTAATTTCTTCCACAGTTCCACAGATTTCTTCCAGTACTCCGGCGTAATATAATTTAATGAATCTTGCCAAACAAACCAATTTGCACTCCATTTGACGTAAGACCATCGTTCACGAGTTTTTCGTAATATGATTTTGCACCAGCCCATATTAATTCTATTGTGTTAAACTGGCAATGTTATGGCGGCAGTCGGAAAACCTCATGTCCATTTTCCCGTAATATTTCATCTACGGCATATATTGTTGGTTTTTTAATAGATTTTGCCATTAAAAGAAGTTCTAGTTTCAGCATATTGGGTAAAGGATTTTGTTTTTGTTTTATTAGCCAGTCATATATATCACTTTTCTTCCAGGATGAAGTAGGTTGTTTATTTAAGATTCTCGAATGATAAAATGCATTGTCCAGAATGATTAAGGATGGAGCATCTAAATTCGGAATCAGTTGTTCTTTTAACCACTTTTCAAGCAGTTCACATTTCATATTATCATGGTAGTACATACTTTTGGATGTTGAAGAAAACAGTAAACTTGCACCTGGGAGAAATCCTGTTGAAGAACCTGCATCCAAATGATGAACCACTTCCAGTAGAAAATATCCAAGTCTCGTCTAAAAATACCACTTTTCTAAATTTTGAATTAACATTTTCCGTGTATTTCTTTAAAAACTGGATATGCTGACCCACTATATGTGGCAACTCGCATAAAAATCTTCGATTACAGTCCTTTTTATATCGAAAACTCAACATTTTTATTAATTTTGATAACGATTTTAGTCCAATTTCCAATATGCCTCGATTTTTTAAAGCTTCTTTTAAAACTTGAAGGGTTCTATTAGTTTTTGATGTGTATAAATCGTAAATTGCATTACGAACATCCGTTTTTACATTGTCACTTAAGTCTTCTGTCTTTGGCTTTTTTCGGGCACATTTCTTAATATTCTTCGGTAGTAAATTATGCTTTTTTTCATGCAAGATTTTTCTGCACCGTCCTTATACCGATTCCCAGAAGCTTTTCGCTATGTCTGGATATTGGCCGGTGAAATTTCTATTTTCGCAATATTTTATTAGATTTAATACCATTTTTTTCGCTTGTG